>JAEQBH010002464.1:1200000-1579180 GCA_016808115.1 Tetrastigma voinierianum | reverse complement strand
TGGCGGATTCCTTTGTGCCATTGGCTATTGATGGTTTTTCAGCAAGGAAATATGGTTAGGCGTCACCGGGCATTATCGGTGTCGAACTTTTCTGATTGCTTCATGGAAGAGGCTTATGAAAGGGGCTTGGACATGATTGTCAACTATGGATCAGGCCGAAGGCCGCAAGGACTGAGCTGGGTCGGAATTGTTTGCATTTAGGAGAATATTTTCGAGCCTCGCCTATCTCCTTATATGCCCCCCTGCCTTGTTGAATCCTTGGGTGGTTAGCTTGGAATGGAATCCTCTGACGAAACGTCCCTCTAAGTCAACGGGGCTCTTTTTTTTTTTTTTTTTTTTTTAGGACCTCTTTTTCTTCTTTTTCTTCTTCTTCTACAGGTTTTTTCTTTTTCTTTTTCTTGGCCTATATTGGGTTATGTAACTGTCGAAGTGTGATTGCTTTGTTGTAAGTGTTTTTTTACGTAATTGTGAACGCCTTCTGGCGTAATTAATGAACCTACATTTCCTAATATTTTTGTGCCCTTGCATAATTTATTCTTTGTGCTGGATTCACAGTCGAGGTAGGGGCCAGGCTCCTCGGATCCGCAGTACAATGACATTCTGATAAAACTTGGAGCAGATGTTATAGTGCTTCTCATGAATGTAACATAATCGGTAGGCCCAAACCCCAGCTTGATTAGGATGGCCGCGAGGGCCTACGAGCTGGCCCATTACTTGTCTTCTATGCCTGGGGAAGCGAAAGCGTCGCCGGAGATTCAAATTACTGTAAGGGTGATGAGTCGGCCCGGTGCATTGTCTGTCTAGACTGGCTTGATATATAGGGAGTCATCATCGGATTTTACCTGTTCCTCTTCTTTGTTCCATCGTCTATTTTACGCGGGAAGCTACGCTGCGGATACTCACGGTGCATCCGCGAGACCATTTCACTAAACCCTTAGCCTCCTCATTTTCAGGTGAACATAGTTTTACGCTCTACGACCGCGTTTAGTTTTACATTCTTGCGTGGCGTTCCGATAGCAATTAAGTAGAGAGGTAATCCTTAGGGTATGCTAGAACTGGGTGAATCTTCCTTGGGTCCAATGGGTTCACATAGGTTCTAGTCTTTTACCCGTCTGGTATTGTTACTTGGGGCTGATTTTCATCTTTTTGCCTCCTCTGTTGTTGTTTGCTTGCAGTATGGTGAGAAGTCAGGAAGAGACTTCTACTAGGTGGGGGCCTAGCCAAGAGTCACCTTCTGCAAGCAGCATTATCTCCTCTGTGCGTGAAGAATACAGCCTTGAGTGTTTTTACACTTAGGAGCAACTCGTAGCCGTGCCGCTTCGGGATATTTCAAGCGTACCTCCGGGGTTTTCATCAATACCCAGTGCCCCAGGGTGCTGCCTGGGGTTCCTACCACGTGATCTGATGCGGATGTTAGAGGGGCGGGCGAGGGGAGTCTTCCCGGCGCGAAGTTGGGCTGGGTATCGATCGATTCTCCGTGTAATTGGGAAAATGAGGAACTTTGATGCCTGCACAGTGAGGCCCAGGGTTGTATTTCTCGGCCAGTGGATTTAGCCTTGTCCTTAAATTATTATCCTCGGGTTCGTTGTCATGGCGGTTTCTTAATAAAGCATGTGTTGTCTTGAAAATCTCTTTGTTGTTTGCGTCTTTTGTTAAGTAATTCGCTTTGTTTAGCGGGTAGGCATAGATGGATAGACAGTTCAGGTATCGACCATCTTTGGCGGATCAGGACATCAACCTTCCCGGGACTTAGTAATGAGCAGGTTGGGCATCAATATCTTGTTTGGATAGGACCTCCAGCCTTACTGGACCGTGAACCGGTTGAGGCGTTAACCATCTTGTGGATAGAGGCATCAACCATTCCCGGACTTTGATAATGAACCAGTTGGGCGTCAACCATATTGGGCCGGATAGGGCGTCAACCATTCCCGGACTTTGATAGTGAACCAGATGGGCATCAACCATATTAGGCCGGATAGGGCATCAACCTTCCCCGGACTTGGTAATGAACCAGTTGGGCATCAACCATATTGGGTCGGATAGGACATCAACCTTCACTGGACTTGGTAATGAACCAGCTGGGCATCAACCATACTGGGCCGGATAGGGCATCAACCTTCCTCGGACTTGGTAATGAACTAGTTGGGCATTAACCATATTGAGGTACGGATGGGGCGTCAACCAGCTGGAACGATGATTAAGAATTTGAGATGGCGGTTCAAGATTGAGATGACCTTTTTATTAATGGTACCTTTGGGGTGCATAACATTCCATATTTCTAGGTATGGGTGTTAAAGTCACAGTTTATCACAATACATGAGCCGGACTCGGCTCGTGTTCTGATATATGGTCCCTTCTGGTTGGTGAAACTTTTCGGCCCTTTGGATTCGTGTGTTCTCGAGGGCTTTTCATGGACCGGTCCTTGGTTGGAACACTTTCCGGGAACTCACGGCACGGTATACGGGTTCGCTAATCAGGTAGGTAGTAGATGCTATCCATCTGATTGGTGTCGCCTGATTCATCGTAGTGTCTAGGTCATGTATAGTTATGTACCCTAGCGCTCGGGCACATAAGTTCGGAGCGTGAGCATCTAGATTCTGTAGGGATTATAGCCGGATTCGTAGGTAAGTCTGCGAAAGGAGATATCTTGGGTTAGTTTAGAGCGATCGTTATGGCAGGAGTACCACTAGGAAGTTAAATACACTTCCCCATTTGCCTTTAATTTGAATCTAATCCACTTCTTTAAGGCGGTCAGCGGGGGTTTTGTTAGAAACCTCTGCTTAACCATTGCTTCAACGGATATTAGAAGTGGAGTATAGATTCTTTATTTTCAACTCTGACGAGAGTTTACGTAGACACGGCTATCAAATTGGGGCGTTGTCTTATCTGATTGAACGGGGAATACAGAATCAGGCAGCGATATTCTTCGGATATTAAGTGACATCCTTGTCTTTGATTAATCGCGAAAGCCTCGAGGCCTCTATCATTTCGATGTCGGTGGCCCACTTGTAACAACTGGTAGGGGTGGTAGGAGGCGCCTACTATGTCAATTCCGTTAGTGAAGAAATGTGGGCTTGAGATGGAAATTAGGTCTTAAGTGTGATCACCGACTAGACTACCATTATTGCAGGTCACATTTTAATATAATCGAAGGCGTCAGGACTTCATGGTTGACCAATAGCACTGAAATTGTGGAGCTCACAGTATGTGAGGTTCTCTGGCTTGGATGATTGCCACATACCCCTTCGTGCAACTTGACCAACACATACTGGCCCTGTTTGGCAGTTAAGCATTTCAAATATGGCTCGTCCAGGGATCGTTTGAACAACTGCCCATTGATCAAGGAAAATTTGGCCGATTGGATTCGGACCTTGTGAGCTATATCTTCTCATGGGAGATCTCCGTGTTAATGTCTTGCCTCTATAGAGTATCCCGGGAAGGGGAGGTTTATCCCACACTGCCTTACGGATAGTGGTATCGGGAATGCGGCTGATAATAGATGAAGCGAGAAATTGTGATGCCCACAGCAATAGCAGAGTTACGTTGACAACGAGTGGCATGGAATACTCGTGGATCTTGCAGGAGTAACGACACCACTCACGAAAATCAGGCGAGTCTCCTTTGTATGGGGCTCTGCAGAATCTCAGCCTGTCCCAAAGCAGGTTCAATATGGCCCTGTGGGAGTTACATCTGGTAAAATAGTGTGCCAGGCTGCATCAATGCTCACCAAAATCATATATTGAGCTGATATATTACATGGTTTAGAGTTTTACATTACTACTTTACTTAACATATATTAAAATTATAAAACTACAATACCGTTATACGGAATAAAAATGCGAAGCCCACAAGTTGGCTTTCTTAACCTACGACCTCTAGTGAGTGCCTTTCTGATCCTCACATTACTGATGGTGATCGACGAGGTGTGGCTTGATAGAGATGTTTTCCTACTGGGTTACTCCCACCTAGAGTGCACTTGTGGCAACCAGTCATTCAAACAGTTTCATGAACCTGCTGAATATATGCGATCCATATCTAAGAATTATCACTGACTCCTCATATACCTAAAATGAATGCGAGTAAAATATCCAAGTTTTCAAAACAAAAGCTTTGTTCTTGAAAGGCTTACTCATAGACTAGGTAAAAATGTTGGATACCCCACTCGGTCGGATTGATTTGGAGGCCAGCTTGAGTCATGAGTCCTCATCCAAAGTGATTTGTTGGGTTGTCTCCAACCTGATTCTGGAAAATCTTAGTCGAGAATTCCTTTCTAAGCATTTTCAATTTCATGTCATGCTTTCGCTCTAATGACTAGGTGCCCGGTGCATATGGAATGCATGATGCCAATTCAAACACATTCATGCTAATATATTCACAGCCATATATTTTAACATAATTAAATACATAAACATGTTATATAAATTCTGACCAATTACACCAAATTAGCTCACACATAGGCTAATTAAATCTGAAACAATTCATTTTGAATCACTCAACACCATAAAATTCACACAAAAATATTCACAGCACTATTCACATGAACAGTAAAACCCTCGGGTTCTTGTTCACTTATGACCCACCTGAATGAATTTTCTCTGCTCGGTTCAAAGCTGAGGCCCAAGGGTTTGCGAATTTAAAAACGAGCGAGCGTTCCTAACCATTTACATGGTTCTTAAACAAGGATTAACAGTAGGAAGTTCCTACCTCTTGGAGTTGTCGAACTCCACCAAATTGAGTGTCCATGGCGTAGCCCTCGCGCCGCGTAGAACAACTTTCCTTCTTGCTCAGGGTGAGAGCGTGATGCGATGGCGGAATCCTAGAGAAAGTTTTATTCTCTCTCTAAAAATCATGAAAATCCAGCCCACCCACCCTCAAGTCCGACCTTAAGGTGCGCCATTTTGTGCTCTTTTGAGAAGACAGCACTATTGCAATTTTGTATCCCTTCTCATTAACAAAATTCAAATTCCTTATGTGTTTCTTCTCTTTAGTTTTGACACTTGGCACTATCTCGACGTCATTTTTATCATATTTTCTATCTTGCAACATGTATCCACATGAGTACATGCTGATGGGTGACTTTTATCATATCACATATCGTTTCACATTTTAGACCTTAGGCAGGTGCCTCGGCTTTGATGCAAATTGTTGTCTCGGAATTGATGAAGTCGTTATGGTAGCTAGATTTCGCGAGATGATTCCAACGGTGAAATCCGTTTCGTCATCTAAGATCTATAAAAATTTTGGGTTTTTACCAAAATGACCATTTACCACTTTTCCCGAAAATTGGGGAATTTTTCGAATTAACTTCTGAAATATTGTTTTTTGTTATCGGTAGAGCGGCTACGGCGGCTAAGGTGTTCCTTTTTTCATTACGAGTCCACTGGGAATGTGTTCTAGCTTCAAGCTGAAAACCTGGCGTTGTTTAACCGAGGGTTACATACTTCGCCCGTTCGGGGATCCAGAGACTCTGTTTTCAGCGATTTACACCTTTACTACCAATTGAATCACTTGATTATAGACTTATCAGGTGATGTCGTATGGTTTAGTCATTTAAGATGACTGTATTAGATTCATTGTTCGGTAGTGAAGCCCGGTGGATTGGTTGCTCGATCTTGTCAGCTCGGGGATTTTAGTTGCGAGCTGATGCAGGCCGGTCTGGCAGGGCGCCCGGAAGTCTGCAGAGTCCATCGAATCAAAGTTGGGCATGTTTGGTTGGAGTTTACCTGTTGGGAAGTGCGCGCAACTATCCTTCTGCTAACGCCAAACTGCTCGCGAATCTGCGCTGTTCTCTTGATTCATTGCCGGTGAGCCATTCTCCCGGATAAGTCGGGTTTGTGAATGGTACTTCGAGAAGGGAAGGTTAGTTAGCATGTGGGGTGTGCTTGGAGTATGGGCGAGAAGTTTCTTGGTTGCTACGGACCATTTCGCCGGCACGCCAAATGGGCGTATACGGTTCTGCGTCGGCTAAGGACTTTTTGACGAAGAACAAAGCCTGCACCATCTCAATTTCCCTTGCGAATGGGCGACCTCCCGCTGCGACATCAGAGACTCACTAGATACCACGAAGAGTGTCTCGTAAACCCGAGTAGCGAATTTGGAGGTTAAGCTAGATATTTCTTGATTTCCATAAAGGCAGATCCGCACTCCTCTGTTCCATCGAGCGGTTGGCCCCAACAGAGTGGCGAAGAGTAGCTTTAGATGGTTTGTGAGGCAGAGATGAAGCGCCCCGAGGCGGCCGGCCAACAGTCAGTTGCTTTCTACCCCTTTTCTAGAATTGAGATAGGGGATTCGGGATAGCCTTAAGGCGACGGGGTTGGCTTCTCCCCTCTGGTTCCTATGAAACTCGGGAACAGCCCACCTCACCAGAAATTTACTTTGAGGGTTGAGTTTCCTCATCGTATGCTCGGGGTTCGAAAGCTTCTTGTAGATGTGTGCAGTGGTCAGGGCGCTCCTTGGTTTTCTTGGCATATCGTGATGTATACCTCCATGGTTTTACCCGACCTTGGTCCTAAACATCTTGAGTGCGGTCTGCGATAAGTTGCCCCATCATTCTTTAATCAACGACATTACATTATAAGCGGGAAGAGTCATTATGTGGGTGAGTAAAGGGTTTGTTTTTCTCCCCAGCGTCGGCGGGTACATAGAGGATTGTTGGTATCAGAAGGCATCAAGAAGGGCGATAACATCCATGCAGGCAGGCGTCGACAATCTGGTTTATGCGGGGTAAAGGGAAGTTATCTTTAGGGCATGTGATTAGTACTCAAAAAGTGTTATTTTGTACCCTATTTATTTAAGGTTTTGAGGACTTTTTGTGTACTAATCGCGTAGTGCTTGATTTACACATTAAGGTCCACGCTATTCCTGCGATCGCATTTTGTGGCTAATTTTATAGTTTTGCAAGCTATTTATGCCAAAATTGTTGAGTCGATCCAAGCCGCAAAAGAATTCGAGTCAAACTGTTGCGAGATCCCTGAGATACGGAAGGAAGAAGGAATGAGGAAAATACAAAGGAAATGGAGCCTGACAAAATTTTGCGGGGGTTGCGAAATTTTGCAACTGCGATTCGCACGGTTGCAAAATTGCTTCACCATACATATGTTCACGGCTCTTGCCCTTTGATTCATCATGCCTGTTGAATTCCTCTTTGCCCGATTTGAAGTTTTGCCTTTTTGTTCCTCTTTTGATTTATTCCCATTTTGTCCTTGTAACAGTTAATTGCTTTTGTTGATTTTAGTAATTTGCCTTGTCTTGGTGGCTATATAAGCCCGGTGTATACATTATAAGTGGGGACTTTTTGTCCGATGAATACTTTTGGCGAAGGCTCCAGGTTTTCAGCACTGCTTCTTCTCTCCCATTTTCTCTCATTTTCTTCCTCTCGGTTGCCAAACACCCTTGAGGATGACTGACTCGAGGATGGTTGGCTTAAAATCCCTCATCCGCCAGAGGAGATACTGACTGGATTTAAGGTGAAACATTTAGTCCTCACCATTTTTAGCACATGCATTTGTTGTTATTTATGTCTGCTTCTCACACTAGGTTTTTAAATCCTTATGTATTACTGATTGACCAAATCACTTGCTTAATCTTTTGGAGTTCGATGGATCTTTGTGCTAGGTCAGCATTTGATATTCGGTTGGTTATACTCTTATGAATCTACTACTCAGGTGATAAAAAGGAAAGATTTTCACTCAGGGACCGCTAAATGATCATTAAATGCCATCTTTCAAAGGAACAATTATTAGGGTTCGGTTTTATAGCCAAATGAAAGATCGGTTCGGGGAAATGACTATAGGTCATCCTCCCCGACTCGAGAAATGAACATGAGGACCTCTTAGTCGCCTTAGGGACATCAAGCGATGTGATGCTTCAGGAGTTCTTTTTCTTATTTTTATTTGTTTTATTTTCAGCTGCACATATCAGCCTCACTTTGTTTTACCGAATCCATAATCCAAAACAAATTCACCATTTTTGAGCCAATTTACCAAATCATTTGTCGCGAAAACCCATCCTGTTATTGACCCTAGACCATTATCTTTATGATGGCACTTCTGGCGATGGGAATCTAGGATAATATATAAATATTGTTGATTCAGGCACCCTCTTTGTGTACGAATCATCATGCGTCGTTAAGATTGGTATAATCTACACATACCCTCCATTTACCACCTTTCTTTGGCACCACCACCACATTGGCCCGACCATTACAGTGCCAGATTTCTCCCGATGAACCACTGCTTTCAAAGGTTATCTACTTGACTGAATGACCTAATGGCGATCGGGTGGAAGCATGCCTCTTTGTTTGATTGCGAGACGAGGATGACATTCAACTTGGCCTGCGCGAGGTAATGTCGGTCATGTCAGTGGGTCACAAGCAAATACATCGATATTCTGAAAAACCTGCCGCAATTGTTCTTTCTCCTCTCCGAACAAGAGGAGGCGACATAAGTGTGTTTATCCCCCTCCCGAGTAAAGTTCAAGGGATCCATAGCGGTGTTCCCTATCCTTCGAACCTGCACAGGCGCTTGAGTGTGATTGCTATTCTGGAAGCTGGGTCTCGGAAGCCAGATTGTTGGAGCTTTCATCTTTCTCACGCTCTTGTACCCACGACCGGTGATAACCCTTTGGTGGCTGAGTGGCTGCTCGGGAGGTCAATATATCGCGACCTTTGGTTAGAATGGCGATTTGTTTGATGGTAGGTTGAGTCTTGCTGCTGGCATGCGGCGGGCTCGACCAACTGATGGCATTTAATATTACACTAAGTTTTCGACAACAAGAATAAGACTTGATAAATACTTGAAATTACGCCTTGATGGGAGGGTGATATCCTATGGTTAAGCGTCGTTGCCCCATTAAATCCCGACAAGTCACGCTTGACCTAAGCGGGCTTGTCAAGTGGAACTTTCATTTGCCTGAAGGTTGGAAGCTATAACAAGTCGGCCACATTGCCAGGGTCAATAAGCACTCTGTGTACATCAAAATTGTTAATGCATAAAGTAAGCGCATGTGCATCGTGGTGCAGGTGGGCGAGAGTTAAAGGGAGGAAAGGATATCGGCGGATGTATTTGTATTGCTCTCTTGTTGTCAGGGTCGCGATGGTGTTCACCGGGTTCAAGCGTGCGTTGCTGTGGCTGCATCGCTGTGCTGGATGAGTGCTTGTCATCGGTTGGGTAGTGATATGTAATTGATGGTGGTAGGGGTTTGGGCAGAGCTTTGAGCTGGCCGCTATTCTTTCAATTGCAGGCCGGTTTACGCTCTGGTGACTCCTAATATATCTTACAGTGCCGACTGGATTAGTTTCTCCTTCAAAGACTTAAATTGCAGCATGATTCAATTCATAACATTGATTATTAGTATCACTTTCAGAATAGATTATTACTCAGAGATAAGTGGATTAAGGCGGCCATTTAAGGAGTTGGGTAAGATCCGGGATGAGAGGAAAGAGCATATGTGGAGAGATTAAAGGGTGATCATGGAGCAGAAAAATTCATTTTTGAAAAATGGTAAAATAGTAATTGGTTGAAGTAAAATTCTCTGATCCTGGATGTGGCAGGTGGCGTTAAATTAGTCTCCTTGAAATCTAGCAACCCGGAAAATTTCGTCAAATTACGAGACAGCGAGAATATTTGCAATTTACGGGTGATAAGTCGCCAGTGACTTCAGGGACGAGATTTTTATGAAAATCTCGGAAGTCGAGAAATGACGAGTCGAGTTCATTTAAAATAGTGAGGCGAAGAAATAAAATTTTTCGGGACAGGAACGGACTCGAATGAGATAATATAAGTTATGTATTCAAAATAGTAATAATAATAATATTATTATAATCATAATAAAAGGGATAAGTCGGGAGGAGGGTGTCGGGAGAAGAAGAGAGAGCATTGGAGAGAGAGAGGATAGATTTTATTTTTATTTTTTTCTTCTCTTCGCTTCTTTTTCAGATCTATGAAAATCGGACCGTAGGTTTTTGTCGGGACTGAAGGCAAAGTTGATCCATGCGACGAGAGCTACGCGTGAGCACCAAAATCTTGGAGTTTCGTCAAACTCCACGAGGTAGGGAATTTTCCTACTTGTGTTATTTCTAGCCTAAAGGCTATTTAATGGTTTGAAATTGGCTTAGAGAGGTCGTGAAGGCGTGATTCAGTCCTCAAAATTTTGGATTAGTGTAGGAATTTTAGATTTTCGGGACTAGTTTTGGGCCGGTCGGGATTGAATTCCCGGAATTGATTTAAACGATTCGAGGCTGAATTTTTCGAGCATTTTTGAATGATCATGATTCGAGACTATTTTTGGGCAGTCGATTTGTGTTGAGGTTTGGTTTTGATCCGGGACGTGTCTTCGGAGGACATGGTGTGTTTTGGTATCTGATATTCGGTGATGAGCGAGTGAAGGGACAGGAGTGCTTGTTTATATGGGTCCGAGATTTGAGCCATTTTGTGTGTTATTACTAGAAAATGTGTATGATTGAGTGATTCAAAATAAATTGCTCGTGTTTGTTAATTAGCCCATGTGAGCTAATTTTGGTGTAATTGATTGTGAATTTGCATAACATGTTTATGTGATTTAATTATGTTAATATATATGCATGTGAATATATTAGCATGAATATGTTGGAATTGACACAATGCATTCCATATGCCTTCAGGGTAACTGAAATTAGGTGTGGTATAAGTTGAGATCGACAACGTGTTATGTGTTTGATGGTGTGTCGTGAGTACACGATTGTGGATCAACACCGCGTAGGGTGTTGATTAGTGGAGAAGCATGATTAATGGGATGGCGATCTAAATGGTCGCGCAGGTTAAGGAAGTAGAGTAGCTCATTGCATTTCCATATACCGCTTCAGGGCACCACTAGAACAATAGAGTGAGTGCATGAGGTGGTTTCTTGAGAGAGTTGTTCGGGTTGACAGCAATGTATTTATCGGGTGTGTCCACTCTGACATCGGTTATCCATATAGCTATCGATCGTCGAATTTGCCCGATTGATATACCATGGGTTGTCCTGATATAGATTATCGGTCGGTCCATATTTATATCGGAGGGTTGTCACGGTTAAAACAAATACCTTTGTTTGGAAATGGTTTTCATTCATGGAAAAATGCATGTTTGAGAGTCGGTGAGAACTCGGCGTATGGGTGTAAGGGCCGAGTGATATCATAGTGCAGTATGGGGTGGGGCTGCGATATCACGAAAAGTTATGTTGCCCAGAAGAAGACAGCGTTAAATGTTTGTCGCGTAGACTTGGTTGTGTGATGGGAGTCGGGTTGACTTGGGATTTGTTGCCCATTGACACTTGCATTGGGTAATGGAGCCAGTGAGGGATCGATACTTGGGCCATTGGTAATACCAGTGACCAGTTGTCCGCAGGTTGGCGTATGCATGTGAGACGAGTCGGTGAGTGACTCCGGATATATTACTCAATGACATATTGGTGATGGGCCGCGAGGCTCGATTACATAGGCATGGTGGTGAGTCTCATTCATGGCACATGTAGACATTCGGGTAGACATGTGTATGTTGCACTTTCGGTTCCTGTTTGCTGATTATCGACCATTGCATGTGCACTTAGGTGGGAGTAGCCATGGCCAGAGATTATCACCCTCTTTGGGCTTTGCTTTCCTTGCGTCATTAGGACCCCCTTTTGGAAGTCTGGTGAGGTCTGCAGACTTGGTGACCGCGTGGGCTGCACATATGAAGTGGGCTTGTGGCTTGATTTTGTATAACTTGATAGAATGTGAAGTAATTTTAATATATGTTTGTATAAAATGAAATTTGTTAACTCTTGAACTAATATAAATAGTTGATGTATTTGGGATATATTTTGTAGTATTGTCTGAGGGGGCGAGTGGCCATTATATTACTGCATGTAGACCTGTGTGATCATTGTGAATTGTTTGGGATAGGTTTTGTATTTGGGTAGAGCTCCCGGGTACGGGGACTCTTGCCAGATTTTAAATAAATGTCGGATTAGGTTGCAGGCGTCCGCAGTGTCCGTAGTTGTGGGTTGTCCAGCGGACGGCGAGTTTTTAGGCGTTCTGACAGTGTCGGAGCATGGGTATCTGACTACCCTAGGGGCTTGAGGACATGGGCTTAGGCCATTGCTATTGCAGTGAAATTGATACTAGCGTCATAGCTTGGTATCGGGTTAGGTACACGAATAATTTAGGAGTTCATGGAGACGGGTTTAGACAGCTGCATGCATGGTGTGTTTCATGTTGTGGTATGTGAACATGTTTGTGATTGGCAGTTGTGTGTTACACATTGCATTGGAAAACTTATACACGGTATGATGTTATATGAGAAATGTGATTCTTTGTGGTTATTCTTGGAAAATTATATGCATGACATAATGTATATAGGAAAAAGTGGAATCTTCAGGTTAGGAACTATAACTTGCGGGGTTTAAGTAAATGAACTTAGAAAGTGGTGTTGAATTTTATTGAAATAAATAAAAGGAGTGGTTGTAGTAGCACCACTTAGGCGATGAAGCGGGTCGAGTTCATAGTTGTTAAGTCTATTAATGTGGCATGTACATTACCCCTAGTTGGCGGAAATGAGATTAAATAAAGTTTGTTGCCATTTGACATGTGTAGATGGCGAGTTGAGAATGAGGACGTAGAATTAGATCCATGAGGTGCTAGCGAAGCCTGCAGTGTTGACCGGCGGACTGTTGAGGCTGGTGGGGTTGCGGTCTTTGCCGTTACGCCAAATTTAGTCTGTTGGTAGTCGAGAGGTCAGGAGAATGTAGCCTCCATAGATTTAAGTCCATCATCCTCCCAGAAGCGTTTACAGGGGAGGGGATCATCAGTGACCATTGGTTCCAGCAGATTGAGAATGTATTGGAGGCTATGGATATTACCTCCGATGCAGCCAAGATCAGGCTAGTTGCGTTCCAGCTAGAGGGTGAGTCCCAAGTGTGGTGGGATTTGGGTTCGTTTTCTCACAGGGATTTAGAGGCAATGACTTGAGGCGAGTTCCATAGGCTCTTTATGGTAGTATTTTAGACCCTTTGCTAGACATCTGAGGCCTAAGGTTCCTAGAGGTAAGAGCGGGGGAACAATGAAACGGTGATGGAGTACATGACGGATTCAACGAGTTGGCACGTTTAGTGATGTTATCTTGTACGAGATATGGCCAAGATTCTGTTGGGGAGATTTGAGAATGGACTGAAGTTGTCCATTCAAGGCAAGATTGTGAGCCTCTTTCTGAAGACATGGACTATGGTCGGGACATTTCTGGCCGTAGAGAGAGAGATGGATGACGCCGCGAGGCGTCGAGATCTGAGTCTTGGAGTGGGAAGAAGAGGAGGACCCGACCTTTTTTCGAGTTTGGGCTTAGAGGTTAAGGTAGCTGGGAGAAAGCCATTGTGTAGAGAAAATTCTCCTCTAGGATCTAGGGTGATGGTTGGTAAGATATAGTAGGTATATCGGGTTTGATGCCATTCTTGAGCATGGATGAGTTGGCTGACCCATTGGGTTGTCAGTGATTGTGACCTGAGGCGGGTTATCATACCCGACACGGTCTTGGAGTTGTAGAAGGTAGCATATGCATGTAAGTGATCACGTATGTGTGTGAATTCGGGGGCGAAATTACATTTAAGAGAATGTAAACCAGAAAAATTCAATATTTTTGAAAAGGGTAAAGCGGTAATTTCGGTTGGCAGGAAATTCTCAGTCTGGATGTGAAGCGATTGCTTGTAGATTAAATTCGTCTCGCGAAATCTAGCAACCCAGAAAAGTTTCATCGAATTACGAGAGCCAGTAGAATATTTTGCAATTTACGGGTGATAAGTCGCCGAGTGACTTTAAGAGCAGAGTTTCTGAAAATATCGGAAGTTAGGAAATGACGGGAGTCAAGTTCATTTAAAATAAAATAAACTAAAAAGAAATAAATTTTCGGGGAAGAAACGGACCCGAATGAGATAATATAAGTTATGTATTCAAAATGATAATAATAATAATAATAATAATAATAATAATAATATTATAATCATAATAAAATGGATAAGTCAAAAGGGAGGAGGGGAGCGTCGGGGAGAAGGAGAGAGCGTTGGAGAGAGGATAGATTTTATTTTGTTTTCTTTTCTTCGTTTCTTTCCTCGGATCTGAAAATCGGATGAAGTAGGTTTTAAATTCGGGGCCCAGGCAAGGAAAGTTGATCCATGCGGCGAGAGCTGCAGCGTGAGCACCAAAATCTTGGGTTCGTCAAACTCCACGGGTGAAGAATTTTCCTACTTGTGTTATTTCTAGCCTAAAGGCTATTTAATGGTTTGAAATTGGCTTAGGCGTGAAGGCGTAAATTTTAGTCCTCAAAATTTTGGGTAGTGTAGGAATTTTGGGACTAGTTTGGAATGATCGGGATGAATTTCGGGGCTTGTTTCGAACGATTAATGAATTTTGAAATTGTTTTGGACCAGTCATGACAGAATTTCGGGTAGTCGGTTTGTGTTGAGTTTGGTTTTGATCCGAGGCCCGATGTCTTCGAGTTTTGTGGTATGTTTGGTATCCGCATTCGGTGATGAACCGTGAAGGGACTAAGAGGTGCCCTGTTTTATATGGGTCCGAGATTTGGGCCATTTTGTGTGTTATTACTAGAAAATGTGTATGGTTGAGTGATTCAAAATAAATTGTTCGTGTTTGTTAATTAGCCCATGTGAGCTAATTTTGGTGTAATTGATTGTGAATTTATAACATGTTTATAGCGTTTAATTATATTAATATATATGCATATGAATATATTAGCATGAATGTGTTAGAATTAATCATGCATTCCATATACCTTTGGGAGTAACCTAGAAATTAGGTGTGAGTGCATAGTAGGATCGCTTAACTGTGTTAGGTGTTTGATGGTGTATCGTGAGTACACGGGTGTGGATCGACACCGCGTAGGGTGAATTAGTGGGCTTGATTAATGGGACAAGCGTCAAATGAGTCGCACGGGTTAAGGAAATAAAAATAGCTCATTGCATTTCATATGCAGCTGGGGCACTCTAGAGCGATAGGGTGAGTGCATGAGGTGGTTTCTTGAGAGAATTGTTCGGAGGGTTGACTGACAATATTATTTATCGGGTACTGTCCCTTCTGACATCGGAGGGTTGTCCATATAATATCGTCGTCGGGTCTGCCCCGATTGATATACATCGGAGGGTTATCCACAATATAGATTATCGGAGTCGGTCCACTATTTATATCGGAGGGTTGTCCACGGTTAAAAACAAATACCTTTGTTTGGAAATGGTTTTCCTTCATGGAAAAATGCATGTTTGAGGGAGTTAGTGAGAACTCGAGGCGTATGGGTGTAAGAGACCGCGATATCATAGTTACGTATGGAGTGTAGAGACACAACGGTATCACGAAAAGTTATGTTGCCCAAAGACACCACGGTCATGTTTATTACATAGACTTCGGGTTGTGTGATAGAGTCGGGATTGACTTGGGATTTGTTGCCCGGTGACACTTGCATTGGGTAACGGGCTAGTGAGGCTCGATAATTGGGTCATTAATACCGGTAGCCAGTTATTCACCGATTGGCGTATGCATGTGAGGCGAGTGATGAGTGACTGGGGATATATTATAAATGACATATTGAGTGATGGAGCGACGGAAGCTCGGTACATGGGGTATGAGGTCGAGTCTCATTCATGGCATGTAGACATCCAGGTAGACATGTGTATGTTGCACTTGAATGTGTGTTTGATTATCACGACCATTGCATGTGCACTTAGGTGGGGTGCCTTGTAGGAGATTATCACTCTTGGGCTTTGCTCACCCCGTCGTGGGACCCCCCCTTTAGTGCAATTCAGTGCGGGCCAATTTGACACACATTGGTAGATATATAGCGGCTTGTGGCTTTGATTTTGTATAACATGTATTAGAATGTGGTAATTTTAATATATGTTTGTATAAAGAGTAATTTATTAACTCTTGAACTATTATAGATAGTTGATGTATTTGAGATATATTTTGTAGTATTGATCCACGAGGGGCTAAGTGGCCATTATATTCTTCGCGTGTAAGCGCATAAATGTGGTCATTGTGGTGTTTGGGATAGGTTTGTATTTGGGGTAGAGCTCGGGTCTGGAGACTCTGCCGATTTTTCGTAAATGTCGGGTAGGTTGCAGGCATCATGTGTGTATTCCGCGGGTTGTGGTTGTCACTTGGACACCCGGTTTGGGGCATCGCGGGTGAACTAGGAGTTCTGCACTCTCTAAATGCTCTCGGGAGCTCTTGTTCTTACTCACAGCTCAGTTGCATGGGCTGCCCCTTTGTGGCCAAACGCTATTTTGGGGCGGTAATCATTGCGCCACAGGAGAACATGGATATTGTCTTCAGTGTAAGAGTATTTGTGAAACCAGGAAAATCAATTTTCTCAAAAGGAGTGAATCGTAATTTCGGTAAATTCGAGTTTTCTAGATCTCGGATGACCAGAAAGCGGACTTCTCGGATTGAAATTGTCACCATGAAGTGCTCTGGCGTCGAGATTTCGTTGGATTAGGGGTGGTCGAGATTCAGCGTTTTTGGGCATGGGGTGTCGGATGACACATGGCAAGGTAAAGAGGATGCGCGCAGGCGCCTCAAGAGTGTGACACTTGGCATAAAAGGATAGCTCACATTGAGCCACATGGTATGATTCCATGCTCATATTAAGCCATGTAAGTATGATGTCATAAAATGAATTAAGAAATAAAAGAAAAGGGATAAATGGGATGGCCACACATTTGGCGAGGAAGGAGGGAGAAACTTCTCCTTTTGACCATACGGTCGATGCTCCAAAAAGGAGGAAGAAATTCAAGAGAAAGGAGGAAATGGGGAGAAAATGAAGAAAAAGAAAGAGAAATGAGAAAGAAGAAATGATGGGAAAATAAAATAAGAAAAGGAAAGAAAGAAAAGCAAAAAGGAAGGAGGAATAAAACAAAGGAAAAGAAAGCGTGGGGAGTCTTACACGGGAAGCTTGGATCTCGATTTTTAGAGAGAGTGTGGCGCCTTCTCTCTGGAGTTTTGAACGATAGATCGTCGATAGTCTTCGGGACAAAAGCAAGGCTGCTCTCTGTGGAGAGGACAACGCGCGTGGACATCAGTTTAAGGAGTTTCGGCAAACTCAGAAGTAAGGGGGTTTGTTTTACTGCTACTTTAAGTGTTTTGTAAATGTTTGAGTTGATTGAGACCTTGGATAATTCGTTTGATCGGTCTAAAGCTGGGACCGGTGTTGGGAATTTTTGGACGGTTTGTGCGATCCTGTACAGGCTGTGGATGGACTGGGTGATGAATTGTAAACTAAATCAGCCATTGATGGCTAACAGGAAATTTGGATATAGGCGAGTAGGTAAGTTTAAGTGGAACAAATGTTGGATGAGTGGGCTGCCCACGGACAGCCCACATGCTCTGTTTTTGGGACTGTTAAAAACAGTCCTGGGTTTGTGTGAATTGGACCCAAATCGTTCATATGTTGTGTGCTTGAATTGTTGAAATGAATGGCTTGGTATGTGTGGAAATAGATAGGTTAAGACATGATTTAATGTGTTAACACAATGACACAATTATATGGAATTAAATTGTGTTTGTAAGCCATTAGAGATGATAATGTAAGTTGATCAAGTGAGCTAAATTGGGTGATGGTTGATGTGTTGAATTACATGTGTGTAATTGTAGTTGATTGAGAATATGCATATTGACATATTGTATAAATGGTTTTGAAAAATGGGGATAAGAGCATTTTCATATGCAACTGAGTAACTAGAAGTAGGTGTGAGTGCATGACATGATTTTGTAAAACGGACATAGTTTGCGAAAGGAATTTCACGGGATGATATTCAGGAGGGAATTGGGACTGGGGAGATGGGCCCAGCCCGGATCATATCGGATAGGGACCATGGCTTGTTTGGAGAAAGCTCACGGCCAATTCACCTCGGAGGGTAGTCCCGTACTTTTCAGAATAATTCGGTAGTATATTTACCGAACAGCGGATTTTGTTTTGAAAATGATTATTTCTCATACATGGCTTAGGCAAGTGTGAGTGAGTCGGTGGAGATTTCGTGACATGGGGTGATCTTAGACATTCAAGTAGGATCGCATTTACTTGAGTGTGTGTTTGTTATTTTGGAGCATTGCATATGCACTTAGGTGAGAGTAACCCATTTAGGGTGATTCAACTAACTGATGTGCTCACCTGCAACATCGAGGGAATATACTTTTCAGGTACAGGGAGCGCTCGAGGAGACAGCTCATTTAGAGGCTATTTTGAAGAAAGCCGGGTTGTGGCTTTGATGCTTTTGGATATAACATGTATTAGAATTTTAGATTTTAATATATGTTTGTATAAAAGATGTCGACACTATTGAATTATTGGAGATAATTGGAATATAGTTGTCTTTATTTGTTTTGCTATGAGTAGTGGTTTATGAGCCCGAGAGACATTTTTACTCGGGTATGCGTCTCGTGATCGGGGCGATATCAGTTCTGCCGAGGTTGACGGGTAGTTAACAGACCCCCGGGATTTAGGGCGTCACAGTATTTGTCCTCTTGTCTCTATAGTTCTTCCATTGTCGCAGGAGGATCTAGAGATAGCGATTGAAAGAAAGGTGTAGTCGGCCCCAGCGAGTTACGGAGGACGCATCCATCTTTGTATGCATTGATTTGTTGAACAACTTGTTCAAATCTTTTTGGTGAAATCGGGATAGATTCATCCTCCGGCGAAGATGATGCGTAGTGAACTAATGTTTCCGCTTGATGGGCCAGAACACAAATGCTTGGGAAAGCGAATCTGACCTGACTCAACTGCAGCAGAGTTGATGGATCCTCGGGAGTTTGTGGAACCATGCGGCGGGTCCACCCGAGTTGGCGGGAACACTTTGCCTGACGGTCATTTCCGTGCTTCGAATCATCGGCAGTTTGAAGTGTAGCATGTGAGCCGTGCGGTCGGAGGAGCCGCCATACATGGCAAGCGGCGGGCATGAAAAAGCCGCGGGAGGCTCATAACTTTCAGATGTCTTGACCTAATGGGGACTCTGACATGTCTCGGGCCCCGAGCGATAGTAGGTATAAATGCTGCAGAAATTTGGTGTAGCTCAAGTGGGATGTCTGAGCGGAAGTGATGGTGCTACACCCACTTAACTTCCCGTGGGTGGTACTGGCGTGTTTAGGCTGTACGCCTTTCTCTTCCAGATTCTGCTTCGAATTCTCTCCTTGCGACGAGGCATCACGGATTTAATGACAGGCCCCGAACGACATGGAACCTCTTCTTTGGTCGACTTCCACATTGTTCTTTGGGTGGCGGGATCACGGTAAGAGTGGAAGATAACTCGTCATCAGCTCTGGCGTCGCTATCGTGTCTGGCCCGGATGGGCTCCTTCACGCTTTATTTTGTTTGCTTCAGGGGTGTAGGGTGGCTTCTCCTTATGCATTTCGATCCTTTAGTCTTCTGGAGACGAGCCGCTGACGATCGTTTTCTTCTTGCGGATGGTTATCCACGACTTTGCGGTCGGCCATATATACGGCTTTGTTCCTCTGCTTTGCCATATCCTGGCGACAAGAAGGTGGTCTTCCGGTTGATTCAGCGGGTTCTTTGGTCGTATTAATGAAAACCAGCGGTCAGATTGGAGTGATCGGGAACTACCAAAACTTCGGGGGATGGGAGATCACTTGAAAATGGATGTAGCCAAGCCCTCATAAATCGCCGATGAGCTTTCTTGCTTGGTCGTTCCCAAAGACGGCGCCAATTGTAGTCTCCTGAATTTTTTGAGTCACTGGATCGTCGAGCATTAACTTGCCAGCATGTACCTACAAAACAAACAAGAAAATGGTGGTGGTGCGCCCACGCCTCTGGAGAATACTAAGTCGGATCGGGGGAATGCGGAGAGTGGAAGAATGTTATTTTCAGTCCAAGAATGTTGTACCTTCTGACGATTCCTCCTTCTTTATGGAGGAGGAAGATGATCGTTTTCATGGAAAGTGGGTGATTTCCTCAGAAATGGAAGGGAAAGAGCGTACTGCGTATTTATGACATATTCTTCCCTTTTTGATGGCCTAGTTGACGCGACTTGTGCCCAAAGTGTTTGACCCATACGAAGCTGTATGTGTGTGGGGGCATCACTGGGAGTGAGATATTGGCCAGGGTAATCGTGTGAGCCGTGCTGCTAAAGATGGCTCCGTAGGAAGGATAAGAATCTGGAGTGTTGTACCCCGTAATGAAATTTGAAAGGTGATACTTGGGCGGCTGCGGGTAAGGTCAACAGGCTGAGCCAGGAATGGTAGGCGACTCTGGGCTGGTACCCATCGCATCACTAGGTAAGGAAGGTTCTGGAAGGAGCAAAACTGAGATATAAGGTTTATACCGTTTTGCGAGCCTTCCCGCAAAAAGCTTCTTAATTTCATGTAACTTCTTGTAAGCTTTCTCTATTTAAGGTATACGGTGTCGAACGATAGAAAGTGCAGTTCTGAATGGAGGAGAGCACAGTGAGTTATGCAGGAACACTACGTGCCCTATTCTCTTTGTCATAATCATTCCTTAAAACTACTAACTTTCCTTAAAAGCTCAAGTTTTTTAGATTGTTAGAACTTATGATATTCATATTAAACCTAAATCCTACAAGCTTGAGATTTTTTGAGAGTTGGTTGTTTAATATGGTATCATAACTTGGTCCGTCAGTTATGGTAGGAGTTCTTGGGTTCGAAACCTCTCTTTGCAATTTGTTCCTCATTTCTTGATTTGAAAGTCCATTAAGGACTCTATTTGGTTTGTTTGACTCCCTATGTGCAGGTATGAGGCCGCACGTGAGGGTGTTGAAGGCATGATCGGAGTCCACCATAGATTTTCAAATACACAAATGGGAATAAAATATTCAAACTGCAGAAAGATGTCTCAATCCTATGACCTCCCGTTGGACCAAGCTTTAATAAGATTTGGGTTTAATATAAATATCATGCTTCACACTTTCATATTGCTAGACTTTGTTTATCTGTGATCTCTTCCATATCAGCTTAAGCTTGCTTCTAAAATTAGCAACTATCTTAAAGTCACATTTGGATATGATCATTGTTTTAATTCCATGGGAGAAAGGGATGCATAAGATCCAGAAATTAGCCTGGTTTCATCACTCCCCATTTTAAGATGTTAGCATGCTTGATGAAGTTATCTGATGGCCTCGAAATTCCAATCTCTCCATGAATCATCCTTTGTATTCTAAAAATGGAAAAACCAATGAATTCAATGAAGGAGGTCTTCATTTGGCAAGGTATTTTAATTTGTTTTATTGACTTGGTAGTGTTTCCATCATTTTTGTAGATATCAAGTGAAGAAGCTTGATAGAGCGCTTCAGCTCCTTGCATTGAAGGAAGGTTTCTTTGGTATGGATTATTACTCCACATCTCTTGAGTTATTATCCGCGAGAATTTATGTTTTTCATCTTCAATGTCGATTTTGAGGATAGTTATGGGGAACTTTTTGCGAGTTGGGATATCACTGAAACAACGTGCTTGGTGCAATAAAAATAGAAAAAGAAACACGAAAATCTTTACAGGAAGCTCATTGTGCCCCGATCCATATTCTCAAAACATGAAACTTAATTTGTTTTACAAAACATTTCAAAGCAATTTAAAAGCGTTCTCAGAAACACTTCCCCGAATGAATCCTTTGATTTTGCAGTAATCTTCTGTGCTAATATATAATTAAGAAGACATCAGAAGCCTAAAACCATGGTGAAAAGGCATATTAAGATTTCTTTTTTTTTTTTATCTATTTTTCTTTTGTTGATAACTTGATGCTTGATGAATTAGACTACACTAACCATGGAAAGTGTGAGTACAATGGTCTTTAGACCCACTACTCAATGGTAGGGCAGGTTTTGTGAGCACCTTGACCCAGTCATGTGAAGCGGCCCGATCACCTACCATATTAAAGCTAGGAGGGCACTACCTAGACGAGAGAATCCGAAAGCCTGTTTGTGAGAGCCAGGGTCTCTTCCTAGAGGTTAGCTTCAGGGCAACCCGTCTAGAGTTTTAAGTCCCCCAGTCGGATGTCCTTTCGCATATGACAAGTTCGTTATGGATAAATAGATGAAGGCGGAAAATACGCAAAATGTATTTATCCGCTAATTTCCTAGTTTCCAAATCTCTTACTTCTCGGAAGATAAATCATTGATAAGAAGAATTAGTCCTTGATAAGGAAATCTGAAAATTTATCCTAAGATAAGGAGATTCTTTCTGGAGATGAGAGATTTGTGAACCACTTTCTATAAATCATGAAGATCCCCAAAGAGGGGAAGGTAAGCAATTCCAACTGCGCATACTTTTTTCTTCTTCCTCTCCATATTTTTGTTGAATTAATCATCGGAGAAATTTCTTGGCCTGTCAGCCAGGAATCATACTTTTGCGAGGTTTACATTGCTACTTGATGCGGGGTTTAGATGTTCAAGGTAACCGAAATTGGCGTATCGTAAGAATAGAGTAGAAAGTCTTGTCTATGGGCTATGAGGGCTTGGCTTCAACGATTGTCTAGTAGCCTTGCATAGCTGGACCTCCAATCGATTCCATACATTTTGATTTTGCTTGAAGCGACGCGTGGTCAGCCCGATCAGATGATCGGTAAATGGTCAGTTCTCGGCACAGCGCGAACATAAATAAAGAAAGGCTTAGCTCAAAAAACAGATGAAAAAGTTGCAGATCACATAAGCGTTTACAATAGGAGAATGACCCGATTCACGAGCCGGATAGAAGAAGCCCACGATCTTGGAAAGGAGCTATGAGATAAGCGGTTAAGATGTGCATCTCAGATTGCTCATAATAGGGGAATGAGCCCATTATCTGTAAACAGTATTAGATACCCCAGCCGGATGTGAGTTGTCTTTAGACAGTTCCCCATCTTTGAGTCTTTAATTGACAAAGAATGCTCGGGAAAGCGTAAAAGGCCGTCGCCTTGAGACGTCGCATCACCACCTTGTGTGATTCGGACATCCATAAGAGCGAGAGGCGACTAGGAGCGGTAGCTAGGTCGAGCCCTTGGGGAACACGTTAGTATTACCCCAGTCTGATGCTGATGTGCCCACATGTATGATACCACAAATTTTGTTTATACATCTTGCCTTTGGTACAGGGCCAACATTCTACATGTCGCCTATAGCCTTAATTCGCAGACCCTATGACATGCTCTCTTTGCCCATAGGGCAATAAATCCTGGTATGAGCGCCTGTGGGTTTGTCATACCAGCTTTTGCCACATTCAATGGTTCTGCTGACCCTTACAATCACATGCTCCATTATAATCAGGAGATGATCCTAAATTCCGGAAATGACCGTCTGTTGTGTAAAGTGTTCTCGGGTAGTTTACAGGGGTCTACGTTAGTTTGGTTCCACAAGCTCTCGTGTAACTTAATAAACTCGTTTGATGAATTATGGGCGGCATTCGTATCACAGTATCTTTGTTCGGTGCGGCAAAAAAGGAACATCAACTCCTTATAGACTATTCTCAAGCAGGAAGAAGAGTCTATTCGAGACTTCATAATGAGGTTCGAGCGGAGTCATCGGGATAGAGTGTTATAACATGGATGCGATCCTCCGAAACTTTAGGGCTTTGGGCCGTCTACTCCTTTCTTCCGATCTTGCCTTTATGCTTGCAGCCAACTGATGGAGAATTATATAAGAGAGGGTGATCGATGCACTCAATCTTTGAAGGACAATATCAGTGTAGTAACCCAGTATCATAATTACAAACCGGCTAGTCGAAATAAACCGCACGGAAGAAGCGGGTATGCTAGTACTTTCAAAGACGGATGTGAATATAAACTGTGTGACACTTTTAAAGACCGGATGTGGCTCACAAGCACGCTGCTTACTTTCAAAAGACCAGATGTGGCTCTGAGCTTGTTGGCACTCTCAAATGACCAGACTTGTGGCTCCTAACCTGCTGGCACTATCAAAAGGCCAGACTTGTGGCTCTAAGCCTGCTGGCATTTTCAAAAGACCAGATGTGGCTCTAAGCCTGCTGACACTTTCAAAAGACCAGATGTGGCTCTAAGCTTGTTGGCACTTTTAAAAGACTAGACGTGGCTCTAAGCCTACTGACACTTTCAAAAGACTAGACGTGGCTCTAAGCTTGCTGACACTTTCAAAATACCAGAAGTGACTCATAGTCTACTGGCACTCTCAAAAGACCAGATGTGGCTCGTAGCACCTTCCTTTGCTTTTCAAAAAAACCAAATGTGGCTCTAATCCTCTGCAGCGCTCGTGGAGCCGGACTTGTGGCTCCTAGCACTGCTAGCACTTTCAAAAAAGACCGAGATGTATAAAGACAAGACCTATGAGCGGTTACTTGCACATTGGCCCGTAATGCGTCCACTACCCGACTTTGCTCACAAAGATTTAACATTGATATCCCTAAGAAACTATCCTAGTAAGAATTCGTGGAAAAGAGTTGTGAAATAAAATGAATCAATTAAGTAAAACAAAATCGTATTTCATAAATACTTATTTAGTAATTAATCGATAGTTACATGAATGTTACGGGCGTGGCAGACGATCACAAAAAGGGGGAGAGAGGAAAAAGAAAGGAAAAAATTAGCTCTGGTTCCCAGCAGAAGCGCTATTCTCAAGCTCCTTTGTCGCTTCGCTCTATTCTACCTCTGTTGTCGTGACCTCAGTGGATGTTAGGGCCGGGAGGCACCTGGGGTTCGCAATGAACTTTGGAGGAAGTCAGTCGGAGGAGTCGGGCATACCATCCGGAACCTCTGGTTGGTCTCCACAAATGTTGTGTTTGAACACACAACATCCATAGCCATAAGAAAAAATAAGCTCCAAGGCCTTCTGGTAGTCTTCCTCCATGACTTCCTTATCCTTGCTCGCTTGAGAGTGAAGGAGGACACCTCGTCATAGCATACTGAGGCATTTCTAGCGAGTGACGTCAGCTGACTCAAGCGGGCGGATCTGGAAAATCTCGCCTTGCGCTAGCCTCTCCATGTCCTTGAGCTTCTTGGATACTAGCCGAGGTCATCCTTCGCCCGCTTGCGCCAGGCGTCGCCCAGTTATGTGATGCTTGGTAAGGCGACTTGAGCTCCTTTTAGCCTCATCCTCTCCTTCTACGCCCTTACTGATCTTCTCTGCACCGAGCCTTAGCCTCCGCTCCTGGTGCTTAGACTGGAATTTGGACTTGGCGGGAGGGTCGAGACTCAGTGTGGAAGCGTCGGACTAGGCGTAAGCGTGGCTTCTCGACCGCGTCCGGTCGGATATGAAATTCTACATCTTTGTGAAGCCATGTTCGAATAATGTGACAACACAGCAAAAGGAGATGTTAGAAGGAAATCACAATACAAAACTCATGTTGAATCTGCAAAGTCAAAACATACCAGCTCACCTGACTCATTAAAGTCGTGGTTGCGGATAAGCATCCCGTCTTTGGTCACGCACTGGAAGGACTTCCTATCAAAATAGCCGGGGAAGGGGATGAAGTGCTCCTTAGCACGAATCGCCACCCGTACTTGGAGAAGAGTGGGGTAGAGGTTGCAAATGTGTGTGATCGAGACTCAGCTTGTTAAAAGGGGCTCCAAAGATTGATGATTTCCCGGGCATCCTGCGGACCGGGGCCATCGTGTGCCAGGAAAGGGCGTTCAGCTCCTCTTGTAGAGCATCCCCGAACTGTCATCAATCGGTAGGTGGCCTTGACTACGGTAGGCATTTGCGAAGCTTGGCGGAGAATGACGGCCCACGGTGCATCTTTGATGGAACTCCTATAACTCAGAGGCCCTGGGTTGGGACCCATCCTCCCGGTGATGCCTGAAGCCTCTCTGGAAGCATCTGGGAGGCACCCTCCGTGCCGTGGGGCATTGGAGATGTGGGGAGTCCACAAGCGATCATTGCTGACTCATACGAGCCTCTTCATTCGAGTATCTTGCTTTGGGCGCTTTCGCGAATGCGAGCCGGGGTGGTTTTCTCTAAGCTTCGTGCGACGTAGATGCGGGTGGAAAATCCAGTGACTAGGCTGAACTTATGCTCGTCCTCCTCTCTCGAAGTAGGGTCAACTAGAGTTTGGATCGGCTTTAATCCGCAAAGCCCTCTAACCCATGGCGGCTATGATCTTGCCTTTCTTTTCTTCTTCGTAAAAACCTGGGGCGAGTAGAATCTTGTTTGTCAAGGCAATTGGCTCGTCGAGCCAGATGAACTCAACAGTGATCTTGGCAGAGCTCTTAGTGGACCGAGGTGCAGATGAGCTGAAGATTAGATGGGACAAAATGTTCACCCATGACCAGGCTCTTCTCGAAGCAAGTCGGGATGATAGGGTATGTAATGAAAAGGGGCTGGCCTTTAACTCCATGATTCTTCATTGTGAGAGGAGCTCGTGATTGCTCCCGCCTCGGTAACCACCCTAGTGAATGACTTTAGGGTAACCGAGTCTAAATTTTAAATTTCCTAATTGGCCGTTCTTACGCTTTATGGCAAGTTCGTTATGGATAAATAGATTGAGAGGCGAGGGAAATGCATTAAATGCATTTTTAGTGAATTTTCTAGTTTCATTCATACTTCTGTGATTAATCATTGATAAGAAAAGTGGTATTTAACAATAGAAATTAGTCAGCGGTAGGAAGAACTAGTCTTTGATAAGGAAACACATATTTTATCCACCAAGATTAGATTACTTTACGGAGAGGAGATGTTGTAGAACCACTTTCCTCTCATCAGGGGAAAATCCCCCACGAGGAAGGTAAAGCAGGTCATTTGCACATACTTCTTCTTCTTATCTCCATATTTTTGTTGACTTAATCATCAGACTTGGTGATCCAGCATGTGGATCACCTTTGCGGGTTTACATTACGGGTTGATACGGGGTTTGAGGCGTTCAAGGTAACAACGAAGTACCTAACTAGCAATGCGGGTAGTTTCCCCTGGCTTTGGAGCCCGGTACTTATCCATAGTCGATATGATTTCTATCGGTAGGAGCGAAAACATGACCTTTGAATGAGGCGCTACATTTGGCTTCTCCATCAACTTCCCGAATCATAGCGGATAATGTACCCACCATTGTTTTATTCCACTTTGTGTTGTACCTTGAATGACAAAACTATTTTTGTCATAATTTATTGAATAAGATGTCAATTTAGGTTCTTATATATATATATACATATGTAAAAAATGACATATCTCAGATTATTTATATATCCAGATTTAAAAATATGTACTAATCATGAACTTTGATTTTAATTGTAAATGGAGGTAGGGTTAATATGTTGGAAAAATCTTGACCTTGTGTTAATTTGTGATCCCAATCAAGGGAAGAGAAATATTCATTAGATTTTAAAGAATTTGAGTCATCAATCAGGTTGTGAAATCTTGATACCCGACTTGGGAGTAAATCTGGAGTCTCGAAATGGGTATGAAGTGAAGAAATTAGGATCTTGTGAAGAATGTGCAAAATACAAGTAGCTAGTTAGACCCCTATCTTCGAGAGAAACAGGGTCTTCTAATTTGTGAAATAAAAGGAGAAATCCAAACTGCAATGGTAGGCATCTTTGACAAATCCCTACCCAAATTTAGGATAGAGTTTTAAATGGCATACAATGCGAGGGTGGCCCATTTCCACAGTATTTTCTTGTTAGTGTCCATTTTTCACGGAAGAATTGATTCAATCCAACTCCTTATAGTTAATATGATTTAATGAGCTTATTTTTAATATCCTAGGGTGTAGATGTCCTCAGGACAGTTATCCTTTAATTTATAGTTGATAAATTTTATCATTGAGGCCCAGATAGTATGGATCTTGAGTAGTTAGGGTAGTTGATTTGAGAATCCAAGTCAATCTCTATGGGAATGATATTTGGACTTACACCAAATTTTTACTACTTGAATATTTTTGTGCACTTGCGGAGTGTCACTAAAGCTAACCATTATTAATTCGAACATAAAAATCAGTTTTATTCATTATCAAACAACTCTATTCAACTTGACATAGATGTAGGAGAATTGTAAGTCTCCTGTATAAGTGTTAAATTAAGTGGTTTAGTCTATACTCTCACAGACAAACACCTTCGTTGTGATCGGATAGTCCACGGGCCAAGATTCGGGCTATGGTTCGAATCCGTGTGGTAAGAATACTTAGACACGGCACACGTAGGCAAGGGTACTTGAGCTGAAAGCTTGGGCCTCGCCTATGAAGCACTAATCTGCCTTGGCCTTTTGAGATGGGGGTATAGGCGAAAGCCATGGTGCCCGCGAGGAGGCTTAGTAACGTTTCTTGAGATTGGGAAGAACTTAGGATTTGGAGGAAGAGAAGGCCCGAGGACTCATATCATTTTTCATCATTAGTTTTCTTCTTCCTTTTCCCATGTTTTATCCCTAAATGTGTGATGTGCGGACCTCTATTATGTTCTAAATCGTATTAGGGTTTGGTTGTATTTTAGACATGAATCTAATATCTAATCGTCGATTTTCCTTTTTCAATTGTTTTCTTATAGCCGATTATCTATTGATTCATGTGGCAGTTCTTTGTTTACATATTGATTTTTTTATCAATCTCAATATGGTGAGTGGTTCCTTGTGAGATATGAGAAGTGAATGAGGAATTAGACATAGATGAATAAACCTAATTAGCTGAGTAAGAGATATTAGTAGTAATTAGGAGGTGTGTGAAATTCTTGGGTCTTAAAGCATCTCTAATGCTTGGGGTTGAGCTGAGAAGTAAGAAACCTAGTGTTAGTTGGTAGATTATTTGACAAAGAGATGCTTATAATTAAATTAGGCAAGAGTCGCCTTGGAAAGCATTCGCATGAAACAATAGAGTGGAATTTTGGCCTAGATATAGTAGGATTGTTCATATGCACCAAATACCCTAGGATTTTATCATCTCTTGGTAGCCCTTGGAGCGCATTTCATTTGTTAGATAAAGATTTCACTTAGTTTAGTTTAAATTATGTTTTAATCTCACTTTGTAGTTTGAATATTAGATAATCTAATTTTGGTACTTAGCATCCTCCTTTTCCCGGTGATTAGATCTTTGTACATCTGTACATTGTATTATTTGACAAGCGTATACTTAGCAAACAAGGCGCGTATTACATATTTTATTGCATATTTCACACACATCATGCTATACGCTTATCAATACCTAAAAGGAACATGTTTATATGGTCTTTGGTATTCTAATGGTGATAATTCTCTATTATATGGTTTTTCAGATTGTGATTGGGCAGGTTCTCTTGAATGATCGGAAGAGTACTATAGGATAGTTGTTCAAGCTTGGTGCAAATGCAATTTCATGGTGTTTGAAAAAACAACTATCCATTGCTTTATCATCTTTAGAGGTTGAATACATATTCTACTACTTTAGAAACTTTATGTCCGACAATATGGATGAAGAGTCTAGAAGATATCACGGCAAAGTAGAAGATTTCTGGCAGAATTTTTGTACTAATGTCACCATAGCAATGACAAAAAATCCTATTCGCATCTACTTGATCGCCTGAAACGAATTGATGATAACATCGCACTTCATAAGAGAACATGTGACTGGAGGAGACATAAAGATGGAGCATTGCAGTAACGAGGAGCAAGTTGCTGATCTATTTAAGAGGAAAATTAGGTGTTGTAGATTTTTGCATTAAGGGAGAGCATGTTATGGGTAATGCATAAATTACTTTGTTGGGTAGTTTTTGAATTTGTCAAACCTATTTATTTAGTCAGCATTTTATCATTTTATTAGGAGTTGTTGGGTTGTGCTTTTATGGTTGATAGTCATGGGTCAGTCGTGAGATAGTGTCTTTCGTATTTCTTGCATTTTGTTGAATGATTTTGTATTTAAGGAGTCTTCATGTATGAATAAATGAGGTTCAGTTTTCTGCATCCCAGTGCATACAAGATAATTTGATAAATCTCATCTATGGCAACTTTGTTTCTCCTTTATTTGGTTGTTCTGTTCCCAGTTTGTTATGTTCTTAATTAGCTCTATTTTCAGTTTCCAGCTTTGAGTTATTTCAAGTGTTAACACAAACTAGTACGTCTAGGCTATGTTGAAATACATCATCGAAAACAATAGTTAGATCTTCTGACTTTGAATTTTTTAAGTTAAAGTCGCGTCATTTAACTATGGTTTTTGATTTTTAAAATCCAAAGTTTTACTTAGTCAGTGACTATGGCTCTAACTTAAAATCCAAAGCCTTAGTTATGCAATGAATTGATTTTTAACAAGGGGAGAAAATTAATTTTCAAAAAGAAACGTACGACTAGGGCTTTGGAATTTCAAACCCTAGTTATGGGCCGATTCAAATGAGAGAAAGTAGGGAGAGAATTGATTTCAGCTTTGAAATTGTAAAAAGCAACAAAATATTAGTTTTGTTAAGCCATAGTCTTGGATTTTTAAAAAATAAGTCAAAGCCTTAGTGAGTGACTAAGGCTTTAACTTAAAAAAATTTCTAAAGTCTTAATCATTGACTATGGTTTTGATGATGTGTATTCCAATTTGACTCAAGCACATTAGTTTAAGTATTATTTTGGTTTTTAAACTATTTGGTATTTTTTTAAAGATTTGTAACACTCTAAATATTTGATAATCTCATCGGTATTACAATGGTCGTGCCTCAATCATGACTTTCACATTCATTCATGATGAGAAAAAGGAAAACTTTAGTTACAATGTAGTAAATTGTTCTCATTGAGACTCGAACTCGAGACCCCTTTATTTTTTGTGTCCTACTTATTTAAATATTGAAGGCTCTATCATATGAACTAAGTAACATTCTACCATATGAACTAGACATTATTTACATATTATAATGGATTTGATAATAGTCTAAGCAAAATGGCAAAGTCATATTCAACTGCCCCAAATGACATGGTTTCACCACGAGTTCTGAGAGGTTATGCCACCCGCCCAAATATCTCCTTTCTCATTTACTAAGTAAAGCCCAAAAATATTCTCTTTACCCCATTCCTAATATTTACTTTCCTCACCCTCCTTACACTACACATTCCCCCAAAACCCATCCTCCGCAAAAGTTGCCCCAAAGCCCATCCTCATGAAAATCCGATAACCCCAACGAACCGTCTGAGAACCCCGAGCAATAACAAATCCCATTAGATTCAACGGGATCGAAATATCAAGTAGTTTGCTTATTTATTTGATTTGTTGTGTTTATTCTTGCATTTTCATCTTTAAATATGGGTTTTATAGTTGATTTTTAAGTAAATGCAGGTTTCTATGTTTAGGATTCTATGTTCGGATTCTCAAATCAGAATTTGACTTAAGTTAGGATTTCGTGAATGTCGGTTGAATCTTTATTTTCGGATTTTATGATCAATAGGAATATTGATGTTCAGTTTCATGATGATGTGGGAAGAATTAACCTTTAGGATTTCATGATGTGGGATGAATTGAATCTATCCGGTTCATGATGTCGATGGAAACGTGTTTTAAGTTCCATGATGTCATTATCCTCTTCTCTGGGATACAATGGAATCGAAATGTATAAAGAATCCAGTTCCATGAAATCCGTTGATATTATTTAATGAATCCAAATGCTTTGGTATTTTATTTAATGATTATATTATTTAATTTATCAATCTTCACGACTATGAATATGATTTATTATGATTAATTATGATTTGATAAAATTTTATGATTATATAATTTAAGATTATGAATATGATTATTTAAAAATAATGATTATGAGTATAATTGTATTAATTTCATTTATCAATCTTTATTTTCTTTGAAATAGATATGTCACCACGTACTCGAGGAAGAGATATATCTAGTGCACCTCGTAGACGACCTACGGGATCGGAGCGTAGACGACGAGTGCAATTAAGAGAGGTTGAGCCAGCAGTAGATCGAGATCCGGTTGAGCATCCTTAGCATGATAGGGATGAGACTGAGGAGGTATTCGAGGGTGTTCTGGAGGACTGTAGTAGATCTGTGCGGAGTTTTCACAGCCATGTTCTTTGTGAAGATATAGTTGGGAGAATGAAACAATCATTGTCAAGAAGTTGTATATATATATATATATATATATATATATATATATATATATATATATATATATTTATGTTAATTTTAGTTCACGTGACTTGAATTGTAATTTATTTGGTAATTTATATTTGTGGATGTTTTATTGAAGTGGTAAAATCATGGTGCGAAGTTGCGGGTTATGGGAGCTTGATCTGGGAGAGGTCTCGTATTCTGAGGAGGTGTGCATCAATTTGGAGTTGGCACCGTTAATTAGTTGCAGTCATCGAGTTGCGAGTAGACCAATGTTGTCAACATTTTGTGAGCGGTGGCGGCCAGAGACCACGACTTTTCATCTTAGTTTGGTGAAGGATGACCATCCGCATTTGGAAACTGACGTCGCATCCATTTACACATACCTATTCTTGGATCGATAATATCATTCTCGCGGCAGCCCCGGTGGGCGATGTCGATGCTTTGGTGGGATTGTTGGGGCACCGCGGCCCGTCGAGGCATCTCGAGAGGCGGAAGCGGTGTCGTTCTCCTTCGATTCATTCTGCGTAGGTGAGGATAATTTTTCGGCTATTCACGGATGTCTCATCGATGATGATCTCGAGTTTGCTACGCCAGGCCTTCTTGCTCCGTGCGGTTGGTTGCACTCTATTTCTTTGATAAGAGTCACGGCGGTGCCACTGTGTGTACTTGGAGCTATTCCGGGACCTCAGCATGGTTGGTAGCTATGCTTGGGGAGTGCGCTTATGCGGTATATCTGTACACAAGCAATGACTACTGCTGACTAGGTTTGAGAGTCTTGCTGCGGAGTTAGGTGGGCTGACCCTTTGTAAATGCAGATTGATGACCGCTTTTGATAATTTTTAGATAATTTTCAATTATCAGTTATATTGATATTAATTGTGATTTATTATGTAGGCATGGATTATGAGCACTTTCACGAGATGTTTTCTTCTTCGGTTGTAGTACATCGAGTCCGCGACCCACGTGCTTCACGTTGGAGCGCCGCGTGATTCAGATAGTTCGCGGTCGGTTCGGGAGCGACTAGATCGATTACGAGTTCGGATGTACGCTTGGAGGCCATCGTGGATCCATGTTTGAGCACCCTTTCCGATATTGCATGGTTTTACGGATGCATAAAAGTGCGGATTGGTTGTTGAGCCATATCATCCAGGGCCGGTCTTCTGTGGGTTTGGGTATATTGAGCCATTCCTCACGTGACCTTTCACGCCCTCCACGAGCTGGCCCAGTAGTATCTTATTGGATCGATTATTAGGAGAGATGGACAGGATCACGTACTAGCGGTCGGTGAGTCTGATGCCCCGATGCTGAACCGGGAGAGTGTAGCGAGTATATGGCTAGGTATTGCTGTGATCACATATCGCGCCATTGTCGTTCAACCTCCGCATTTGAGATCGGGTTTACAGCGGATGCACGATCTTCTACCCTTACTCACATCTTGCATCTACGTTAATCTTTGTAAGTTAAATTTGAACTTCGTTTGACCTAGTAATCTAAATTGTACATAATATTTACTTAACTTTTTTATTATATTACTAATATTAAGTTCACATATTATTTATGTAGCGTAATGCGAGAGCGTTGATTTTGATAAGGCGTGCGATATACGGTGGAAGGCAATGAGTCTCGATTATTTTTGGGGTGCAGTGAACGAGGCGCATAGCATACTTGCTGGGTCAGATGAGACTTCAGCATCTCACAGCACTCCATCACACCGCTCGACATCTCCGCAACCTACCATCACTGCTCCGGCATCTCGACACTCCGTCACTACACGCGTGGCATTTTTAAGCGCCTTTGTCATCACCAGAAGCATCAGTTGATCCTCCGCGCAGATAGTTCATCCTCCTCGAGTGGCAGTTGCTCCTCCGGCCCTGCGTGGATCCTTCGGCACGCCAGTTCTCAACTACCCGATGTATATGTTCGTTCGAAGAGGAAAAAGAAGACTTAGTTTTATGTTTATGTATTAGTTGTTAGACTTTAATGTTTAAAATAGAATTTGATTAATTTTATTGTATTATATTAGTTGTTTGATTAATTTATGTTTAAAATAATTTATATAATATAGTTAAATTTTAAAGAAATATTAAAATAATTTATAAAATATATTTAGAATTTTAAATAAAATGATCTTTGTTATGAAAAATTAAATTACATCATTAAAAGTAATTAATTTAAATTAATTAAATACTAATACATATCAATTACAATATAAATCATTTAAAGTTGTAGATACATCATGTTTCATCTAAATCAATTGTCTCTTGTGTAGCTACATCGGGAGTTAGGTCTAATAATGATCTAAAAGCCTGTCAGAGTACATAAGGGATCTCCCATCCTCGAGCACACTGGTATCGGTAATTACGCCAGTTGCATGCAATTGGAAATTATTGGTGATGTCGAATCCATGGGGCCTAAAATAAAGATGTCGTCCTTTGTCAGAAACAAAAATATAAATACATTAGAAACTTAATGACTAACGAGAATATAATTTAACAAACACATGCAGAGTAATGATCACCAACCAAATCCAGAATTGCAATCGGTTTGTGGTGAAATTAGTGCGAGTGTCTGAGATCTAAGTAAGTAGATATGTTAGGCATTGTCTAATTGATAAATGGACTAACCTGATATTATGCGAGTGAGGCTATCAAATGACCCATGTCGGGTAAAGTCATCCATACATCATATGGAGCAAAATTAGCTTATGATAATGAATAAACCCGGCTTCGGCAACACGGTAAATTAGTCCATACAATTGAACATACTCATCATGAAAAGTTTGAAGCTCATGAACCCAAATCTTGTCGAGCAAGTTCCCGTCGAGTCTTCCCTCATTCCTAGTAACCCGGCCAATCGATCGATGTCCCTGATGACCATCATATGCATCGATGTTCCACTTTATATGTTTACGTATTTGATGTGGAAAACATTTAATGTACTTCAATTTTTTTTCCTTTAGTACTTTCACGGAACATGCGTGGGCTGGTGAAATCTTATCGATGGGCGAACTCAACAATTTCAAATAAAAGAAGGAATTTCGTTTGGTAGATAAATTGATTTTCAATGACCAGACTGACCCTTTACCTTAACCTTCTCAAGTGGTGGAAACAGAATCATCGTTGTGAGGATGACACTCTCTCAACTTCCTTTTAATGCTATTTTACACCTTTCTGCATCTGTCGACAAATTGTCTCAAAATACTATCAATCTCAGGAGTAATTGTCAACTCAGACGAGACATTGTCGTTCATAGTATCCAACTTCCTCCAATGAGAATGCACACTATCAAGGGTGTGCGACCTTCTTTGATAAGCTACGCAGGATCGATGCGCACAAGGCAACCCATATGAGGTCACATTCACGTAACCACATATTCCGTTCTCAATTTTCAACTTGAGTTTACTCTTTTAAACTCCATCAATATCATATTGAGTGAAGCCACACCAGATACCATACCCCCTTGATTCTTTAAACATAGCATTATTGAATTGATGTTCAACAAATACTTCTCTCGAATGAAGCTTTGATTTAGTATGTTGCAACTCAATAAGAGCATTTATTACATTCCAGAACTCTCAAATCCCCTTGAGGCAGACGAGATGTCTCTTGACTTTGCATGTGCACTCCATTTTATAAAAATATAAAACATATATTAAAATCATTTTTATGTACGGATATTTCAAGAAAAACTATTACTAATTAACGTACCTATTCGTTGTGACATTGCCTAAATGCATTACTTTATTTGTCAATTGCGACAAATCTTTCGCTATAAGTCAGCCATGACTGTCATATTTTAACTCGGGGTAAGTATAATGTCAGGTTGTCAATGATCTTAAATTCCTCTCGTACTCAGTCCTCATTCGAGAGAAAACCTGAGGACACTCTCAAGGTACGACATGAATGCCTCATACTCTTTTCGCTCAAACAACTACAGGTTGCAAGTACATTTTGATATATGCCATATGTGAGGAGTTTGTTGTGGTAGGAAATACTAAGCGCACAGCGTTCATTAAGACTGACTCCTATCGGTAACAATGACATTAGGTAATCGATCAGCAAACATTATACTTTGTAACTTCTCCGTTTGCTTGAGTGTAGTTGTCCCACCGCGCGCAGCTCAAGTATACAAATGCCACAGAAAAAGTCAAATTTGTAGATGTCACACCTACAATCTCGAGAAGTGGAAGGTGATATCTGTTGGTTTTATAAGTGCAATCCATAATTAGAACCTTTGCCAAATGCATTGACAAGCTGAATAGAAATGGATGTGCCCGAAACAAGTCTCTCACACAATCGTTCGACTCATCCTTCCTATGCCATTCAACATATTTACATTCATTCAGTTGTTTAATTAGTTGTTGCATTTGCAATCTACCAGCTGTAGTAAGTAGTCGATGTTTATGACGTGCATTGGCAGTTATCTTATAGTGCTAACATTATGCTGTGGATTTTTATAGACGGAGTGGGGTATTCCTTGGTTTCGCGAGTTCTTAGATCATATCGGACAATATAGTTTCTCCCCATCAGATGTCGACAATGGCATGAGTGACCCTCGATTGTTTAGGCTGGCATTGATTGTAAGTCACTTGAGCAAACTGCGCTCCGATCGTCATTGCTAGTTAACTTCACCGCAGATTATCTTAAATGGACAATCATTTTAGTTCAGTGCCTTTTTGATTCAAGGGCTTCCCATTCGACATGCTGCATACTTTATATGTTTATACCTTCATACGAGAGCTAACTCTGTTTTCTCTTATCTCAACATCAGATCTTTTATCGCAATAACAAATCCGTTCTTTTTCCCACATTTCGAGCCCATTCAATCAAGCATCAGAAACTACAAAAATACTCTGGATAATATGATTTATTAATTTCGATATATCTTAAACAAATTACTGCTTTAAAGTATTTAAAATTACCTCATTACTACTAAATGCATCACTGCAATCAACTAATTGCTGTAAAGGGGCAGCATTATGATCGAAATTCATCTGCAAAAATAAAATGCAGATTAAATACAACAATTATGTCCAGTTAAAAAGCTGAGATCAAATGCTCTTAAGGATTTGTAAATCAGGAAAAATCATAATATCCGGTTTTCAGAGCTGGGTTTCAAGTGGAAATTAGGATTTCCAAATCAGGGACATATTATTCTGGGATATCACAAATCAGGTTCATAACAATCCAATCGGGATTTTATTCTCCAGGGATATTATCTGTAATCGGATTTGTTAAATCAGGTTGTGGAAAATATATTCGGTTCAATATCGGAGAATATTATGATATCAAGTTCGAATCCGGATCAGTGTGCAAAAAAAAAAAAAACGAACTTTGATCAAACTCGCAAAGTAGCACTTTAGCTTTCCGCGTTTTTAAAAGGCCCCAATTTAAAGCCCAGCGGCACTATAGCTATTTTTCCAACGCCGTTCTCATTGTTTTTAGTAGACCCAGGGCTGCATTTATGGAGGCCCGAGACCGGGAGGAGGAAGAGGGGTTGGGGTGCGAAGATGAGGAAGAAGAAAGAAATAGAAAAAATAGGGTTAAGGGTAAATTTATATTTTCCTCTATGGGTATTTTTAATGGGGTGTAAATAGAATTTCTCGGGTTACAAACGGAGCATTAAGAAAACAAAGAAGCTAATGCTACATATTCAACTGCTTTGACTAGATTCTCCAATGGGTACCATGAATACTGCCCCAAATCCTCCGCAGAAGAACATGGCAAATCGTTTAGCGTGCGAGAGACGAAGATTGTGGAGCTGCCTCATTAAAAAAACACTACTAATAAACATGAGGATGTTGACAACTTTGAAGCTGATTGGTTAGGAAAACCCATTGAAGACAAAGAATTATAAAAGTACAGAAAAACGCTGAGAATTATTTAATAATCGTTTGTTTTGTTTGTTTCTTAATTAACAATTCCCACTGTTTAGATATATATTGCTTCACTGTTTTCTTATAGGGAAATATGCAGAGGTGAATGTACTTTCTTTTGCAAGATTTGGGTACCTGAAATTTCTCTATTTTTGGTTTCATTTCTGCAAGTGCTCCATTATGGTTCTTGATCCTTGAGATGACTTTTAGCTGTTTTACAGTTAGCTATGGTGCTTGAAATTTATCATTTTTTTTCTGCTATTAGTTTCTGGTTTGTTTATGGGTTGACTTTTGATTCCAAGAAAAGTTTTACCTGTTTTCATTTTTGTTGGTCATCTCATTGTTTGTGTATGCGATTTGGTGATTTTGTTGAAGAACATGCGTTTGTGGAATATCCGCAAAGATGGGAACAAGAAGTTTCTTTCTTTTTCTTTGATGGTGTGCTTTCATAGGAAAACTTTCATTCTCACAGCGTTTGTAGGGTTGGGTCTTGGACTTTCTTAGTGTTTGCTTTAATTTCTGCTCTTTTGTTTGTTCAATTCTTGAATATGTGCGATGCTCTTTTTTTGGTTTGAATATTTTTCACAAGTCATTTACCTGGTCATACTCTTGTGATTACTTTGAAATTTTGGTATTTTTGGACTTTTTGCAAAATTGAGTATTTCAAATTCTAATTTGATTTTTCTCGAGTTCATCGGCTTTCCTTTTATCAACTGATCATGATCCTGCGAAATTTTCAGTCCTTTTAGGAGGAAATTTTCTCCTTAATATGTTTTCACAACTTAAGCTGCCCTTTATACATCTATATTTGTCTGCCCTCTTGGAGTTCTTTTATGGTCCCATTTCCATGGGGATGTCCAAATTGCTTTAGGAAATCATTTTTTGCTTTTGTTTTTTATCATCTTTCAGTAATCTGAAAAGGTAGTATGGAGGACAGGTGTGCAATTGCAAAAGATGTTACTGAAGTAAGTTGCTGTTAATTCAAATGTTCATATACCTTTTCTTGTTAATTTCCTTTTTTATCAAATGATTATATTCTTTTTTCTCCTTGTTTTGCAATATACAGCTAATAGGCAATACCCCATTGGTGTACCTAAACAATATAGTCGACGGCTGTGTAGCCCGTATTGCTGCTAAGCTAGAGATGATGGAACCCTGCTCTAGTGTTAAAGACAGGTATTTCCTTTTCCTTTTCTTTAGCTAGATTTTGTTTTCTTGGAATCCAAGCATGTTCAGATCTTCTGCTTTTGCAGGATTGGGTATAGTATGATTAATGATGCTGAAGAGAAGGGTCTAATTACCCCTGGGAAGGTAAGTAATTGATCATTGTCCTTATATCTGGATTTAGTATGCTCTGTATATATGACCAAATCAAGGTGTTCTTCTCCAAGAGAATATAGTTTTGTTGTCTAGAGGCTAGTCTTCATGTGAATAGTTTAAATTATGGAATACATTTGAGTCGAAATGTTCGGCTTTTTTCTGAATCTGTTTTAATGGTGGTGGATTTAGACCGTCCTCATTGAGGCTACCAGTGGTAATACTGGCATTGGGTTGGCATTCATTGCAGCAGCCAAGGGTTACAAGCTTATACTTGTCATGCCAAGTATAGTGAATCTTGAGAGAAAAGTTGTCGTCCGGGCTTTTGGAGCAGAGTTGTACCTCACAGATATAGCCAAAGGCATCAAAGGGGTTTTTGATAAAGCTGATGAGATATACGTGAAAACACACTGACACATATCTCAACCACCAGAAACCACAACCCCCAAAGGTATACGATACTGTGGAACATATTATGTAATGCAGGTAGATGGTTAAGAAGATGTTCTGATCATTCTATAATCATTTGTGTAGATTCATTACGAAACCACGGGACCTGAGATTTGGAAAGGCACAGGAGGAAAAGTTGATGCCCTGGTTTCAGGCATTGGAACTGGTGGTACAGTTACTGGTGCAGGGCACTTCCTCAAGGAGAAAAACCCACAGACATAAAGTTAAACAAAGTGTGTATTGCAAGAAGAGAAAGGGTGGAGATCAGGAATATAATTTTTATTTTTATTTTATTTATTTTTTGATCGAATAGTTTTGACTGGTTTTCTTTTGTTCATATTCAGGTATTTGGTGTAGAGCCATCAGAAAGTGCAGTTCTGAATGGAGGAACTCCTGGTTAGTGACACTGTCACTTACATTGTACTCATTCTGCTCTATGCTGCCGCCATTCCATTCAGCTGATTCAGCTCAGCTATGAAAAACATGATTTCAGATTTGATTTCATACTTGTCCTTCTGAGCTTTCAATCATGACAATTTCAACTCTGAATGTGTTGCATGTCATTATGTTTCAAAGGCCCACATCAGATCCTAGGAATTGGTACTGGCATCATCCCTAACATTTTGGATGTCAAAGCACTTGATGAAGTCGTCTCATGTTTGATTTTGCAATCCCTTTTCATGCATTTTCACATAGGTGATATATTATCATTCCAGACTATAACTCAAGTATGATCAATGACACAATACAAAGAAATAATGCAAATAAAGGAAAACAGGTGATTACATGGAAACCCTTTTGGGAAAAAAACCACGGGCAGAAGAGAAAGTTTTACTATCAATTTGTGAGAAATTACAAAGTATAGCGGAATAGGGAATCAACCCTAATATGTTAATTTGACGAAAGTCGCATTAGCCGGGCTCTGGTCAGATTATGCGCGGGCCCAAAACCAAATTCAAGTCACAAATCAACACCCCACCTTGACACGAATTCCCATCATGAAACAGCAACAAACTCTATATCCCCAAAACAGATTGTGAAACCATCCTCCTTCCACAACAAAGCCTCATAGGGCAAAACTCCGCAGAATTATCCCACCTCAAGTTTGAACAAACTCACATAGGAAGTGACTTAGTCTTCATAACTGGATCATTATCTGGGTTTCACCTCATCACAATGTCACCATGAGTGCCAATCTCACGCACAAATGATACCTCCCATATCGATATGTCATTCCTCTCATGAAATATATGATTTTGGTGAGAAATATAGCACTCCGGGTTATCAAAAACCATGTATTGATCTCGGCAGTTCCATCACTTAGCTCACCAAACAATCCTTCCACTAAAGTACATTTTTATGCGCCTATAACTATCATGTACTGCCAGATAATGACAAAGCTACATGTCACCTGAAGAGTAGCTTCAACTAATAGCACAACTCAATGGTGAACACATATCCTCCGTATGACATCCCACTTTTGAGATTCCAAAGATAAATCGTGAACAACCCAACATACCTCGCAACCCATCTCTACCTTTACTAACCGCAAATAAACACTACCGATCCACGCAATAATCGCCATGATCCACCAATCGTTTCCAATGTTCCTTCGCTGTGTTTTGCCATGTACCATCGACGCACGACCGCATAGGCCAATCTAGACGCAGCACACCCATGGCATACATCAAAGAACCCATAGCACTAGAATACGACACTCTGCATATACAACAACCTCCTCATCTGATTGCGACATAAGGCGGCAAACCAAATGAGACGGCGGAGTAGTACAAGCCATTCTCGTGTGATGTTGGAATCCCACGGCTAACATTTTCAATATGCACACCTTTATGACTCAAGGATAATCTTCCTTTACTGACACCACCGTGAGAAGGCAATCTGTAGTAAATACACCACACGTGAAGGCATCACAAAAGAACCCATAAGCACTAGAATACGACACTCTGTATATCGTAATAACCTCCTCATCCATCGCACATGGCGTATGCAAGTCCTAAATGACAAGTAAAGTGGAGTAGCAATGCTTCCTGTATCTGTGATGCTTGAACCCACAGTTAACATTTTCAATATAACTTTTATGACCTCAAGGATAATCTTCTTTGCCACTCTATCCCCCATGACCATCCCAAGTGATCACTTGGTCGTCTTGATCTTCTGTAAGTATTATTCTCATTATTAAGCCACGCTTTACGTCTGTTTTTATCATTGCTATTAGTACGCTACATTAACATATAAGAAGAGATATGTAAATGGACTTCCATCATTGCATTGTTCAAGTAGACAACTATCAAAGTTACTCCTCTTAAAAATCATGAGAGATCATGAATAATGAGTCAATTCTCTTATAACACAAACAGAGATCGCTTTTGCACTACAAAGAGACCTCTTGGCAGGCAAACTTAGTCCCTTCCTTACCCGAAACTCCAGAAACCCATGGCCGGGCCGATGATGTCCTCCTCAATCTCCCCATGTAAAAATGCAGTCTTCACATCCATCCGCTCAAACTCATAATCATGGAAAGCCACAATCCCAAGCAAAGCTCAAACTGAGCTATGCTTCACCACTAGAGAGAATACATTTGTGAAGTCAACACCTGGAATCTGATTGTAACCTTTAGCAACTAGTCTTGCCTTGTACCTTGCATTCTCAACTCCTGGTGTGCCTACTTTCTTCTTGAACACCCATTTGCACCGAATGACTTTCTTCCCTTTAGGTAGCCTCACCATGTCCCATGTCCCATTTTTATGAAGGGATTCCATCTCTTCTTGCATAGCAATCATCCACTTACCTAAATCACAACAACTTACTGCCTCTTCATAAGTGGATGACTCTTCATTGGACTCAATATTATTTGCTACACTCAAGGCATATGCAACCAGATCAACTTCACCATATTTCTGTGGTGACTTAATAGTCATCCTCTCTCTCTATCTCCCACAGAATATCACAGAATCGGAACCGGCCGTAGGGACACTCTGCTCATCTAAATTAGGAACCAAACTAGTCTCAAACTCCACCTGTTTATCAACTCTCTACACGATCTCAACACTAGACTTTTTAGGAGCCAAGACTTGAATCATGGAAGTCTCATCAAAAATCACATCTCTGCTAATTACTAATTTCTTGGTTTCCGGACACCACAATTTATAGCCTTTCACACCGGATTTATAACCAAGAAATATACACTTCATTGATCTAGATTCTAACTTCCCATTATTAACATGGGCATATGCAGGGCATCCAAAATTTTTCAAATCTGAATAAGTAGGAGGACTACTGCACCATACCCCCGAGGAGTCTTCTTCTATAGCAATCGAGGGAGAACGCTTGATCAAATACGCAGCGGGGCACGACTCGCCCAAAAAGACTTCGCAACCGAGCATTAGAGAACATGCATCCGACCTTCTCCATCAAAGTCCTATCCATACGCTCCGCTACACCATTCTATTAGTGCAGTATGATGAACCGTATAGCCGTCTAATAATTCCCTCTTCTTTCACAAAGTTAAACTCATCATAACAAAACTTTTAACTCCATTATCGCATGTAAGACACTTCACTTGCCTTCCAAGCCATTTCCTCAATCATTGTCTTCCAATCCTTGAATGTTGCAAACACATCACCTTTTTGTTTCAAGAACAATACCTATTCCTTACGTGAGAAATCATCAATGATCGTCAACATATAAATAGCACCTCCCATAGAAGATACTTTTGTAGGTCCCTAAAGGTCTGAATGTATATAGTCAAGCACCCCTTTGACTTATGAATACCTGAAGAGAATCTAACTTGCTTCTGTTTCCCAAAGACCCAAGCACTACAAACTCGTAACTTACTTGTTTTGCACTATCTAGAAGTCCTCACTAACTCTCGCGATACGCTTTCGCTCATGTGCCCAAGACGCATGTGCCAGAGTTTCATAATATCATCCTTTGATAATGAACGAGATGCAATAGCAACATCTCCTGTAACAATAGAACCCTGCATAACATATAACATGACGGTCTTTTGATGACCTCTGTTACCATATACAATTTTAGGAGTTTATGCAATTTGGGACTCTATTATTAGCTGTATATATTATCTTACCATGTATAGATGCTAAATATTAGGAATATGTTAGTTGTATAGATGCTAAAGACTAGAATCTACTCATGTATAGATGCTAAAGATTTGGGGAATAGTTAGTCACTATGACATGCTAAAGACTAGATAATTTGGGAGACTATATGTATGGCAGACTGATGGAATCAAGGAAGAAAACTTTTCCAAAATCTCTTCATTTTTCATATCTCAGATTTTTGACATGGTATAGTTATTCAAGTTCTTGATTTCAATTGTTCGAATAATTTTTTCTCAAGCCAGGGGTTTCTCTTGTCTCACAGACTGGTTTTATCTTCGTGAACCCGACGTGAATTCTCGTAGGTTCTTTGTTCCGCCGTCATGGGTGTTCTGCTCTTGCTTTTATTTCAAAGGCCTTTTTCTTGCTTGTGGCTTTCGCAATTTATAATTTTCATGATTCCCGTTTATGTCTTTTCTAATTTTCTATAAAATATTGTTTTTCCGGGTGGGTGTTTGTTTATGTGTTTTTTTCACTCGCGTAAGCTACAATTTTCTGCGGATATTCTCATTCTTGGTCCATCAAGTGTCATCTGGATAAGCTCGAATCATTCCCTATTCTATTATACTAGCAAAAATTATTCACTGGGAGTTCTAATTTAAATTATTCAAAGGAAAAGAATTATGGGCTATATCGATGGAGGTTCTCGCACCCTCAAGGTGCCGAGGCTTCATTTCAAGGGAAATTCATGATGCTCTGCAAGTTATGACTTGGCTCCTTACCGGCCGAGTCTCACTTTGTTCTCACCTGAGGCCTTATAAAACTGCCATCGTTATGTGGACTTATCTTAACATGGTTTACAATCAAGACAACTCGCAAACGATTTCGTTTGAGTATGAGACGACTAATTTCACACAAGGCGCTCTATCGAGGAATATTTTTGGTTTTCAAACTCTCGGGCCGACTATCATGAATCATTGTTTATGCTAATGTTCCCACTACTGCTCTCTCTGCTGTCCGAGAAGTGCATGCCACTAGCAAATAGATCAATTCTCATGAAGTTAATGAATTCGACTTTGAAATCAGACAATTTAACTGATGAACCGGCCATCTGCCCCATCTCCGGGATGCTTCATTGAGTGAACTTCTTCGTGAGGAGCAACGTATCGCATTTCAGCCGCTACGAACACGGCCAATGCTAAGCACTGCTTTCCGTGGCTTATGCCATTTTAGGTGAGACATACGGTAAAGATACGCGTGTTGTCCAAGGTTTTTAGTTGTAAAAGCTTTTTGGCCATATTGCTCTGGATCGTCTCTAAGAAGTTCCGTAGAATCCATCGCGAAGAAACAGGTCATATCATCTGCGGTTTCGTCTCCATTCGCTCAAAGGAAGCAGGCACCGCCATCAGCGCCCACCGCCGCTTCTAGTTCTCGCCGCATTGACTCGCCACGGCTGCTCCTCTTCCCGCTTCCTAGCCTCTTTAGCAACCCGACCACATCACTCCTGAAATGGTACAATAGATGATCCTTTCTGCTTTTACTGCTTTTGGGCTCTCAAGCAATCATAAAGTTTCTTCTAAGCCATGGTATTTTGACTTTGGAGCCTCTAACCATATGACTAATACTGTTGTTCCTCTTTCCAATATCAGAAATTATGATGGAAATCTGAAAATTAATGACTGATGGCAAATTTCGGGCCAATTAGTGCCGCTGGGTGATCTTCCTTCCTTAACTAATGTTTTCGTGTCTTCTCCGACCTTCCACAAATCTTATTTCCGCTGGGTCAATCAAGCCGATAACAATCGTAATGTCCATTTCTCCCGCTCGTTGTGTTGTGCAGATCAAGTGCTCCAGGGTAGATGGATCGCGGCGGCCTAAAGTGGGACGACTCTTCTCTTTCATGTTTCTCCTTCCACTTTTATTCCTAGTTTTCCTTTACTTTCATTTGCATGTAATGTTGTTGGTTCTGGCAATAAGATGTGGCATAGACGTCTAGGCCACCGAAACTCTAATGTCCTTCGTACTTTGTTTAATTCTGGATTATTGGGAAATAAAGCATGTTCTTCAATTGATCTTTCTTTTGATTGTACATCATGCAAACTTGGCAAAAGTAAAGTTCTACCTTTCCTCATCATGCATCTCGTGCCTCACAATGTTTCAGCTTATTCATAGTGATGTTCGGGGGTTCGCGACTTGTTGTTTCTCACGCGCATTACAAGTACTTTGTTACTTATCGATGACTTTAGTCGCTTTACTGGGTTTACTTCCTCCGTGCTAAGGGTGAAGTTTTTTCGCCTTTTAGCGCTTTCTGCACTTCTGAGACTAATTCCTTTGCCAAGATCGTCTTGCATTCGATTCAAGGCGGCGAATACATGTCTAATGAGTTTCATGTTTTTCTTCAAAGCAAAGGGACCATCTCTCAACGTTCTTGTCCTTCGACACCACAACAAAACGGTGTTGCTAAGAGGAAAAATCGCCACCTTCTTGATGTTGTAAGAACTCTTTTACTTGAATCATATTTTCCTCCTCGTTTTTGGTGTGAAGCTCTTTCTACAGTAGTTCATTTGATCAATCGCTTACCATCTCCTACGACAAATCATGTTTCTCCTTTCTGTCGTTTGGTCATTCTCCTTATACTTGATCTTCGCGACATTCGGGTCGCGGTTTTGTTTTGTGCATCTCCCTCCTCATGAACCCATAAACTTACCGCTTAGTCCGTTATGTGTTTTTCTTGGTTATGCTATCCACAAGGGTTATGTTTGTTACGATCCCCATGCCGATACTCGGTTTCCCTGAATGTGATCTTCTTTGAAAATCAATATTTCTTCCATCTCATGTTCAATTGTCATCCGCATCCGTATATCTTCTCTCGCCATTTTTTCAATCTCCACCACCGTGGAATGGTTCAAACCTGGTTTTGTATGAGAGACAGAGGCCGACATGAGCTCGTCCCACTTCCTTTGTGCCTCCTTCCGATCTTGAATTGGCGCCCGATCCCTTCCTCGCCCACCACTCTTCGTCGGCCTACTGGCCCTTCGAATTTCTAATTGGTATGGTTTCTCTCCCGTCTCTCTGTCGCTATTTGATTCACTATTTCCATTCCCTATTGTTACAAATGTGCCATGGAACATGAGAGTGTCAAATTGCAATGCAAGCGTGAACTTCAAGCACTCGAGGAGAATCACACTGGGATATTGTTCTCGTCTCTCCTACAACCAAACCTATTGGGAGTAAAATGGGTTTTTTCTGAAACTGCTCGATGGCTCTTCTTGGATTGGTACAGCTCGCCTTGTAGCCTGGGTACAAGGTGAATATGTAGGGTTGATTACGAGGAGATTTATTCTCGTTGCCAAATGACCACTTGCTCAATCCATTTTAGCTTATTACGCTTCACGCTTCATGGCGACTACACTGCCTGATGTGAAGAATGCCTTTCATGGTGATCTCCGTGAGGAGATTTCACATGAAGCTCCTCCGGGTATGATTAATACTTCTTCCTCATGATGCTCAGGAAGCTCAGCGTTTCAGATTGGCTCAAGCAGCGCCCCCGCGCTTGGTTTGAGAAGTTTTGCAGTACACTTCTTTCTTTTAGTTTTTCACAAAGTCAATATGATTCTTCTCTTCCTTCACACATCTACGTCTCCTGTATAGTTATTCTCTTGGTTTATGTGGATATATTATCATCACTCAGCAATCGATCGTGGTTTGATTACTAAGCTTCAAATTTCAAATGCTACATGCAACTTTCCATATGAAAGATCTCGCCAAATTTCACATACTTCTAGATTGGAAGTTCATTATCGATCCCATGGTCTTTCGTGAACCAAAGATAAGCATATTCAAGATCTTATCACTTCGCTGGTCTGGGAGGACACTTCTTCTCTCTGCCGATACTCCTACGGAGGTAAATGTCAACATGTGAAAGATAAAGGGACCTTCGAAGAACCTACTCTCGATCGGCGCTATTCGGGGAGTCTTATCTACTGATCACTACTGACCTCGAGCATTCCTATGCCGTTTCATCAGTCGGCCAATTTATGTCTTCTCCTAAGATTCCATCTTGGTCAGCAGTCATCGCATCATTCGTTATCTTCGTGATCACCTACTCGTTGTTTCCTACCGACACCTCTATTCAACTCTACGCTCTATAGTGATGTCGATTGGCCGGGTGTCCTGACACGCGATCTACTACAGTCGTGGCTGTTTTTAGGTGATGCATTAATTCGAGTTGTAAGAAACTAGATTGCTTCTAAATCCTCTATCAGGCCGAAAATGCGCATGTCTACGCTTGTTCTGAAATGTATGGTTATGTGGTCTCCTCGAGGAGCTTGGTTTCACTACGTCTAATTCTCATGCTGATAACACTAGTGCTATTCAGATTGCCACTAATCCGGTTTCCATGAACGCACCAAGCACATTGAAGTTGATTGTCATTCTATTCGAGACACTTTGGAACGTCGACTGATATCTCTTCCTCATCTCTTCGATCTCAAGTATCATGTCTTCACCAAAGCTCTAACTTGACAGCGGCATCAATTTCTTGTTAGCAAATTGTTGCTGACTGATTTACCAACATCAATTTGAGGGGGGATGTTTTCCATATACAATTTTATTTATGCACTCAAGACTCTATTATTAGTCGTATATATATTATCTTACCATGTATAGATGCTAAATATTAGAATATGTTAGTTACCATGTATAGATGCTAAAGACTAGGAATCTACCATATAGATGCTAGATTAGGAATATGTTGAGTTACCATGTATAGATGCTAAAGACTAGATAATTTGGGAGCCTATATGTATGGCAGACACTGATGGAATCAAGGAGGAACTTTTCCAAAAAATCTCTCTTCATATTTTTCTGTTATCTAGTATTTTGACATCTTCATCACAACTAGGGCTCCTTTACTAATCTTCAGGACTCCACCTTCACTAAAGGTATTTGCACTTTTGCTAAGAGGCCTGGTGGGATATCAAATTTCTCTTCAAATCGTGAACCCGGTCTGACGTCACCAAGAGAGTAAATAGTAATCCATCTAACAAACATCCTAATGCGAACTCGGCCCCAATACCATACCTTACAAGACACATTGTTACCCAACAAAACTGCACTCCTTTATACACATGCTCGTATGTGAGAACCAAATTTCCCGACAGGAGTCATGGAAGATACAACTAGAATCTAAAATCCAATTCTCAGTAGCTCTGAATTAGCATCTGACGTAACCAGAAGTTCTCCATCAGTCTGATCTGATTCCACAACACTAGCTTCACCAGATTTCCCATATTTATCTCCTTGTTTGTTCTTGAATTTCTTCTCCCTATTCTGTAGCTTGAAACACTCCTTCTTGATGTGGCCTTTTTTTCTTGCAGTAATTACATATTTTATTAGAATTCCTGGATTTTGACCTTTTCCTCTGTTCTTTACTAGAATTCTTCTCTTGCGGCCTACCACATACAAATAGGCTATCTCCAAGTGCTTCAGGCCCTACAATTAATTGCTTCATTTTCTCCTTAAAAAACAGAGCTTCATAGACTTCATTTGAGGTTAGGGTATCACAACTATATAAATCGTATCTTTGAAAGCCTTATGAATTCAGGGAAGTGAATATAAACAACATTAACCCTAATATTCCTCTTCTTCATATTTAGACCTGAAGTTTCCATCTGCAATAATTTCAGAAGGTCGTAAAGAGGTTTCTTCAAAGACGTACCTTCGCCATACGCGCTAATACAATCGTTGTTTCAAGTAAAATTTTACTCATAAGACTTTTCATCATGCACAACTCTTCCAACTTCAGTCATAACGCATTGACAGTCTTCTCCTTTAGAACGTCTTGCAGAATTTGATTCGATAAATGAAGGTGAATCTGAGATAGTGCTTTACGATCCTTACGTTCTTTCTCCTCTTTTGTCAACGATGACGACATCTTGTCAAGCCCTAGTAACGCTTCATCCAAATCCATCTGCGCGAGCATAGTGCACACCTTAACTTGCAATTTGGTACTCACGATCCAATATGGAATTTCAGATTCATGGTTGTCATCAAGATCGAAACCTAATGGCCTGAGCATCACTTGTTATGATCAATATACACAAAAGAAATACGAAATAAAGAAAAACACAAGATTTAATACAACCCTCAAAACCACGGGCGCAGGAGGAAGCTCAACCTTTCTTTCACAAAAGTCACACCGCAGCCTTCTCGCCTGGGATATATAAGCCTAAACCAAATTCGCCACAAATCAACAATAACAAATAGACTTTCAGCCAAATATAGCATCAATGATAGGTTTGCTTCTCTGCTTTGCCGGTATTTATGATTGAACTGTCATGAACATATGAGCATGAGTATCTACAATTGACTGCTGATGTTTGTTAAACTTTTCAGATATCAAGTGATGAAGCAATTGAAACTGCTAAACTTCTTGCATTGAAGGAAGGTTTGCTGGTATGTAGAACATGTTATATGATTTCTTTCGCTGAAGTGTATGCATCTTCAACACTACACTTCATAGGTCATCACATTACTTCAAACCCGGCCCCTGTCCTTTTGCTCCTATGATGATTTTGGAATCCCCTTTTACAGGTAGGGATGTCATCTGGGGCTGCAGCAGCAGCAGCAATAAAGATAGCAAAAAGACCAGAAAATGCAGGGAAGCTCATCACAGTATGTAGTGGGTTGTACTATTTAGCCTAACATCATCTATCTTTTGGCCTATTTTGTCTAGTAAATGGATCAGAGTCCTTTCCATGCTCCATCCTGCACCAAATAACCAGATGTTTACAAGTTTTATTTCCAAACCTGATTCATTAACCATGTGATTTCCTTGTGTTACCTTGCAGGTGATTTTCCCCAGCTTCGGAGAGCGGTATCTGTCTTCAGTGCTGTTTGAATCCATTAAGAATGAGGTTGAAAATATGAAGTTTGATTGAACCATTTCCTGCTCTGGGAAGGAGCCTTGTTTCATCAGCCTTTTTCTACATTTCTCAATAGGCTTACCTTGAACAAATACGACAAATTTAATGATATTTGTACTGCACTGTGGACTGAACCATGAATTAATCTATTTCCATTAATAAAGTTTCAGAATCATTCCTCTCAATATTTTAGCTATCCCTTTGTAGGAAGTACATGGGAAATTAATTGTAGTAGTTTTTTCATCTTTCCTATTTCCAGAACCAAAAACTTGATTTAATTTTTGTTGCAAAATAGCTTTTGAAGATTGAGGTACTGAGAAAAAACAGGAAGCAGATTTATCATAATTTTTTCTCATTCCTTTATTCTTCTAAGTCAGTGGAACAGTTTTATTGGTGATAGGCAGTTGAAACTCCTATTCTCACTGTTTCTGTGTTTGTTCTGTTTACTTCTTGATTTTCAGCAAGTTTTAGCTGATTTCTTTGAAAAATCTGTGGGAATTTTTGTTGTGTGGACTTAGGTAATAAATGATTTATGGTTCATAATGGATTGGACCATGTGTTGAAAATATATGGGCTCACCCCAACTGGACTTGACTGACCCATTAAGTCAATATATATATATATATCTCTCTGTCTCTGTGTGTGTGTGTGTGTGTGTGTTCTTGTGTGGGTTTTGCCTTCGTTTTGAAAGGGGAAGAGCTCATTGTTAATCTTTTGGTAGAATCTCTCAAATGCAAGGCTTGGAATTGCTGCAAATGGCACTACAAACTGAAGGTATGTATTATGCCTTTACTATTATTATTGTTGTTAGTTTTTTTGTATGCTCTAATATCATTCTTGGAAGGATTGTATTCCTCTCTTTAAAATCAGAAATTTGTTTAGGATCTTTGATCTTCATTTTGTGCTTATTCCAGCAAAATCTTCATTTATGAGGTGCTAGCAAAGTTGGGTAATTGAACTTCTTAGTGTCTGATAAATGTTTGCTTTGATTTTTGGTGATTTCTTGAAAGTTTTTCATCGGTTGACTAATTCATTGTTTAGCTGATATAATGTCCAGATTAATACCGATAATATTTCTGATTTAAGTTTTGCAGGTGAGATGAAACAATGGTGATGCCAAACCCAGCAAATTATGCATCCACCTCAAAGATGAAGCACAAACATAAGAATACTAATAATTACTACATATTTGATGACTTATTTCAATTTCTGTTTGTTCATATTTGGCTAATTGTGAGATAATTCCATTTGTGTTGCAACAAATCAGGTCATCAGAATCTATAAAGGAAGAGATTGAAGCACAAAACTTTTATCCATTTATTTTCTTGTTGCTTCAGAAAACAAAAACATAACATCAATTATGCCTGTACACTACACCTAAACAAAATGAGCAAAGAAACATGAGTTTCACTCTTCACTAATCCCCTCTCCTCTCTGGTTAACCTTTTCTACCATCATAGAATAGAATCTATCCCACCATTCGATCTCGGGTTCTTATTACCGTATAATCTAGCCTACTTTGACACTGATAGCACCCTGCTAAGCATTGTGATTAAGCCTGTCTTCAGGTGGTAATTAAGCTCAAGTTTCCTGAATACAAAAAACAATCAACAAAATAGTTGTTTAAGGTATGTTTTCGAAAAGTAGTTGTAAGGCTCAAACAATATTTTGATGCATACCTTCTTAACATTTCAGAGATTTGCAATAGAGATCACATATCATGTCATAATGCTTATTCTTGCAGTCTTTCAGACAATTATCAAGACAACTGGGATCTAAAGTTGGGTTATCAGCATCAGTCATCTCAAATATTAATAAACACAGAACCAGTACTTTGATAAAACCTTTTTCCATTGCTATATCTCTCAATTTCTGATAATATTATATCTTCTGAAATACATATATGAGAGAGGTGTTAAAAAGTTAATTTATTTTTGGTAAAAACCAGAAAAAAAAAAAAACATCATGGGAAGATGTGTGGTTTGTGGGTGTCCAACCCATCAAATCTCCTTAGTTTCTTGGTTTCTCTGGATTTCCGATATGTCCTCCTCACCTCTCTCCCTCTCAAAATCCATGCTAAACATTGAAGGGATTATTGATTTCCTTTCTTTCCAACCTCTAGTTTGTTCTTTCTATCTTTGTTATTATCTTTTTTTTGGATAAAAACTGATTGGGGTGCCTTTGATAGAAAATAAAATAAAAAAGAGGATGAAATTTTCTTAGAAAGACATACAACACTTGGGTTGTGTTTGGTTCTTGGAAAATACTAAGGCAAGAAAAAAAAATTGTTGTAGAACATGGTTTTCTTATGTTAGGTTGTCTAAAATAAATTCACTTCAAAAGTTAAATATTATTAAATTATTTGACCTTTACATCAATGATTTAAAATAAATAAAACAGGTTTAAAATAACAAATAAAAATAATACATCGAATATAACTTTATTTATATTCTCCTTCATCTTTTATTTCCATCAAATTTTCTAGAACCAAACATAGCCTTAAAAGCCATTCCATCATTTCAGTGGACAAAAATGAATGGGGGAAAAGAAACAAGGAATTAGAGGCTCAAAAAGATGGACATGAAGAATCAATTGTCCAGAGACTCTTGAGAGGGAAGTTTTTTCTGGATTTACTAAAATAAACCTCATCATCTCTCCTATAAATTTCAGAAGTTGATGATATTATCAATGACCCCAACATCACAACCTGATAATATAATCTCAAGCAGATAATATTATCAGGGAGGTGAGAAGAAGAAGAAAGAAGAAATGGGAAGAGGGGTTGTGAAAATGATGATATTTTGTCTATTTGTATTCTCATTGATGAATGCTCATAAAACAGCAGCAGACGACTGTGCAAAGTGTCGTCAAAGTTGCTTGCCGGATTGCAAAAATACTTCATCAAATCTTTGGTGTAATGTAAAATGTAGTTTGCAATGCTCCCCTGGAATCTTCAGAAGGTTAGGACAATTTTTTTTTTTTTTTTTTTTGAGAAATTGAATTAGAAGGGGCAAATCTTAAAAATATTTGCAAGAAAGACATCTTGCAAAAGTAACCTTAAAAATGTCACATTTCGGAAATAAATCACCACAAGATAACTAAATCCTCATAGGCATTTTGTCCCATCCCTACTAGTGCAGGCCATATGGGTTGAGCCTAATGGGCCAGCCCACTTTATCCCGAATTTTTGAAGTACTGGGTCAGAAATTTAAGGTCGAATAAAACTGAAGGCCAATTTTACTAACTCGCTTTGGCCCGTGACCTATATAGTTTGGCCTGTTATCTAATTAGCTCGATTGACCCGGATTTTTTTATTTATTTTTATTAAGTAACTAGCTTAAGAATTGAGAGATTTTCACGATTTATCTATAAATTCGATATTTTGATATATCTTTCAGTATCAGGGGTTGTAAAAATAATAATAATTACAATATATGATTAATATATTAAACTTTGTTATTTTAACTATTTTATTTTCAATTTCTAAATGTATATTTTTAATATAACTTATATGATAATTTGCTATATTTAAAAATCTGATATGAAAATTTACTTTAATAGTTTTGAATTAAATAAATTACAGCTTTTAATTTTGAATATATTTTTATTTATCTCATTAACTTATTTTAAATATTTATAATGTCATTTTTATTTATCATTTAAATTTTATTCAATTATATATGTTTTTTTATAAAAATGAAGTTGTATTAGTTTATAAATTAAATTAAATTGGATAACTAAATTATCAAAAGATATTTTAAATCATTTTATTATTTAAACGAGTGTTAATAATAAAATAATGTTATTTTAAAATAATTCACAAAATTATACACTAATTTATTTCCTAATATAATTATATCTTTTAGCAAGATTGATTTTCAAACAAATATGATATTTCATTACTATAATGGTTGAGATGTAGCTTTGGAAATTTTTTTTTTTTTATTCCAAATATAAATGAAATTTATGTTGTTAACATTCTAAATTAATTAATAGATGATGATAACTCATCCACCATCGAGCATGTACATTTTTCTAATGTGGAATCACATTTTATTATTGGATATAATGAGGACGAAGACGAAGATTAGAGACATATGAGATTTTATTTTATACTATGGAGTTATTTTTTTTCAGAGGCGTTATTAAGCTGCTATATTATTGCTTTAAAGACTATTTAGTTAGTTAGTTTGGTACTTTGGTTATAATAAAGGTTCTATAAATTATTTATTTATTTTAAGTTTGTTTACTATTATTATATTGTTTAGTCTCAATCTTTTTATATATTAATTATTATTATATATTTGTATATTATTTATTTTTATTTGAAGAATGATGAATTTGTAAAATTAAATTTTTTAGAATTTTTAAGGCTTTCGTCCGTTTTAACGCTTTTGCTCGCAATCGCATGGGCTGCTGGTTGAAAACTAAATGTAATAGAAATGGGTTAGATTGGCCCAACCTCCATTTTACTGTGAACTCGAATGTGGGCTAGTTCGAAATGGGCCTGACCGTCCAAGCGACAAATTTTAATCCCCACTGTACAACTAAATCCTCTAAGGCATTTTTATCTAAAATTGTGTCTTTTTTACCTCTTTTTCATATTTTAAAGGAAGGGAAAATTACTATTAAAAACCTGAACTTTGATGACTTTTGGATTTAAATCTTCAATAAAAAACTTGTTTTTTAAAATAGTAACTTTTATTTTAACTATAGTTCTAGCCTCAGATAACTCAAACAGTTATTAAAATGGTGTTGTGTCTCGTTGGACATGGTAGAGGTTCGGAGTCTTTGTTTGTGTTAGAACTACAATTAAAATGAAAGTTTTTTTTAGAGCTAAATGATTTAATTATAATATAATAAGTTGTTCTCACTAAGACTCTAACCCAGGAACTCTCTCCTCCATATGCTTACCTTTTTGAAACTTTGAAAGTTGTTATATTTAAAAAGCAAGTTTTTTGTTCCGAAATTAAATGCAAAAGTCATCAAAGCTCATAAGTTCATGTTTTAAATGCAAAAGTCATAAAATTTCAGGTTATATGGTGAGGCTTCATCTTTGTGGTCTCTCCGCTTCATATAGGAATTCAGTCTGTAAAGGGGGATGCATTTCTGTTATTATATTTCATGTATACACTGACTCGCTCAAGATACTTTATAGTCTACCCAAAAAAAATTTCCTTCAAAAATTTTTTTTTTTTAAATCCGGATAATTTGTCATATTTTTGCTTGAAACTTTTAGTGGTATGACAGCTATCGAAGGAATAAAAAATAAATTGCAATATTCGGGTTGTTTTGTTGTGAGTAATGTGGGCCATCGAGATGGGCTTATGGTTTCTATGGAAGAATGAGGACTGCCACTATTTCAACTCCAATCATAGGTTTATTGATCTGTGGTTAAACTTCGAGGGTGCAGGAGCCCACAGAATGTCTTGTTTTTATGGCTTTGGCTGATCGACAAAGAAGAAATGTAGTCTTGGGAGATTCTCGTAGACTCGCGTGCGATCTATCCGCCTCGGGTAATTCTCGGGGAGACTTCACGAATTATCGTACGCAATGAGAAGCGCGGAAGACATGCTCATCCCTTTACGCTTATTTCTAATTTCCGTAAAGCCATCACAGACTGTGGGCTGAAAGATTTGGGTTTTGTTGGTCACCCATTTACTTGGGAGAAGTGGCGTGGCACCGACAGATGGGTGGAGGAAAGGCTAGACAGAGCACTTGCTAATGAGGCTTGGTGTAGAAGGTTCGGGATGTTTTTACTACTATATTTCTCGTGATCGTTCGATCATAATCCCATCTTGTTGGAGATTTTTAAGTTTGTTCCTAATACCTACAATCGGCGTTTTCATTTTGAAAATGCTTGGATTTCTGAAGAAGGGTGTGCAGCTATTATCAAACAAAGTTGGGAAGGTAGCTCGGGTTTAGAGATTCGCACTCGTATCAATGCATGTGGGAAGGAGCTTGAGGAGTGGGGCAGAGAAGTTCGGCTGAAATTGCATGCGGAGGGGAGAAAAATTAAGAGCGGAATCAACTATCTAAAAGGTAGGAGGGATTGTTCTTCTATCACGGCTTTACAAAAAGAAGAGGAACGATTGAATTTCTTGTTGGTTCAAGAGGAGATATACTGGAAACAAAGGGCAAAAATCCATTGGCTCAAAGCGGGAGATGCGAATACAAAAGCGTTCCACCGATATGCGAATGGCCTAAAATGTAAGAATCGACAATGAGTTTGATCGGGGATGATGGGTGTGGATTATAAGACTGAAGGAAGCAAATTGAGAAGGTAGTTTCTGACTATTTTATGATTTATTTACAAATTTAACTGGGGCTATGGAGCGCTTCTTCAAAATGTTCAAAAGGTGGTCAAGTAGAAACATAATGAATTTTTTGATGAGCCCGGTTACACCCGATGAAATTAGGCGCGCTTTCTAACCCCATAAAATTGCTGTAGACGGATTTAACCCCCGTTTTTATCAAAATATCGGAGCGTGGTCGAGAAGAGGTGGTTCCTATTCTCGTATGAAGTGGGTGGAGCAAAGCATTTGCTCCAAGGCTTTGAACGCTATTTACTATCGCTTTGATTCCTAAGAAAAAAGAACCAAATAGAAATGGTTGATCGGAGGCCAATTTCTTTGTGTATGTGGTATAAGGTGATGTCGAAAGTATTAGCTAATCGCCAAGTGTGTTTTCATTGGTGCTATTTTTAAACCAAAGTGGATTCAGAACAGTGAAGATACATTACCGATAATATCGCTAGGCTTCACGAAATTTACATTACCTTAAACGACAAATATCATTTAAATTTGGTAATGAAGGCCTAAATTAGATATCTCTAAAGCTTATGATAAATTAGAGTGGTGTTTGAGGGTATGCCGATGAAGTTGGGATTTTGTAGAGAGTGGATTGATTTAATGTTGTTGCGTTAAATCAAGATTTAATGTGTCATATCGATGAACTGATAGGTCCGATTGTTCCACAGCGAGGTTTAAGATAGGGGGACCCCTTGTCACCGTATTTGTTTATTCTTCAGGGTCGACAGTTGTCATCACTCATTTCGAGTGAGGTCAGCTGGTCTTTACATGGGTGCAAAGGTCCGTAGAGGTGCCCATTGCTCTATTTATTTTGCCTGCCGATTTTTATCTCTTTTTTTCAGCTGCTCGCGGAGGATATGCGTAAGAGTCATGAGATTTACAAAGTTATTAGGAAAAGCATCCGGCCGGCGGCACCCCAATAAGTTAGCGGCTTCCCTTTGTACACTCGCGTGGGTGCGTAAATTCGCATTGTTATGGGAGTTAGGGGTTAAGGAGGTGGTGGATGATGGTAGCTACTCAAATGCCAAATACTTTGGTGGGAAGGGAAGAAGAAGGCACTTTTTGCATATGTGAAGGATGTGGTCTGGGCAAATACAAACTCTAAGAATAGCCTCTTTCGAAGCTGCAAAGAGATACCCTTAAGATAGCAAGGTGCAATGCCAAATTATGTTATGAGTCCTGCTCAAAATTGCCCTCGCATACTTGTGATGAATCTGGAAAAAATCTTGAATGGATATTGTGGGGAAACCAAAAGGTAAGGGTGGTATTAGATGGTGTAGGTGGGAGCATTTTGTGTAATCGAAAAAAAGGATGGGGGAATGAGCTTTCAAAGTTGAGTGATTTTAATCTAGCACTCTTGCTAAACAAGGTGGCGACCACAACCCACGTGTCTTATGGTAAGAATAATATTAAAGGCACGTTATTTCAAAAATCTTGAGTTCCTTAGTTCCACCCCAGGGATAACCTCATTTATATTCGCTAAGTATCCGTCGCGAAGGGTACTTTAGTTAGTGGTTGTCGTTGGAGAGTGGGGGATGGTAAAAGTATCAAAATTTGGGGTGATCCTTAGCTGCAGGATACGGTTTCAGCCAGGATTTCTTCACCGCAAGTTTTTGGTGGGGAGAATATGTTAGTGGAGGAACTTATAAGTGAAACGTGGTACTCGGAATGTGGAAAATTAATGAAACTCTTGATGTGCCTCGATGTTATGAAAGTGTTGGATATTCCATTATGCGAGAAAACATGTTGATTGTTGATGGACCGTGATACCGAAAAGGAAAGCATAATCGTCTGCTCAAGTTATGGGTTGTTACGCAGACAAAGTCAGTTCAACAAGAATGGGCTTCCATGGATGTATGGAAACTATTTGAAACTCACGCTCCTCCTAAAGTGGTTAACTTTATGTGGCGTGGTTGCAAGAGATATTATCCTACCTGTGCACGTGCCGTTATTCCAAAAACGATCTTTTAATGATGTGCCTCTGCGTCCCATTTGTGGGAATGATGTAGAATCTACTTTGCATGTCTCGTGTCTTGCTCCTTTGCTCAGAGGTCGGTCAGAGGTCCGACCAAGAGTTTTTCGCAACATTAGGTCATTCAAGGAATCGATTTTTTACAATTGCCTGAACATGTTGAGTTTCAACGACACGAAGATGTCTCTAATTTGTCGTATTTGGAGACATGTAAATGACCGTTTGGAATCATAAGCATGCTAATGCGTATACATAGTGGAAGCTTGGGCCTTTGAGAGATTGGTTGGCATGTGCGAGTGGATGGGGTGTCTTCGGGAAGTGCAAATACGCACCGGGTGTTCATTGGGATAGCCTCCATTAGATGGTCAAATATAATGTTGATGCGTGTTTACTTTTCCGAAAAGGAGCTATTAGTGTATGGTTCCGAATGGAGTGCGGCGATGGTGGGTGGTTATGTTAAAGTGTTGGGTTCGTTTACGAGAGCTGATGTTGTTGAAGCCTTGGGAGTTAGAGAGGCTTTAAGTTGGATCAAAGATAGAGGATAAACGAAGGTAATTATTGAAACGGATTGTCTAAAAGTAGTGCAAGCTATGCGCTCGAGAGATGTTGATTTTTCACCTTTTGGTCTTATTATTCAAGATTGTACTTTTATTTTAGCAACTTTGAGGGATGTGAAAGTTGTTTTGTTAAGAGATCCACAATCTAGCTTGCTCATACCTTAGTTCGAGCGACCGCTTCATGTCGATTTGGGCGCGTAAAGCTATAAACTCCAAATTGTATTGCTTCTTTCCATGTCGATTTAATATAATCAAGTAAATTATCAGCTTCAAAAAAAAAAGAATTACGCTTTATGGTATTCGACCTTTAAAATTCAAAAACATGTCATCTAACTTTCTTTTTTTTTTGTTAGGGAATGAGGTATTCTGAGTGAGCCTGGCGACATACGAAAGATGCTCCTGCCTGCTACCACACCTGTAATTAACATTTCATTTGAGCTGATATATCACAAAGGTGGTTAAACTCTATCACAGAATATAATTGTATTCCTAGAGCTTGAACTTGAGACATTTGGTTAAGATAGGAGATACTCCAATTATCTCACCTAAATGTTTAATGGTCACATCATCTAACTTTCAAAGTTCGGAATTTGAAAATTGACATAAAAGATATTAATATTTAAAAATGTCTCAAAGGACATAAGTTCCAAAATTTAATTAACAGATTTGACATAATACTCGTTACTTTAATTTTATTTCTATTTCTTAAAGATTTGAATTACAAAAATAAATAAACAAAGGTTATGTGATCATTTACAGTAACTTTGCGAAAATATTAAATCTTTATTTGAAAAGAAAATCCTTAGAAAAACTTCTAAATAAATTGATATTTGATAGAATAAAGCAATTTGAAAGTTTTTTAATTTAATGTATTATTTACATTTTTAAATAAAAAATAAAATTTATTCATAAAAATTTAATTTTAACTATTTTTATATTTATATTATTGTTTTTAATATAAATCTAGTAAAATTTGGGAAGAAATTCTTGATAATATTATTTAATAAAATTTTTGGGGGTTTTTATTTGTTGTTTTTTCTTCAAGTCTTCCAAAAAAATTGTTTTTTTTTTAACATATATAAAATAAAATTTATATATTTGTAAATTATATTTAATTTTAGTATGACATAAAAAAATAGCTTGTCCTTGCTCTATTGAAATATTTTATGTTAGATCGTTATCAAAGTGCCAAAAAAAAAGAAAGAAAAAGAATCACTATTATGGATAGGATTTCAATTACTATCTACTGTGTTTTGAGAAATAGTATTATCTGTTTATCAATTTCATTTTTGTTCTCACAATTATTTTCAGATACTACCTACATCACAGGATCATGTGAGAGAAGGATAAAAATTTATGACATTGGTAAGTTTTTTTAATTTTTTATTTCTAGTAAATAATTCAAACCTTCATCATAGGATCATGTGAGAGAAGAATAAAAATTTATGACATCAGTATGATCCTATTTTTGAAAATTATTCTTGATAATAGTTTTTTAAAATATACTGAATTTAAATGGTGTTCTTTGAATTTAGGATTTCCCATGTTTTTCATAACATAAAAAACGGTGTTTTAAGTGTTTTTTAGGACAAAAAATAAGAACAAAACCGTCTCTAAGGTTTTTTTTTTCAGTTGTAGTAAATAATTCAAACCTACATCATATGAGAGAAGGATAAAAATTTATGACATCAGTAAGTTTTTTTTTTTCAGTAAATAAATCAAACCTCCGTCATAAGATCATGTGAGAGAAGAAAAAAAATTTATGACATCAGTAAAGCCTTATTTGATTCATGTTTTTGAAAATTATTCTTGAGAATAGTTTTAAAAAACATATTGAATTTAAATAGTGTTATTTGAATTTAGTGTTCTCAGTATTTTTCAAAACACAAAAAACCATTTCAAACCTCTAATAAAAGGAGAAATGCTACATCCATATCCATGCAAAGTTATAAAGGTAGTGAATGAAAATGGGGGATCAATCAAACACCCATTTGAAAAAAGTTATCATTATAAGTTATCATTTGAAAAAAGTTTTTTATTTTTTATTTTTTCTTTTAATAATAATAATCTTGGAGTGATTTTGTAGTAATAATAATAATAATTGCTCTTTTATTGGTAGGCCTTTTAACATTTAGTTATAAGTTATCATTTTAAAAAAGTTTTTTTTTTTCTTTTAAATTGATAATGTTTTATATGCATAATTAAATCTATAATTTTTTTTAATTAACAAAGACACATCAAATGGTAGTTCAATAACCACACAAAGGAAAACTGCTTTTTGTGTGGGGTGGTGGCTCTGGCTCAAGTATCACCAAATATACTGGACCAAATTATGGACCATCTGTAGAAATAGTGCGATTTTGATAGAAATAAATGCACAAAAATAAATCAGCATATATGTAAGGATAAAAGAAATTGGTTACGCGGTTCGGCTTAGCCTACGTCCTCGGGTTGAGCAAAAAACGGGGGAGTCTTGTCTCACAAAAGACTAACATGTAATCTAATTGATATATAGTAGAATTCTTTATATTTTGGCTTAGTCTTATGGACGTAGACTTTTACCTAACCACATGATCAATCTTTTTTGTCTTCGCGTGTAATGTTTTATCTTTTATATATATATATATATATATATATATATATATATATATATATATATATATATATATATATATATATATATACATAATAACAGAGGGAGTAATCAATGTTCTAGTATAAATAGTAACTTTCAAAGACATACCTTAATACATTTAATTTGTAGAGAAATTTTAAATAATAAATGCGGTAAAAATGGATGTTTTTACTTTTCTCCCTTCATCTCTTCATGCTTGATATTTTACTTATATTATTTATAGGGTGAAGAGGAGACCGGTTTTTTAATGGGATAAAAAGTGCATTTTCATTTGGAAAAATGAACTTTTTGTAATAACCAATAAGATTTTAACTTTATTGTTTATTTACCATGAATTTAATTGGATATTTAAATCAATATCATACAATAACATGCAGGTCGGCCACCTGGAATCTTATTTAACAACATCACAAAGTTAAAGCTTGGTGGTTAATTGGTTGATTCTAAGTACTTGATACTAAAACAAAGTGGGGTTTTTTATATTTAATAACATGGTGTTGAATGCATACGTCATCATTTTTACATTACATGATTGGTGATAGATGGATAAAATAAGTATAACCTATTAGTTCTATATGCGCTATCACTTTAATCTCTACTTTTATTTTCTCTTTGGTTACTCGATCTATTAATGATAGACTAATGAAATAATAAAAACCATTGCTATTAATTATTAAATGAGTATATTCTTGTACATTATGTTTAGTTCATGTGGTAAAACGTTCAATGTTTTAAAAGGTAAGGGTATAAGGATGGGAAGTCCCGAATTTGAGTCCTTGTGGGGATAGCTTATTAAATTGTAACTAAAATGTTTAGCTTAAAAAAAAAAGTGTATTTTGTATTCTTTCTTAGATAGTGCTACATATTATGAAAGAGACTTTTATATCATTGAGAGGGTTAAGGTATATAAATATACTAATACAATGGCAAATAAGTAAAAGTATCGAGTCAATAAAGGTAACACTAAATATTCTTTAATATGCCCCCTTAAGATGGTATACTAGAAACAACACCAATCTTGTTACATAGGGAAAGGAGGCAACGTCGAGAGAGGGATTTGGTGAGAGCATTAGCAAGCTAGTTACCAGTAGAGACATGAGCAATACGTAGCTCAAACAACTGAACCAGGTCACGAACTGATGCAGGAGCTTCTACAACAAACATTGAAAATTCGATTTTAATTATGGAAAATTCATATTCGGGAGGCTGTAAAAATTTGGAGACACCAAATATGTTTCTAAATCCAAGTATTTTGAAGTCTTATTATTATTTTGACTAAATTGTTTTGATTTTAGAAAGATTTTTTCTCCAAGTCAAAGTAGTAGTTGCTTTATTTAATTTAAAAAGTTTGTTTTCCTAATCAAAGTAGGAGTTTCTATTTCTTTTTAGGAGTTGTTTTATTTAAATTAGAAAGTCTTTGCTTTCCTAGTTAAAGTAGGAGTTTCTTTATTGGATTTAGAAAGTATGGGGTTATATATACCCTCCTAATATAGTCTTTGGACAATAAATTCAAGTTTAATAATATTTTTCAAATTTATCTTTTTAAGAGCTCTCTCTTATTTTCTTATCTCTTGAGTGTATTTCCTTGAGTGACGAGTTCGTTACTTCTTATCCCTAGGTGGATTCCTTAGGTGGTGAAGTATATATCTTGTTCTCTAATCTCTGCATTCTCGAAAGAAGCAAGCTTCTGCCTTCTTATATCTTGGTGGATTCCCAGTGGTGAAGTAAAGTGCCCATCCTCAGATAACCTCTACTCATCTCTCATCTTCTCTTTAACTCTTCTAACTCCACCTCCAACCACAAACCAAAACTTTCCAAATTTGGTTTCAGTTACTTAAACTCCTTTCCATATACTTTGTTTCACTCTAGGAATAATAAAAACCATCATCCCTAACCTTGGAGAAACCCAAATTCCTCATAGCCCTAGCCTACCTTAGAAAACCTAGAAAACCTCAAATTAGCTCAAAACAAGGTTGTTTTGCATCAACCCAAACTCAAACCTTTCCAAACCTAAAATCCTTCATTCTAAACCTTAATTCCATCATATATAAACCCTAAACTAGCCTTATAACCTTTGAGACCAGACCTATCCCTTACCCATCAAAGTTCTACCCCATCACCCTAACTTACCCAAACCATTAGATCATCCATCACGGTCCCGTCCTTGCATCAAAGTGGTATCATAGCCTGGCTGACTGATGGCTGATCATAAGAAAAGATACCGCCTGGAGACAAGAGTCCTAATCATGGGTCAAGTGGCTCTCAATCCCCATTGCAAAAATGTGCTGCTGGTCTTGAATATGTGGTTCAGCGTCTACAAAAGCAAATGACTATCAATGATGATCCTACGGCGTCAAAGGCCTTCATGGAAGGTGAAGGTGATGAAAGTTTTGACAAGGGAACTAGTCGCCTAGCTGTCTAAATTACTTGAGGCGCAAGAAAGCCTAAAGACAAGCATTCAAGAGATTATGATTATGGAGGAAGGTATGAAGATCGATACCACGATGATGATTACTGTGAGAAACATAATAATGATGAAGGTTCCAGATTCAGTCCAAAGTTTGATATTCCAGAGTTTGAAGGAAGAATGCATGCTGATGACTTCTCGATCGCTTAATACTGGGCCGAACGGTTTTCGAGCATTGTGATCCCCGAGCGGCAAAAGGCCAAGTTGGTGGCTATCAAGATGTGCAAGAATGCTTATATTTGGTGGGAAAACTTGAAGAGGAAGCATGAAAGAGATGGTAAAAAGAAGATCAAAACTTGAGAAAAGATGAAGAAAGAACTAAAAAGGAAGTACCTTTCCTTTAACTATCGCCAAAACATCTACCTCAAAATTCAAAATTTTAAGCAACAAGATTTGAGTGTGGAGGAGTATTCGACTAAGTTTGTAAACTTGATTACCAAAGGAGACTAGCAAGAGGCCGAGGAAATATGTATAGGCCACTACATTGCTGGTTTGAGATCTGATATTGCTAGAGTTATTTTTTTGCAACCATATCGTAGTCTTCAAGATGTGATGAAACTTGCTTTGAAGGTTGGGGCTAAAAAAAGGTATGAAAATTATACTATAACTAAGAATGTGGCTAATGAAGGGTTTGTTGAGGGTTCTAATTCTTGGAATCTTAGTGGTACTAAAACTACCCCCGCTCAAGTAAAGATAGTTTTAAGAATTGACTTCAAGTCAAAGATGTGTTTTAAGTGCTATGATCGGGGCATATTGATTTTGAAATGTCCTAACCAAAAAGTGATTTTTAATTATAAAGACGGCTAAGGACGAAGATGTTGAACAAGTAATCGAATCTAACCATGTCCAATAAGACGAGGAGAAGAATTCACTGCTGTCAAAATCTGAGTTGGATGTTGAAGTAGTCAAATCTAACCATATCCAAGAATATGAGGAGAAAGGTTCACTACAATCAAATTTTGATTTGGAAATCAAACATGTTTCAGATGTGACGACTTTGGTTGTTGAAGAAACCAAAAGTCAAAAGGAAACCCCGCTCGAAGTAAAACCGATTCTAGAATTTGTTGATGTAATGCCCAAGGAAATACCACATGGTTTGCCACATGTGAGGGATATTCAACATCAAGTAGACCTTATACCAAGTTTGGTTTTTCCTAATAAGCTAGCCTCTATAATAAGCCCTAAGGATCATGAAAAGTTTAAAATCTTATATGGTTCTCACTATGTTGGTGCATGAAAAAGATGGATCTTGGAGAATGTGTTTTGATTGCCAAACTTTCAACAACTTTTTGATTCATGAGGAAGTAAGATTCAACATAGGGTAAAGAGCAGAGCAATATGAAAAACAAGCAAATGAAGGTTATCAAAGGCTGGTATTTGATCCAGGATGATGGATGGTTACACATGATAAAAGAGAGGTGTCTCCAAGTTAAAAGACAAGAATAGACGAGATCCTTCCAAGATTATTATGAGACTGGCAAGAATGCTTATAAGCTGAATTGCCCAATAAAAACAATTTTTTGCTTACATTCAATGTCAAGGATTTGAGGCCTTATCATGTTGAAGACTTGATGGCAAGTCCTTTTTCCCAACTATGGAGGATTGATGCAGGAGCTTTTAAGCAACAAATACAATCTACTAATTGGCGTGAAAATCTACATTCGAGGCTATGAAACCTCTGAAACACCAACTATGTTTCTAAATCCAAGTATTTGAGTCTTTTTACTATTTTGATGTGAAGTTGTTTTATTTTAGAAAGATTTGTTCTCCAAGTCAAAGTAGTAGTTGTTTTATTTAATTTAGAAAATTTGTTTTCCTAGTCAAAGTAGGAGTTTCTATTTCTTTTTAGGAGTTGCTTTATTTAAATTAGAAAGTCTTTGCTTTCCTTATAACACCCCGAATTATACCTTAGTAGTTTATTACATATTTAGGGTATAATATAAGAAATGGCATTGGAAATTAAGTGTAAGAAGGATATAACCAGGATTTTTAATAAAGTAAATTTTAAATTGTAATTTGTAAATGAGGACCCAAAGGTCATAAAACAAGAAGATGATATGTTATTGTGGTAAACTTCCTAGATAAGTTGATTTTCAAATAGGATGAAGTGGAAGGACAAAATGCAAGAGCTAAGAAAGTAAGTCAAAGAAGAGGGCATGAGCCAAACAAGGCCTTATAGCAAATGGGGGGATAAGATCAAATTTGTCTTGGAAACAGATGCCTCATTTTGGCTTTAGAATGCTAGGGCTTACGGTTTGGAGGAGAGCCAAGTTTGGTTTGCTTTTCTCTCCATCTTTTAGGTTCTCCTTGTTCAAGTAAGAAGAAAATAGAAGAAATCAAGGTATGGATTACTTGTATGGAACTTTTGTATGGAATTCATGTATGGATTACTTGTATGGAACTTTTGTGTGGAATTCTTGTAAGGAAAGTATGAATTTGTTGGTTAGGAAACCCTCTTAACTCTCTCTTTGCCTATGTTTGTGTTTGAAGAACCCTATCTATGTATAAAAGTGATTTGTGTTGCTTTTAGTTCAGTTTTGTGGTTGGTTTTGGGTTTTTTTTAGAAATTTCAGGTGAAAAGAGGCAAACCTGTAGAAATGCAGGTGAGTACCGGTATTGAAAATGGAGCACCAGTACTCAAAGCTGTTTTTGGTTTAGAGGATATTAAGTACTGATATTGAAAGTTGAGTACCGGTACTGATATTGAAAGTTGAGTAATAAAGTAATCGAGATGGAAAGTTGAGCAAATTTGACTTAAAGCCATTTTCTTTGGTCCATGATATCGAGTATCTGTGATCGAAAAGGAGCATCGTATTCAAAGTGGTTTAAGGTCCAGAGGATGTTAAGTATCGGTATTGAAAGTTGAGTACCGGTACTCAAAGTTGTTTAAGGTTCGAGTACCGATCCTCCAACCCTAATTTGTTATGTTCTTCTGTTAATTCCGAATGAAAGGATCAGAACATGTATAAAAGTTATATGAAAAATGCATTATACCTCGCCGCTAAGGCGAAGCTTGTCGTTGGGCAAACATTGTCTCTTGCCGTTATTTGCTAATGTAATTAAGAATAATATAACAAGCTCAACAATATATATATAATTGTGGCGGTCCCGCCTAAGACCAACAACGAATGAATAGGCACCTTTGTTCGCACTTCGCACCCGCTAGTATTACGAAACTCGTTATACGGGTAGGCACATCTCTCGTTTAGTACTTCTTAAGATTCTACTGGCTACGACACTCTATTACGTGGTCAGCACGTCTCTCACAAGATCAGATCAGACCTTTAGGTGCCTATTGTGCTATGTCCCTCTCATTCATTATTACTGGTCTATATAGGAAAACATTTATATGAAAAGTATCTAAATAAATTGATGTGTGAAACATTTATATGATAAGAAGATGAATAATGAATGATATGAAAGCTTATGAATAGTTAGCACTCAGAATACCCACGGGAAATTTTCCGCAGACAAGATTTCAATTGAACTCCTACAGGAGATATGAAATCCTTGTTATAAGAATTATGTTATATGAAAACTCTGTTATAGATTTCTGTTATACGTAAACTCTGATAAACCCATTTTGTTATATGTATGTGGACCACCCCAAGTGGTCATATCTATTATGTGTTTCCCACTAAGCTATAAGTTTAACATGGGTGTTTCATATGTGTAGGTACTGAAGAGGACATCTGAGGCATTCCACATACAACAGGGCCAACATAGCAGTAGGAGTCTACCTAATGTTAGGTTTTGATTTTTGGTTTTGGAATGTAAATGTAAAAGTTTTTGGTAATAGTGGAAATTGTTTATGTACAATACAAGTAAATGGGACTTAGGAATATGTACATGACAGTTTAAACACCACTACAATGGTAGTATTAGAAGTTTTATTTCCTTATGGATTTATTTATGAAATAGGCCCACCAATGTCCGAAAGTAGGCTAAGGAGTCCTTGTCCCGTGCCGCGCCCCCTCTCCTCTCCCAGGCAAGGGTAAGGGCGTGACATTCCTAGTTAAAGTAGGAATTTCTTTATTGGATTTAGAAAGTATGGGGCTATATATACCCCCCTAATGTAGTCTTTGGACAATCAATCCAAGTTTAATAATAATTTTCTAAATTTTATCTTTAAGAGTTCTCTTGTCCTCTTTATTCTCGTGGATTCCCTCGAGGGCGTAGTTTGTTGTTTATCCTTAGGTGGATTCTCGGGTGGCGGCATCTAACTTGTTTCTAATCTGGGTGGATTCCTTGAGTAGCAAGTCTGCGCTTTCATTCTCGGTGGATTCTGAATGGTGAAGTGCTTATCCTCTCTATAACTCCCACTCGTCTCATCATCTTCTTTTAACTTTCCAAAAATCCACTCTCCAACCACAACCCAAAACTTTCCAAATTTGGTTCCATACTTCTAAAACCTTTCCATATACTTTGTTTCACTCTAGGAACAATAAAAACCATCATCCCTAACCTTGGAGAAAACCAAATTCATCCATAGCCCTAGCCTACCTTAGAAAACCCGAAAACCTCAAATTAGCTCAAAACAAGGCTATTTTGCATCAACCCAAACTCAAACCTTTCCAAACCTAAAATCCTTCATTCTAAACTTTGATTCCATCCTATATAAACCCTAAACTAGCCTCAGAATCTTGAGACCGGACCTATGTCACCCGATTCCCGATCCGACCGATTACGGATCCGACCGCCTTTGATCGCGACCATATAATCGGGACTCTCACCCGATTTTTTTTTTTTTTTTTTAGTCGACCTCAGACTCGTGGGTATGGCCCATAATCTTATAACATACAATCAAATATCATAAACATTTATCGAGTCCCATTTTGTATAAATACAAAATCAGACTTCCTAAGATTTACAAACTGTGAGCACGGAACTCCATGTGAGAACCTTGCTAAGTAAGTCGCCCACCAGATACCTGATGTTTTTCCATCGACGCCTTCTCCGTACCTACATAGATTAAACCCGCTGTTTTTATTTTTAGTGGGAAACATTTCTTATATGTAAACAATAAATAATGTAAGATAATGCAATGATAATAAAATCTTCGTGGAGTTCATATCACATATTTACACACATAAATGTTCTTGTAATAAAATTAGTTTATTCAGATCTCTCATCTACTAGATCAACTCATACCTAGCAATCCATACCTACCTTTAAAATTGCCACTTGGCGGCGCATTTATCCTTGTCGATCTTATACCCACAGCACTTATTCTTATCCGGTCTTATACTTATAGCATTTGACTTATACTTATAGCAAGTAATTTATTCTTATTCGTATCTATATATATTCATATCTCTCAAAGGACATATACTTGAACTTCTGGCTGACGATACTTATCTCCAAGTAGATATATATATTTATACTTATGTCAGAATTATTATTATTTACACTTATTTAGGTCTCCCAAATGACATACATATCGGAACTTATACTGATACTTGTCTCAGACTTATACTTATTTCGATCTCCCATAGGAGTTACAAAACTTATGCTTATACAGAGGTACTTAATTACGTATTGGTTTTTATCTCTATCTCAAATCTCCCGTAGGAGTTTACAGAACTTATACTTATCCTACGGAGTTTACACTTGTTCGAGGTAAATTGTGAGGTACTACGGAGATATTACGGAACGTATAACGGGGTATCATGGAACTTACCCTTATACTGCAAGCACCGTAAGTACAGCAAAACTTATACAGTAATTTCAGATCTTATAAATTTGTTCTACTACAAATCCTGGTCTTACGGAACTTGTACTTCTTGTATTATTAACTGGCAAGGCGTATTTCGTATCTTACATGTATATTACGGAACTTATAATGTCTTACGGAACTTGCGCCAGTATTTCTCGGAGCACATACTTGTATTTCGGATCTTATATGTGTATTACGGAACTTATACATGTATTTGGGATCTCATACATGTATTGCGTAACTTATAATTAGTTTTTACGGAACTTATAATCGGTCTTTACTGAGCATATACTTATCTTACGGATCTATCCTTATAAGGTACCCGCAGTACAATAAGTCGAACTGACCATAATCGATCACATACAAGGTCGACGACGTGATGCGTATACATATCAGGTATGGACATTAGTTCATAGCAGGTACAGATCATAATAGATACATATACTTATTTTTACTGTTACGAGTACCTGGTACTACGTAACTTATACTTATTTTGTTGCATACGTGAGTACCCTTAGGTACTAATGACTTATACTTATTTACCGATAATGAGTACCAGTGAGTACTAACGAAATTATACTTATTCGGACTCCGTAGGAGTTACAGTTTCTTCTTATGCAACTTATACTTATAAATGTGACGATAAATTATCTGGGACTTTAGGAGTTATGTGTTTATTCCTCTTATTCAGAACTTATAATTATAAATGTTTATTATCATTCGACTCTGTGAGGAGTTACAGAGCTTATTCTTATCTCGAACTTATACTTATTTTTCTCTGACATTTTGAGTACCTGTAGGGTACTAGAGCAGTCACGTAGGTACCCAGAGGTGCTGGCGTAACATATACAAGAGGTACCACCCAGAGGTACATTCAGATCTTTACTATATTCATTTCTTTATTCTTGCCCATTATTCGTAGTCTTATCATATAATTGTCAGATTGCCTAGACCAAGAATATCGGAATGAGTAGGACATGCAGGGTCAAGTACCCAAAGGTACAAAGATAAGATCGAGGTGCCGTAGCACAAAGCAGAGTGCCAAAGACCGACAGAGAGTGACATCGCACTAATCGTAGAGTAATCGCTACTGAATCAAAGAGTAATCATACTAATGTGCCGGCACGACAGAGGCGTCGCCGCACTAATCGGGAGCACCGGGCAATTAACGCGGCCGGCCACACGTCGCAGAGTGTCGTCGCACTAATTCAGAGTACCTAAGGCACTACACGTGTCCCACGTAGTCAGAGGTGCCATGTCATTCAATAACCCATTCCAGTAGCTTTACAATTATACGAAATCAATAACTTACTATTTTGCTATCAGTATATCTTAGCCACATTAGTCTTTACACTAACATGAACACGCGTGTTTCTCTTTTCTCTTCCTTCCTTTCTCGCTCATAACATATCGTATTATATACCGGTAAAGTGACGATACGTGAATCACACCTTATCTATGCATTCTTATTCTTCTACGGAATCTACTTTACCTGGGTGAATTGAATCGATCCAATCGGATCATCCATACTAAGCGCGGCATTTTCATGCCAACTAGTCGGTTTACCGATTTTACTGAGGGACAGTTTGAAATATCACTCTTCCAGTGCCTGTTTCCATATTTGACACTGATTCTTTGTACTCTTTTAAAGCTAAGGTGCTATGGTTCATCTCCAATTGGAATCACCTAAATCGAGCACCAGAACTCAAGTTACGCTCAAAACACCCGGCCAATTCTGGCATCAAACTGACACAATTGGCTTTGGTATTATACCTCACTTTTAGTGGATTTTTCGACCACTTAAAGTCAGAATTTGACGATGTCTATTTCTTTATGTTTGGTTTTCCTTGAAGTCTATTTTAATTGGCCACTTGAATCACTCAAATCGGATAAGAAATGAGAAAGTTATGGCCAAAATACGAAAACTGGTCGAAATTAGGAACAGAAAGATCAGTGTACCCTGCACAATCCCTGGTTAAAATTTGATACACTTCGCTGCAAAAATGACCGTAACTCCAAAGTGTACTGCACAGCTCAAGGTACCGCACACTTCAATTCGAAAATGCCCAGAATGTGTATTTTCCCTTTCATGCACTTTCATCCATGGATCACTCTTATACTTCCTACACACATCAAAATCATTCCATATTGCTCTTGTAACCTCTTTTCTACTCAATTCCTCTTTCAATCTTATTTCAAAAACATATCATGGAATCCTTCCAAAACAATTATAATATGGGTCACATCCCATACATGATCCAATCATAGAGAGTTGTTAGGGTTTGTTCTAAACCCTAACTCCATTACATACAATTTAACCATGAATTCAACCTAAAAAGAGGGATTCCATACTTATCTTGTTCCATATGGGGTTTTACCAACCCTATTTTCATGAATTCCAAGGTTAGGATGCAATTCAATCAAAACTCTAGCTTTTGGAGACATAATCGGCTCACAACTGCCAAAACCCTTTTTTTTTTAAAATTCCATAGATCCATACTTAGGTTCGGGCCATACCTTTTGCTTGATCTCCCTTCTTCTTCCTCTTCTCTTCTTCCTCTTCCTCTTCTCTTCTTCTCCCATACGGTTTGTTCTTTTCCCCTTTGGAGACCAAATTTTGGTCTTTAAATCATGGATTTGTTAAGGCCATGTTTGGCCTTTAAATAAAACCCATTTTTGGGTTCTTTTCTTTAGCTTCGCTTTAAAAGCCCATAACCTCTTCCTATTTATAAATAAACTTTCCTTTATTTCATTTCGCCTCAAATCTTATTAACTTATGACTTAGTTCCTTTTGGACAAATTACAATTTTGTCCTTACCTTGTAAATTTTGTCTTCGTTTCCATGTTTCGCATTTAACTCACGAAACATTTAAATTATGCTTACAAAACACCCTAAACATGTCGAAAACTGCTAGGGTATATTTTGGGGTGTTACAACCTATCCCTTACCCATCAAAGTTATACCCCATCACCCTAACTTACCCAAACCATTAGATCATCCTTCACGGTCTTGTCCTTGCATCACGAACAAAGTGATAATCAATTGCAAGGTGTTTCAAGCGAGAATGAAAAACAGGATAAGTAGAGATATAAGTGGCACAAAGGTTGTCCGAGAATAGGGTAGGCGGCGATTGTAATGGGACAAGAAGTTTTGACAACAATGACTTCAACGATTGTAGTTCAACAGTAGCAACGACAATGGCACGATACTCGGCCTTAATGGAAGACCGAGCAACAGTACGTTGCTTCGTAGAACTCCAGGAGATTGGATTAGCACCAAGGAATATGAGAAAAGCACATGTGGAGGTACGATCATTTGGGTTACTAGCCTGGTCCGCATAAGAGAAATCGTGCAATGTTTGAGGAGTGTCTGGAAGAAGCTGGATACCAAGGGATCTTGTCCCATTAAGATAACGAAGTAGACGTTTGATCGCTCCCCAATGGTGTTCGAATAGCGCATGCATAAACTGGGAGAGTTTGTTCACAGTAAAGGAAATATTTGGCCGAGTCATTCGGAGATGTTGTAGGCCACCAATCACCTGATAGCACATGGTGGCATTAACCGGCGTAGTACCATCATTAGCAATGTATACCCACGGTGAGGTGTGAGATAGGTTTGCATTTCCAAAGACGTTATGTTTGCTTAGAAGATCAATGACACACTTTTATTGGCTCTCGATGAGGTAGCAAAACCTCAACTCAATGTATAAGATGTGGCCCGAGATCCTCGGTGGAGAATTTAGAGTCAAGTTGCCATTTAATAGTGTCAATGAGTGAGAGGTCACTACCCGTATTAACTCCGATAATCGCATAGACCGTGAAGTAGATATGCAATGTCATGAATGGGGGACAAAAGAGATAAGAGTCTAAACGGGATGTAACAAAGCCGAGAGAGAGCAAGAAAGTGCATAGCTCTTGGTATCAAGCTCGGGGAGCTTGTTTGAGCCCATAAATAGCCTTGCGTAAACGACAAACATGATGTGGATACTCGACGTTGCACATACCATGCGGCTGCACCATATAGACCTCCGCGGTGAGATGCTCGTTGAGAAAGGCATTATTAACATCAAGTTAGCGAAGGTCCCACTGGCGATGGAGTGCAATGTTGAGCACAATATGGACAGTGATGGGATTTATCAAGGGATTGGAAGTCTCGTGAAAATCAATACCCAATTGTTGGTGAAAGCCTTTAGTAACAAGCCGAGCTTTACACCGAGCAATAGAGCCATTGAGATTTTTTTTAAGCAAAAACCCATTTATTGCCCACTATGTTCTGCCTCGAGCTTAGGTAAACGAGAGACCAAGTGTCGTTCCAGATGAGAGCATCATACTCGTCCTGCATGGGCCTGAACCCACTTCGGATCTTGGAGAGCTCGAGCGATAGTGCAATGTTCAGAGATAGGTGGAAATATGGTGGTGAGGTCATATCTCGAGTTGGGTTTGATGATGACACTTTATGTAAAACTCGAGAAAATTCTAATTTTCTAAAAAATGGTAAAATGGTAATTTTAACAAATTCAAATTTTTTCAGACCTCGGATGACTTAAACAGACTTCATCGCTTGAATTTGCTCACAAATCTAGCTACCACATAGAATTTCGTCGAATTCCGAGACGTACCGAAATTTCACGCTGAGGCACCTGGTGTCTGGGTGTCGTATGACTCATTATGGAGAGACACAGGATGCCATTGAAAGTCACTTACTACCTGTACCCATGTGACAAATGTTGCATGATTAGTGACAGGATGGAGATAAATGACTTAGATTAAGCCATGTGTCAAAAAGCTTTTAAAAGTCAAAACTAAAGGACAATATGGGAATTAAGGGAAAAGAATAAAAAAAAAAAAACATAAAGCAACTTATTCTTCTCCATTTTGGCAAAAACGTGTAGTGAGGATGAGACCAATCTAGACAGAGCATGCACGGATTGATATCCACCCTATCAGAATGATCGACGCACAGATGCATCAGTACTAATGAGAGGTTCGAATAACTCCAAGAGGTAAGGATCTTTTCCTACTTGTATATTCCTTGGCTAAGAGCCATTTTAATGGATAGGGGTTTGCTGAGGCCTAATAAGAGCTTTTCGGTCCTTCAAAATATTTGAACAACCAGTGAAAAATCACATTGTATGCGATGAAATGATCTTGAGCCTAGGGTTTTACTGTTCATGTGATTTGTGTGTGATTTTTGTGTGGTTTGAGTGATTCAAAATGAATTGCTTGCATTGTTAATTAGCTCATGTGAGCTAATTTTGATGTTATTACCATGGATTGAATAACATGATGTATGTGAATTAATTTTGTTAGCCGCCTACCCCCTTCACCGATATTTTTATTGGACTTTGCTCCTTCCTTTACTTCAAATATTATTACACGAAAATATGAAAAAAATATTTGTATTCACAGGAAATTTGTTTATTCCCTTAGTACTACACACACAGCCTTGGAGGTGTTGATTCTTTGAGTGTACCAAGCTACGGAGTTCCATTTGAATGTGTTTAAGTGAGCTGATTTGGGTTTTGACACCCTTTTAACTGGTTAGGCTGACTGTTTGTTACCCAGGCAGGGTCACGCCTGAGTGTGCTGGACTTCCCATTTTCGGGACCTCTGGCGTTTGAGGGTCTGTCCGACACCCACCCACAGGAATACTACAAGCCATTACTGGAATGCACTTTGGGAAAGCCTGCTTTGCTTTATACTTTTACCGAAACTATTTATACACTTTGCGCTGGCATACCTTGACTGCATTTGTTTATTACGTATTACATTCCCTGCATTCATACCTTTCTTTGTTGTGTGGCGTTGGGTGTCACGGACAGAACTACTACGAGCCTCTACAAGAGCTCCTGTTTAACTATCATGTATTATTGGCTAGTTCTGCGTGCCTGTTCCCAGCACCAGATGTTCAGTGCGGGTTCCTTTCACGTTCCCCAGCGAGCTACGGTGTGGGGACTGGGTGACTGTGTGGAGAAGATGTTAAGTTGGAAACTAGCACCAAAGAATTTATTCTTACTAAGCTGTCACATGAACCCATAAAAAGTATGGAAATTTATGTGGGCATTTGGGATACAAATTACCATTCTGCCTGAAGTGAAGGTGAGGATCCTGAATAATGACATTGTGCTGTGATGTTGGGTGATGACAAAAGTTTATTGTTAATTGTATAATCTTTATATTAAAAACTTTTTATATTATTAGGGAGGGTTAAGATGTATAACACACATCTTTAATACAAGGGCAAATAAGCAAAAATGCAGAATCCAATAAGGTGTCATAGAAATATTCTCTAATACTGCTATAGACTTCTATCACTTTAATATATTATAGTGTAGCGATGATCAAAATCGTTTCCCAATATATATATATATATATATATATATATATATTATATGAATATCTAATAATTAAGATTATACTTGGATTCTTATAAAGAGGATTTGGTTGTTCAAAATAAAAATAAAAATAAAAATGAAAAGGAAGTTGTAACAGTGCTTCAATTTAATAATCCATATTTTTGTGTGTTGAAAGTATATCATATGTTTTCATCGTCGGAACTAGAAGTTCCTTCATTATTAAATGAGGTTATTAATTATCAAATGTTTTATAGTGAGATTTTAAACATTATATTCCCAGTTTGTATATTCATCACATTTGCTTCCGTCAAGCTGTTTCCAGTGACCATGTAAAAAAAAATAAAAAATAAAAAAACCGACTAGCTAGACAAAATGGTGGACTTAATTTGTTGTTTACATTGCATCAGAATTAGTTGCTAAATGCTTGGTATATCAAATTGGACGTCATCAGTTGATGTTACGACTTTTTGTTGGTTTACAGCTTTGTGGTTTTGTAATGAAATAGAATAAAAATTTAAAACGGGGTGGTTGAAATAACCTCATGACGAACGGTCGGACGAAGTTCTTTTGTTAGTGAAGATTTTGGAGAAATTATTTTGGCTGTATTTTGAATTTCTTTAATTCTAGCATCGTCTTTGAATTTACGATAAATATTAAGGTGTTATTTTATAACATCGTTTTGTGATTTTGGTTCTAAATGGAATGGCTTTTGGGTAAACAAAGAGTTAAAAGGTGTTAATGAAGATGTTTGCAGTAACTATAGAAAGTATTAAGTCCCCTGAATGCGTGGAGGATGCAATGGTCAAGATTAAGCTCTATTTTATAACCTTATTTCTTGTCAGCGTGTTATGAAATATTTTAAGCAATGTGATTAACAAGTTATCGCTTTATAGATATGAGATTAAGTCTTAGCTAATAAAGTCTTTGCAGGATTTGAGTTATACAGAACCAGAGCAAGAATGAGTTTTAATTGAAATGAATGTTTATCTTTTGATTTGATGGATGGAGACGTGCAATAACAACGTCTTTGAAAAGTGAATTCCCTGCTGTCAGATTTGCAGCTTAGATTGCGATTGAGAATCGAACCGATGTTTCCTTTACCAGATTCAATAGCCAAATCTCTGAAAACAGTACACTTCTTTGATAAGATGTGGCTGGGGTGCGAACAATGATATTTCTCTATTGAAATTCGAACAATGATATTTCTCTATTGAAATGTGCTTGATATGAAAACACTTGAAAATTAGAGAGTGCTTAGGGACATCAAGAAATAAACGTCTTGGGCCCATATGAACAGAGGAGATGAAGCGATGTGGGATATAAATCAGAAGTGTGTTAGAAGAGGGAGGAAAGGGGGCACCTGTTTATAGGTGGGAAGCCACTCTGACCGATTCTCCAATAATAGATGAAAGAAAGGTAAGGATTAGTGAAGAAATCTTAATATTTAAAAATCAACTTCTAATTTCAAATTAGTTTTCAGTGCTCAGTGAAAATATAATTTGTTTTAAAATATGATATTTGTATTAATAAATTTCATAAGAAGAATAATATTTTATTTAATAAATAATAATAATAAATTAGTGATTGGTTAACAATAAAATTAATTTAAGAATTGAAACAAAAACTTGGCCAGTAAGATAAGAGTCTCTGAAACTTTGAAAAGCTAAAATCCCAAAATAAATAATAATAATTTTCTTTTTAAACCAGAATAAATAGAAGACTTTACTTTTAATGAATTTTATGCGTGTGATGAAGTCAAAATTTACAAAATCAGAAACCTGTTGTAATAGGTGGGAAGATGATGTGAAATAAATGTCATTTATTACCCCTAGAAAAACTTGAACATTAGTGAATGTTGCTTGATAAATAGTTTTGTGGACTCTCTTGAGCACTTAAATAACCTTTTCTCGATGATAAGTACCCTAGTTTTAATAGAAGCACTAATAAGTGATGTGTGGTACACTGAGTTTGAGAGCAGTTTTCTTTGTGGGAGACTAGAAGAATCTTACGGCCGAAAATCTAAGGAAGTGTAGGCCCACACATTTGAGAACTTTAAGTTTTCTTTGTGGGAGACGATCATTTTAACAGGGCTTCCGAAGAGTGAGACATCGCACTCCGCTGTAAGGGTCCTGCATCTTCCGCTTTGATTTGGGAGGAAGGAGAAAGAGGAGAGAACCGCTAGGCTTGCCCACCAAAAAAGTTTGAAGGAACCTATGTTGTAAATTAAATATTCTTTTTAGATAAAGTCTAAGGCATTGATTCTATATAATTTAGGTCTGTATTGGTTCTCCAATTTATTTTCTTAAGGGGTAATGGGTCATCTTTCATGATGAGTGGAGGTCTGATGACCACCAGTTTTAAGAGATTTGAGTCTTTGGGAAGAATTGGCTCAGAACAATTTTGGGAACAATCTCGGCTTTGGAGGCTTGGGTGGTTCTTCGACGGAGGGCGGATTCGATCGGGAGCTACGCAAAGATCTGTGGATTGTGTTTTTTCTTAATATTTCTTTTATAGTAGTTGATTTTTTTAATTTTAATTGTCTTGTATAATATATTAGTCATTTAATTTATAGTCTTCTATTATTTTATTTTCATTGTATAATTATATTGTTGCTTTGTTTAATTGAAGATTGGTGGTTGTTAATTTTTTTAGAACTGATGCCTGTAACATATGAGGACTATCACCACCCTTAATTTAATAAAATCCTACTGGTACTAAGTTTCCATTTCTCAATTTAATGTCCAAATTCCAAGTTCTCATTTTCTAGAAATTCAGAATTTTTCAATTTTGAAGTCAAGTCATCAAATCTCCAGATTTCAAAATTTTGGAAGTTTTCAAATAAGTTTAAATTTCAAGATTACTGGAAATTAAGCAATTTCAAGAATCAGAGTGTCATAATTTCAAAATTCAGGATTCACAGTTTATTCCCAGATTTAATTCTAAGGTCGTAATTTTCAAAGTCTGGCGATGATTCAATTTTCAAATCTCAATTTCAGATTAGTTGTCATAGTCTTAAATTTTGAAAGTCATGAATTTTCTATAGATTTCAAGTCCTAAAATCTGAGGTTTTCAGGTTTTCTTAGGTTTTCATAAGACTATGGATTGCTCAGGAAAACTTGTTTCAAGCAGTTTTTCAAAATCTCAAACACACGGTTAATTCTCTGAATTCAATAAGAATGGAATCTTGGGTGGTGTATGTTTCCTTTCAAATGAACTTAGATTGGGATGGAACGTTATCACGATTTCAATAAGTATTTTGACATGCTGATTTATGACAAGTTTCGCAGTTGAATAGTTTGTATTTTGTTTAATTACACTAGCATTGTTTGATTGATAATGAAACAACAACGTAATAGATCGAATCACATTTTATTATGGCATATAACGGATTTTTGTTTGATTTATTGTTTATATATATGTCTTGTATGCTTTATATTGTTATTGCTTATCTTGATTATTCTGGTAGTTGATTGATCAAAGCCATATTTTCTTTAGTTTGTTTAGTGGGGACCGACTTTGAGAACTTAGAGGTCCTTCTTTAACTTCTGCGTCATTATCTGAATAAAATGTTATTGGACACAGCTGGGTTTTTCAGAGTATGTGTTACCTGTTTATCATGGGAGGTGCGTGATTGAGTTTTATTTCTTGGCTTTATTTTCACTTTAAATCAAAACGAAAATAGTTCAGCGACTTCGAAACCGTTTTTACAAAAATGGTTTTTTAAAAGCAGTCGCAAGCGTGCACTGGTAGCAGTAATATAGCGAAAAATGCTGAGTCCGCCGACCCCCAATCGTGGGAAAGAGACTCGAAACTTAGTATCCTCCACACTTTCATGTAGAGTGAAATAGGATTGTGTGCAGAAACTGTGTTACTTCTGTACCTGAATTAATAATTTAATGCGTTAATAGCGGCAGGCAGTTCCATTGGTGGCAGCATTGAAAGGCCTAAAACGACATCTACGTACCGAGATAATTGTTGAAGGAATTGAAGCAAGAATCTTTTGACTTTTGGTGATGAAGTCAGTCGCCGTTCGCTTACTTTGTGGTTGCTGTTGGTTGGTGAACAGGATTGTCAAATTGTTGTTAATAAAGTGTTTTTCTGCTGAAGTTCAAGAAAAAATATCGAAAAAATTAATTTTTCTTTTTCAAGTTTTGATAAGTGAATGGTATAACGCTAAAATAACGAAAAATTATAAGAAGAGGGCCGATGAAATTACATGTTCGCGTAATTTTGTTAATGGAATGAGGTTGATTTGCAGAAATGCGTTCTCATATAAAACGGGGTTTTATATTGATAGATGATGGTTGCTGATGCCTGCGGGAATGCACATGTTTCCTCGGGATAGAGTTTGCCAATCGCCTAGCGTCTTGAGAGATAAAATGCGAAGGCGTTTTCAATCACAACAGTTGGCAAGCTGGATTCTCGCGTACTAAGGCGAGCTGCTGCATGTGAACCCACGTAAAGGTGTGGATATAGTTATGTGCATTTACAAAATGGTAATCACGTTTTATAAAATGAAAAGAAAAACTTTGTCCAGTATAAACTTGAATTAATCTGACGAACAGGTACTCGTGGAGGTCTTGCTAAAGAAAAGAATTATTGTTATTAGGAAAAATTAGTATTAAAGGCCAGCAACTTTCATAATTTTGTTCTGGTTTGGACAAGTTGCCGTTTTTTAAAATGTGAGAATTTTTCTTGGATTGTTCTGTAATCATCAAACAAGGCATCACGGGCAAAAACACGTCAGATGTGGCGCTTAACAAAACGTCGTTTGATGCTAGAATAATAGTGAATGAAAATATTGATATAAAATGGGTTCATGAAAGAATTAATGTGTTTAAAAAATAGACTTTTCAGTTCATGATTTAAATACAAAGGAAGTCATAGGGTATGATTTTAATATTAATTTTCTATTATTATTATTATTTGCACGTATATTAAATAAAAATCAATCTGAAAATGATAGTACAGAATCTGTCTGTTTGAATGAATTAATAAAACACGATACAGGTTAATGATACTTTTTACTCATGAATTTTCTTTTCTCCATCTATTCTTATTTTAACTCTTTTTTTGTTCCTTATATTATCCTTTTCAGCTTTCTTTCTTTTATTATTTTATTTTGGCAGAAGGTCTAAGTGGCATTCCTGGTATACTTGTGTCGATAGTTCATGTGACAACAGGAAAAATTTATCTTTATTTTCTTCATTAGAAGTTGCTCAGGAATATAGCAACTCATTTAAATCAACCACCTAACCTTGTACGTGCGAAAAACGATAAACGCAGTAATCATTTTAACGTGACCGTCAAAATGACACTGCATGCAAGAAAAAAAGAAATTGGTACTAAATATACGCAAAAGTGAAACTTAAGAAAAAATTAATAAATATAATGGGAAGAATAATGGGTGGTATTTTGATATTTGAAGCGAATTTTCTAGTGTGGAAGTGTTAAGCGCGCCAGTCTTCATAATTTTAGAGCATTTCATGTTTATCATTGGATGTAATTTTTTGTCTGGGTTTAAACACGCTGGATTACAAGTATGCGTGGCCGACCATACCGTACCCGACTTCAGGCACTGAGATACTTCCATGTTTTTATTAACTGCTTTGGGCGTTGGGACTAACAACAAGTTAAACAACGATCGGGATCATTTGGATGTGAATTAGCAACAATGAACAAAAGAAATAAAAAACTACTTGCTATTATGGGAACTTTAATCATCATTTTACTATCATATCAGTGAGGTTCAGTGAACGGTTGCTGAGAATAAGTAAATTAATTGAATTAAACAAATGAGTCACCTTAGCTTTAATTGCTGATAGCTTACATTCAGACATAGATGATCTATTAATAATATCAGTCATCCATTGATGTACTCTTATCACGTCCAACATTAAGAAGTTTGGAAATACCATAGAGGAACAAGTTGAACAATTTTTAGGCTTGCACTGAATTGTGTTAGAATGATTATAAACAAATTTATTTTCATATTGAAAGAAGTAGAGATTTAATAATTTTCAAATCTCTAATGTCAGAGAAGAAATATTTAGAAATCATTCTTTTTAAATCAAATGGACAGGAAGATAGGATAAGTAATGTCAGAACCAAAGACAATCATAGTAACAAGTTTAAAAGAAAAAAAAAAAACTTGTTTGATGAAGGATGAAAATACACTCAGATATGAAACTCCAAATGGTGAAAAGGATGAGTGTGAAGGAGTCTCACCTATAATAATGTAATCAAAAGCCCAGATAGATATTTAAAGGAAAAAAAAAGACAATGATAGATTGCTGCAAAGACTTTAAAAGGGAATTAGTATCATAGATGTAAAAACAAGTCATAAGGTGGAGAGAATTTTTTACAACTTTTTAGTTGTTAAAGTATATCTAATTTTGTTTTCGGGTTTGGAAGTGATGATGATTTGGTGTACTTTGCGATGAAGATCAAAATAATAGTTCTTTCAAGATCGTTTTTCTAAGATCAAGAATGAGTCAAGAATGAACTGATATGGTTGTCAAATTTACAAAGAAAATTTAAAAAAAAAAACGTTTCAATAAGAATAGATAGTTGTGGAAAATTTACCGTCATTCGATTTCTGGTAAAAAGGGAATGAAAGTGTACGGAGAGGTCGAACTTCGAGAATCGTATGAAAAGAACTAAAATTATTAGCGGGAGTTCAGGCTACGCGAATCGCAGCACAGAATGAAGTGCTTTACGCATAGCTAATAAACAATAATCGGGAAGTGAATAAATGTTAGATGATTTGGAGGGTAAATAAATATACATATTTGTGCTCATGATTTTAAATCCAGGCGGGCAGCTGAAAATGCATCTTGGATTGCAGGTAATGGGCCAGTATGCCTCCTTTTTGCAAGCCTCCACGCAAGCATCTTGGCACTGTTTATTGTTTGAAGCTGCTGCTGTGTTTTGAGCATTCATCAATGAGAATAATAAGAGAGACAAAATCACCATTTTGACGACCCCTCTTTCCATCTCTCTTTCCTTTTTTTTTTTCTTCTTCTTCTTTTTCACTTCCTGATAATATATGTATCAGGTTGTGTTCAAGCTTGGAAAGGAGGTGTTGAGTGGGGTGTGTGATTATGTCCCCAACTTGTGAAATTTATAGGAGGGATGTTAAGGTTTATTCTTAGTAAAACCCCAGCAATAATTATGGGGTTCCCTTCATTCATCTTCCTCTAATTAAGATCCGTATTGGTAGTTTGTTGATTCTTTCTTCTTCTTTTTTTCCACCTCTATTTTTTTTTTTTTTTTGTTTCTTTTCTACCATTCATTTTTCCACTAAAATGATGGCATGCCTTTAGCTTGGAAAATGGAATTTTTTTTTTTTTTCTTAATTTTAGAATATATTTTTTGGTATGAATATTGATCCTTAAAAGAAAATATGATTGCTCTTAAACTTTGCTCAAATGGTAAGGGGTGGGATGGATTTACAGCAAGTGTTGGGTCGGGTTACCGTAACAACGATGTAATGGGATGGAAAGAGAAATCGAAAAAAAAAAAAAAGGTTAATAGTTTAAATGGGATGAATCCATAAAATATTTGCAAATCTAACTTCTTTTTTTTTTTTTTTAAATCCAAAAAGATGTGTAAAAGGACATATTTTTGGACAAAAATGCTCTAATTTATCTTTACATTTTAAGGATATTTTTGTCCCAAATATGATAATTTCAAAGTTAATTCCGTAAGAGGATAGTTTCGGGAATAACTTTTTTTTTTTTTTTTAAGTTTTGTAAATAATTTTTAAATTTGTTCAATTTAAACCAATTTCACAAAAATAAAAAGTATGATTTGTGCAATGACAATTTTTTTTTCCTAATTAGTATAGAGAAATTGGATTGAAATGGACAAATCCTAAAAATATTTGCAATAATTATCTCTTGTAAAAATAACTTTGAAAATATTACCATATCGGACAAAAATGCCCCTATAAATGCAAAATAAATCTTTTACATAATAACTACATCCTATGAGCATTTTGTCTCATTCTCCACATTATAATTATATCCGCGATGGTTTTTTTATTTAAAGCATGCGTTTATATGTCTCCTTTTGCATTTTAAAATAAGATGTTATTCTTGTAAATAAGTTTTGATTTTGTCCCTTTTAATCCGTTATCCCATTAGTGGAAGCACCTCTTTTTTTTAAAGGTTATGTTAGGACAGTGGAAAGTATTAAAGAAATTAAAAAAAAGTTAAAAGATAAATAATTTCTTATGCTTAGTTACCTAATAAAAATTCTCAAAAAGACAATGAATAAAATTATTTACAAACTTAGATATTTTTAAACCATTTAATCTCTTATATAATTGGATGAAAATAAATAAAATGAGTTTAAAATAATAAATATAATATTATATTCAATTTTTTTTCTTCTTCTATTTTTCCCATTAAAATTTTCCTCCCCTTGTATTTTACTTCGAATTTTTTGAGGACAAAATATAGTCTAAGTGAATTAAAAGTTGAATTTAAGTTTACCTGAATCACTCTCGCTCTAAGATCAATTCATAATTCTACTATTATCGTGGAGACTTTATTTAAGTAAATAATATTGCTAAATTGATTTTGTCATCATGAATTTATAACTAGCTTCCTTTCAATTATGAGTGATCAATATTTAAGCTTAGACGGGTGTATGAAGGGATAGAGCTGGTAAATGAGTTATTTCAACCCATTTCTACTGCAAGCACACGGCCGGATATCTCGACCTATTTTATTCAAGTCTGGCTGACAAATTTAACTGGGGCCATGAGGCACGGGCCAAAACAGTTAAATTAAAACCTTAAAATTTCTAAAAAATTAATTTTACAAATTTATCATTCTTCAAATAAATATAAATAATATAAAAATATATAATAATAATTAATATATAAAATGATTGAATTTAAACAATATAATAATAGTAAACAAACTTAAATAAATAAATAATGTTAGAAAACTGTTATAACCAAAATACCAAACTAACTAGCTAAATAGTACCAAAATAATAAAATATCAACTTAATAACATATATGAGAAAAACAACTTCAAAGTATTAAATGAAATTTCATATGCCTCTAATCTTTATCCTTATTCTCATTATTCCAATAACAACATAAATTTCATTTATGTTTGGAATAAAAAAATATTTTTTTCAAAAATGCATCTTAACCGTATAATAATGAAATATCATATTTGTTTAAAAACTTATCTTGCTAAAAGATATTATCATATTAGGAAAGAAATTAATTTATAATTTTTGTTAATTATTTTAAAAATAACATTATTTTGTTATTAACACTAGTTTAAATAATAAAATTATTTAAAATATACTAATAATTTAGTTATTAAATTTAATTTAATTTAGAAACTAGTACAACTTCATTTTTATAAAAAAAAAACATATATGATTGAATAAAATTTAAAAAATAAATAAATAATGAAATTATAAATATTTAAAATAGGATTAATGAGATAAATAAAAATATATTTAATATTAAAACTGTAATTTATTTAATTCTAAATTTTCATACAAGATTTTAAATATTAAATTATCATATAAAATTATATTAAAATATATATTTAGAAATTGAAAATAAAATAGTTAAACAAAGTTTAATATATTAATCATATATTATAATTATAATTATTTTTAAAACCCTATACTACAAAAGAGATAGAAAAAATATCAAATTTTATAGATGAATTCTTGAAAATCTCAATTAATTAAGTAGTTACTTAAAAAAATTAAATAAAAATTTAAATTAATCAGCTAATTGCTAACTTAAAACCCACAAGTGGTCATGGGCCAAAACAAATGTGCCAATTGGCTTGGTATTATTAGGGCCTTAAATTTTACAACTCAACCCTCTATAAATTCGGACTAACGTGTGCTCACCCATAGGACTCAACCCATATTACTAGCTCTATAGAGGGGAGGGTCCGATGTTGGAGTCTTAATAGGAACAAATTTATAAGAAAAGTACAATGATATAATGTAAAGCGAATAATTTAAAAAAAAAAATTAATTATTTTTATCCAAATAATAAAACATATCATTTTTACTTAATTTCTTATATAAACGAATAAAAAATATCATGAAATAACTAAAAATCTAGATACCACAAATAACAAAATGGAGTTTTTTTTTCCATAAGGGGCGCCCCTCTCTCTAGAAACCCTAGTTACCCATTTCTATGTTCTCTCGTTTAGGTCCTTTGTTCGTTAGAGAGAATGAGTGGTTTTTTTTATCATTCTTCGCCTGAAATCACTCATTCCATCATTTTCTTTCCTCATATCTAGGCTTCTTTTCCAATAAAGTGGTTTTCTTTCACATCGATTTGAGTTTGTCTTTATTTTCTCTACTTTTTCATGTTGTTTATCGTCGACTTATTGCGGTGTGTTTTGAAGCTAACTTATTGCGGTGGGTAGTTGTGTTGCCAAAGGTTAACTTCTTCTTGGTTTTTGCGTTGATGCAATTCAGATGATAAAGTTCGATCCAATAGAGTTATAAGATCAAATCTTGTTTGTCAATATACTGTAAATCTGGAATTTTAGGTATTTCGGGCATTGTTGACTTATCAAATGTATAAGTTTTGAACTGATCCTTGTTGTTATTAATATGGATGCTGCGTCATCCTCTAAAGTTTTTAACATTATTGATTCTGTGTTTTATCAATTGTATCGCTAATTTGAATCAATAAACTTATCTCCTTTCAAAAAAAAAAAAAGATCCATAAATGGTGAAACTTGAGCAAAGCTATTAGTATTGAATTGTTGGTTAAATTTTGTATGGTGCTAGTTTGACATATACTCTCCAACTAAAGATAAACAACTATCTCATATATTCCATACATCTATTTAAATGTGACTAATAAGGAAAGTGATTTAATCTCTACCTTCTCTTTACGTGACAATCTTATGACTTATTATAATTATAATAACTCATAATTATATTGGTATAGTTTAGTATATTGTAACTAAAATGTTTAATCGTAAAAAAAAATGAAGAAAAACTCATAATTATACTCTTTGTACTTTGGTTTGAGATATCAAATTAATGTTGTTGTTTTGATTGAGTATACGGCTCTCGTGACTAATATTATTGTGAATAGACTCGTAATGTTGCATATCAAACAACCTTAAGCGATTTAGCGTATACATCAAAATTTAACTAAATAAATTTGGGATACACTCAGATGGCTTTTGTTTTTTGGCTTTTTGCTTAAAGCTAAATAATATTAAGCAATTGTTTTTTTAATTTTTTCATGATTTATTGCTAAATTTTTTAAACTTTTTGTTAAACAGAAAAAGCCAAAATATTTTGCTTTTTGGTTTTTTCTTAATACTTTTTTTAATGTTTTTTCTATTAAGAAAAAACTAGATATTATAAAATAAAATAAAATCATATTTTTTATGATCCAATTGAAACTCTTATACCAGTTTCTATTACTTACTTAAATGGAAAATATATATATTTTGTGTACTCTTTATTTAAAATTTTTTTGTTTCAAAGATTGGATAAAAATAAAAATTGATTTTTTTTTTTTTTTTTAGAAAAAACAAACAACTAGTATTAAGAACAAAAGTCTATTTGACATTGAGTGAAAAAAAAAACGTTACCCAAGATATTGTAATAATTGTTCACTCATAAGTTTGGGGTTGAGCTATTATATAGTTCTAATATGTATATAATTGTATAACTCCTAAATTGCGTTTGTGCCTTGTATGGTGACATGATTCATTTGCCTATATATGAATAACCTTCATAATCTTTTTTTTTTTTTTGATAATCAAAACTGAAATTTCATTTATTAAGAACAATACTTTACATATGGACACAGAAATCAAACAATTAAAAATATTAGGAAATTAAACAACATCTAAGTTAATAGTAAGAAGAAAATGTTCAAAGCGTACACAAGAGATAATCATAATATGTCTAAAATATCTAAGATTCCAGATTTGATGAAGTATACTGACGAACAGGGATTTGATATGCCTTTTCAATCGATGCAACGTTGCCATTTGAATTGCCCACATAAAAACCAACGAATAAATTAATAGACAATCACATGCCGCAACAAGTCAATAACAAAAACATTAGAAAACAAAAGAAAATAAATTGAAAACTCAAATCGAGGGGAAGAAACCACTTAATTAAGGAAGGAAGTCCATATATGAGTAGATAAAACAATAGGAGGGGTGATTTTAGGCCAAAGAAGATAAAAAAAACCACCCCTCCTTTATAACGGCATGAAAATAAATAACGAAAGAAATTAGGTTTTCCCGATAACCTTTAGAAGTGAAATGAACTGAACTTGAATGTTGTTGATTTTAACTATATAAGCTTATCTTGTTCAAGTCAGAGATTGAATTTAGGTTTAGATGCCTTGATGGAATTTACCTAACCCGATCTAACCACATAAGAGATAGGGAAAATAGGGGAATGTTTGGTTCTGTTTTTAAAAACTATTTTAGAAAACACACGGAACATCATTTTGGTATTCTCTAAAAAAATAAGGGTTCTAACATTCTCCATGTTTTTCAGAACATAAAAAATAAGAGTCAAATAAATTTTTAGTGTTCTCTATGTGTTTCAAAACAAAACAAAAAAATTATTCTTGAAAATATGAACCAAACAACTCCTAGGTTTCAAAAGTCAACCTAGAGATTGTCTAATATATATATATATATATAATTTTTTTTTTTTGGACTCGAACCTAGGACCCATCCCCACTCTAAATGTCCTACATTTTAAAACTTTGAACGTTCTACCAATTGAGCAAGACATTTGAACATCTAATGTATATAAAGCCAAATTAACTATATGTAAGAAAGTTATTTCCTCATTTAAAAAAAAAAGTTTTTGTTTTTTTGAAAGCTAATAACTTTTAATACAATGTAGTAAATTGTCCCTACTAAGACTCAAACCCCTCCACTCCCCCTGTCCTGCCTTTTTTTTAAGAGATAAATAATTCCACTGATTCCAACTAGCAATACATCGATAGAAACATAGAATCAAGACCGTTAAAAACCACTAAGGATGAAACAAGTTCCTAGTTAATAGCATAATAAAACGACTCAAAGCCTATATACATTTGATAGTTGAGTATACACATTTGATATTATTATTGTGACTAGAATAGCTTTTACTCCAGTTATGCAGCATACTAACGACCATTGATTTAATTTATTGTCTCTGATCGTATATACCTTGCTTGTTTAAATCATCTAAATACAAATAAACGCTAACGAAAACCAAACAGTCATACTGAGATTACACAACCACCCACCGCACCAAGACGGTGACAACTGTAAGTACCTTGATCGTCGGAGCCTCTAAGCATCAGTAAAGCAACATGAACCTGCAAAAAAGTGATCCAGCGACGGAGTGCCCGCCACGATCTCTGATGATTAAGTCAGCAAAAGATGGAGAAAAAGAAGCAGAGAGTTCACCTAGTTCGAATTGTTTTACCACATGGGAGATCTTCCTAATTTATAGGACATGGTTCACAAATCTCCTCTTAATTTTAGGGATAAAATATCTTCTTCCCTATCAAGGATTAATCTTCAGAGAAATAAGGGATATAGAAACTGGGAAATCCGCTGATAAATATCTCTTTTGCATATTTTCCGTCTTCATGTATTTATCCATAACGAACTTCTCATATGTGTCAGAGGATGGACTACTGGGACCTAAAATCCTGGGATGAGTCGCTCAAGCTAGTTTATGGGAAGACACCCTGCTTCTTGGATTCTCCCGTCTGTGTAGTGCCCCGGTTTTAATACGGTAGCAGGTGGTCGCTTTCACAACGTAGCCACAGAGGCCCCCGCTCCACAGGCCCACGAGTAGTGGGTTTGAAGATTATGGTGCTCACAATGCCCTATTTTTTCCCTAGTTGGAATTTCAGGCTTTTTCAGTTGGGGGAAAATACCATGCTTTTTTACTTTAGGTGCTGAAAGTTGAAAGGATTAGGAGAATTGATGCGTACCTTGAACACGCCAGAATGTGAAGTTCGTTTGGATACAAAGCGCGTGGGAAGTGCACGTTTCCCTATATGTCTACGGTGCATGTTGTCTTGAAAGCACATTTAATTCACCCGTTAATGTTTTGCCCCTATATATAAGGGTTGGGCTCCGAGTGTTGCCTCTTTTACGATTTCACAAAAATCTTTGCCTACTATAATTTCCTTTCCCTTATGTCCAGCAAACCTTTGTTTCATAGGAATCATCAGAGATCCCTCAACAACTTTCACTTTTCTGGTGAGTTTTTTCATTTTTTGTTTATATCGCCTTCTTTGTTTTTTATTTTTTTATTTTTTATGGCTCTGTTTGTTGAGTGGTTTTGGGTTAGAAAGTTTTTGTTTCTTTCTGAGGGTGCGAACATCATTTGCCGATGGGGCTCAAAGATGATGCTCTAGGGTCAGGTGTGGGGGTGGCTCCTAGGTTTGACATCCCAATAGTTCTCGCGGGTTCCCGGTTCTGGTCATAAACCTTTAGATGGGGATTTCTTGTGTCTTTCAAGGGTTTTGTCGTCTTTATTGCTTAATGGACCTCAATCTTATCCACTTTTTCTGTTTTCTTGCTTGTAGAATGGCGAGGGGTCACGAAGAGGCTTCTACCAGTCAAGTTGGGCGTAAGAGGAGGATCCCCTAGGAAACACCCACTGTAAGCAACCTAGTCACTGTTATGTCTATAGAGGAGTTAAAGATTCTTCAGTAAAGTTCCTATCGTCATCAAACTGAAGGTGTTTGACGGCATTGCTGTCCCAACCATAAGAGGGCAAATAATGTTGTCTACTTCACCCAAGAGTAGTTTTCTATTGGACTTCGCTTCCCCACCCCGTCTTTGGTGAAGCAATTTCTACACTTCACTAGGGCACCTCCTACACTTATACATCCAAATGTCTTTTGGATTTTGATAGGTTGCAGTGTGCTAAACTTTCTCTACCAGCTGGATATTTCGCTGGTAGAGATTTGTTTTATTTACACTTTTAAGCTTGGGATTGGGGGCCGCCTATCTATGTCGGCCCACAGCCCTCGGCTGCAATTTGTAACTAGGCTCTCGGACTCCCCTAAGACTGAAGCGAAAGGGGTTGTTTTGGTTAAAGGTTCGTGGTCAGGCTCCCCAGGGCTTCCATTTGATCTGAACCAATATCTCTCCTTTCCAGGTTTGTTTCATTTTGGTGGGGCTTGTACTCCCTTAGGCCGTCTGTGTTTTAACATGCCCTTATTTTTTGAAATTTTTGTGTGTTTTGACATGCCCTTCTTTTCTGAAATTTTCGTAGGCAGGCACAAGCGAGGTCGACTGGTTAGTTGGGTAGAGAAGGCTAGTCTTGATCACATCAAATGACTACTCGAGATCATTGAGGGGGAGCGCAATCACGAGCTCCTCTTTTCTGTGAAGAACTTATAGGAATTAGGCGTCAGCCCCTTTCCTTACATAGTCCCTGTCATCCCTCGTCCATTGCCAGAAGAACTTACTAAGGGTGAACATTTTGTTCTCGCTGACCTTCTGAAGTCGATCCTAGGTAGCTCTTCACAAGCAGGGTCTTCTCAAGAGCCTCAAGCCGATATCGCTCAAGGGGCCTTGGTTAGCTTTGTCCGGCCCGATCAATCACCTTTAGCTGTATAGGATCCAAAGCGTTCCCCCCAGTTAACGAAAAAGAAGAAGGTAAAGAGGGGGAAGAAGGTTAGGCAGGTAAAGGCTGCCGGCACGGGATTAGAAGGCTTTGTGGACTAGGTGGATCCAATTTCTAGTGAGCCGGCTGAGGAGAGGGAGGACGATATGTCTAGTCTCGCTACTGGATTTTTCGCGTGGATGCGTAAGCGTGCTGCGAGTGCTCAAGGGGAAACTACCCCCGGCTCTGAAGTACAAGGTAGCAAGCGCCTAAAACAACCGTGTTTAAATGAAGAGGTTCAGAGGAGCCTAACATTATTTATTTTGGACTCTCTAGAGCAAGCCTTTAACGCCCTTCCAGCTTTAGAGGGTGTTGCCTAAGGTGTTCCCAAAAAGGCTTGTGCATCTCTTGAGGATGAGATTCCATCCAGGGTCCCTACGCTAATAATGTTGTAGGGAAGGTTCCCTCTGCAAAGACAACCGTGGGACCGTTGCTCTCGGCTATGTAGTTCAACCTCGCAATTCAAGACTCCCGCAAGCCAAGGGGTCCTGATCGACTGGTGCTGAACTCGCCGGTGACTGGTGTTGAACTTGCCGGTTAAACCGATGACGTGGGATCATCCTCCGGCGAATGCGTCTGTTTCAGGTCAAGATGTTGCCCGGTCAATTATTGATCGCTGGAACCCCTTAAATCAGAGGGACCCTTCTATCGCTGAAATGGGCGAACTCTACCCCATCAACCATCGGATACCGGTGGTGGCTCTTTCTGAAGAGTATTCCATCCCCTTCCCCGACTATTTGGATAAAAATTCCTACCAATGTATGGATAAAAATGGGATGCATATGCGCAACCATGATTTTAACGAGAAGGCTAAGCTAGTATGATTATACTTCTAACGCTTGAATATGAGTCTTATGCTATGATTTTCTTCTAACACCTCTTCTTTTATAGGTTGTCACTGCTATCCGAAACATGGTGCGCTAGCATCAGGAACTTCATCTTCAGTTGGACGATGCCGAGGAGCTTCGACTCTATGCTCAGTCTGCTACCTCCAAGCACAACGCCTTAGAAGACGCCTTAGGCAAGGCGAGGGCTAAGTCTAAGCACTGGAAGCGGAAGGCTAAGGAGGGTACATAGAGGGTTACGAGGGAAGAGAAGGAGAGGCACAAAGCTAAAGAAGAAGCTTAGATTGCCCGGCTGGCTGCCATCGCGGTGAATAATGTGAAGGCGTGGGCGGAAGATGATTTGGCTAGGGTCCAAGATGCCCTGGTGGTTACGGAGGAGGCTAGGCACAAGGCTGAGGCTGAGGTTGCCCGCTTGGAGGTTGAATGGACTTCACTTGTGCTGAAGATTAGGGCAACTAAAGATGAAGAGTCTTCTCTTCAGTCTCAAGCCGACAAAGACAAAGAAGCCATGGAGAAGGACTACAAGAAGGCCTTGGAGCTAATCTTTGCCTACGACTACGGATGTTGTTTCAAACACAACATCTGTGTAGACCAACCAAAGGTTCTAGATGGCCTGCCCGACTCCTCCGACCCACTTCCTCCAGAGTTTTTTGTGAACACCAGGTGCCCCCGGCCTTAACAGCCACTAAGGCCACAGCAGTCGAGGTGTATTAGAGTGAAGGGGCAAAGGAACCTAAGAGGAGTGCTTGTCGTTAGCAACAGTCGCACTTCCTGACGTAGGCTGCTTCATCTGCTCTCATGGTTGGCCAATAATAACCTTGCATATGGGCCCTGTGAGCCAAAGTTCTATCGCTTGGATGGTTTTCGCATATTCCTTCATAGAGTTTTGCCAATATATATTGCCCTCGATGACTGGTGAGACACTTAAGATACGACCCGTCTAGAGACCGTTTATATAATTGCCCATTCACAAGGGAAAATCTAGCCGCCTTGACCTAAATCTTGTGGGCTTCAACCCAATTATCTGGCAATTCTCTCGAGCTCAAATAGTGCACTATTGGAGTTATCCAAGAAGAACAAGCTTCATCTATTTCGTTTACCTTGTTGGTAGTAATTGATGATGTCGATTGGAGATGTATTGCAGGAAGACTACTCTTTTATCGAGGATGCAACTATTGCCGCCAACGACCGCCTTTTCATTATAATTCAGATATGCCTAAGTTTCTGCCGCAAACTCTCTAGTTGTAGCTTAACCAAACATACATACTTGATCATGCGTTGATCTCGCGTTTCGTATTCTCCGTTCACTTACCCTACTACTAGTTGAGAATTACTTCATATGATGATTTTTTTTTTAAGAAATAGAAGCTGCAAGGTCGATTCCGACTAGGATTGCTTCATATTCAGTCTTATTATTAGATGCGGGGAAGTCTAGTAGTATGGCCTGTTATAACCTTTCCATAGTTAGGGCTTTAAGTTGCAATCGGAATCCAGCTCCCGTTTGACGAGAGGCATCGTTTACATTAAGGATCCTCCGGCCAGTGCTATCCGGGTCTGCATCTTGTCTACCAATATCTACCCTTTCAATGCCAAGCATGGCTTATATTGGATATCGAATTCACTTAGCTCAATTGTCCACCAGACCATCCTCTTTGATAGGTTGGGCTTATGTATAGTGTTTTGCAAAGGGAGATTGGTTAGTACGACAATAGGGTGTGCTTGGAAGTAGGGGCGAAGCTTCTTAGCTACCATACGGAGGGCCAGTGCCGCTTGTTTGAGACGGGTATACCGAGCTTCTACTTAAGATAGGGATTTGCTTACGAAGAATATCGGTCTCTGTTTTCGGTTTTCATCTTCTTTGAACAAAGTCGCACTTACTGAGGCTCTTGAAATCGCTAGGCAAAGATAGAGCGTATCGCCTGCTTCTGGTGTGACACCACAAAATCTGGGGGTCCGTTGATCATCCATCAACCCATGGAAAGCCTATGGATATCGTGTAACTCACCGTTGTGTCCCATTTACCGGGATCCATAATTTAACAAAAATAAGACAGAGTCTCCTTTGTACGGGGAGCTCTATTCAAAACCCAACCTATACAATAATACAATCACATGCCCCATTCGTGGCCCAATATAACATAATAACCGCACAAGGTCCATTTATGAGTAAAAATTGACCACATTGGGCCCATTTATCCACATTTATATAAAAACGTGTAAGATTATATTAAAAACAATTCATATGGGTTCAATTACAACTCTTTACATATTAGTACATGCCAAAAATAATTTGTTCCAAATGATTTTACAAAAATAATTACAAAAGTAATTATAAAAGCCGCACGTCTGCTTTCTTCACCCTTGCGGCCCCGAATGAGAACCGTCCATCGGCGCAAGTTCCACACCTGGAATGTTTTTCCCGTATAGGGTGAGCCACGCCTAATAGAGTAATTCTTATAGAGGCTACTCCCCGCCTAAGTGCATATGCAATATTTACATTTCACAATTCACATCAACATTCCAAAAATAAGAATATGCCAATTCTAACTTGGAATTCTACATGCTATGCTATGAAATGAGATGAGACTCACTCATGCACCATAACCCCGAGTCTTTATCAACTCCCATCACACAATGCAATGCCAATGTGTGATAAAATCCATCATTAATGGATTACATCCAATGATCATTATTAAAACAAAATTCATTTGTTTACAAACCAAAACTTGTTGAATGTTACACCTCAAATGATCATTTCATATTCAAACCATGTGTCTTTTGTGGGCAACGGATTTTGGAGTCTCACTACAGGCTCTGCACGCCTTTTACACTTTTTGGACTTTCACCGTTGGAGTGTAATGAACCAATAACCGGGTCTTTCACCCAAGGGGGTGTTTAGCCCTTCTTGCTATTACCCAACACAAGTTTTCCGTTTCATGCAATCATGCGACTCTGTTGGACTTCGTCTAATGGTACCGAGTCTACCCATCAATCACCAAATGCGGTGTTGATTCTAACCATGCACTCACACCCATGAAATGCGATGTTCCCGTGCTTATGCAATGTGATGCACCATTGCATGTCAATACCATGTCACATATGTAATGAATGTCATATGGACAATATAAACCATACACTTTGCCATGTATCATGGACAATTATATTACATGCATGTTGTGACGCCCCATTCCCGGGGTGTCCGTTGACAACTAGTCAACCCGCGGAATACGAGTGGATGTCGGGTAACCTGACACCACTCACGAAAATCGGGCAGAGTCTCCTTTGTACGGGAGCTCTACCCAAATACAAAATCTGTCCCAAACAGTTCAATATGACCACATAGGGTCCAATTGCAAATAAAATGATGACCACTTAGGCCCCTGCATCAATACTCACAATATAATATCCAACCAATTATCTCACATGGTTTAAGAGTTATACATTACTCTTAATACAAATACATATTAAAATTTACAATTCTAATACATATTATCCTAAAACATCAAAGCCACAACCCGGCTTTCTTCAAAATCGGCCTCTAAGATGAGCCGTCTCTCAGACGCTCCTCAGACTGAAATAATATATTCGACAGTAATGGGAAATGACGCCCAAGATTAATCACCCTAAATGGTTACTTCCACCTATGTATACGCACGATCCTAGATGTGAAACACACACACACCCAAGAAATGCCGATCCTACTTGAATGTCTAAATGACTTAACCCATGTCCCGAGTCCTCACCGACTTCACAATTTGCCTAAGCCATGTATGAAAAGCATTATTTTTAAAACAAAGGTATTTGTTTTGAACAGATTAACCCCGATATAAGTAGTGGACCCACTGATAGCCTATGAGCGGACAACCCTCCGATGTATATCAATCACTTAATTCTACGATTGATATTTTATATGGACTACCCTTCGATATTGTAATGGACACACTCCGATAATTATTATTATTAGTCAACCCTCCGAAACAATTCTCTCAATAAACCACCTCATGCACTCACTCCTATTGTTCTAAGGTGCCCTAGTGCATATGGAATGCATGATGCCAATTCCAATACAATTTATATAACACATGCAAATATATATAACATGATATACATTTACATAATTGAATCATACAAACATGTTATGCGCATTCACCATCAATTACACCAAAAATTAGCTCACATGGGCTAATTAACAAACATGAGCAATTCGATTCGAATTATTCGACCAAACACATTTTCACACAAACACTGTCAGCCATTCACGTGAACAGTAAAACCCTCGGGTTACTGTTCACGACCACTATCCAACATCGATTCCACTTCGTGAAACCCGAAATTTATGGCCATTTCTAGCCTTATACACATCACAATACATGATTTAATGCATAAATCACAACCCATCAGCCCACACTGTCCACACACAATCCGTGGACTGTCCAAATGGCTAAAAAAAATTCAAACAATTCGGTCCCAAGTTTTGGGACCAATCAAATGGCCGTTCAAGGCCTCAACCCAACCGAAACATCATAAAACACTTAAACAAAGTGTAAAACTCAAGTAGGATAAAACCCCTACCTCACGGAGTTTGTCGAAACTCCTCAAAACTGGAACCCACGCCAGTAGTCTCGCCGCAATCGACTTTCCTTCATTCCGATGAATTCGACGGCTTCTGGATCGCCCAGAAACCTAGAGATAAGCTTGATACTCTCTCACTAAAACACCAACTTCTAGTTTCTGCATCTTCTTCCCTTCTTCCCACGTTTTGGCTTCTCATTTCTATTGTAGGAGATGACTACTATTTGGTATTTCATCTTATTATCATTTAAAAGTTATAAAATGATATCTATGTCCTTTCCTCTAGATTTTCGACATTTGGCATTGTCTCGGCCGTCCCTTTCCGTCATTTCTCTACTCATGCAACTTATGTCACATGAGTGCATGTTATATGTGATTTTTTTCACATCAAATATCGCTTACAAGACCCGATAATTGGCGCTCGAAAAACGCAAATTCGACAGTTCCTGCACTGACGAAATTCGACGTGTTAGGCTAGATTTCGCGACGATTCCAACGGTGAAATTCGTTTAACCATCCGAGATCTAGAGAATAAATTTGGATTTACCAAAATTACGATTTGCCCTTTGTTGAGAAATCGAATTTCTGCGCCTTACACATGTAATTTCCAAAACAAACATTCATTTCAATGTCAATATATAAGCATACCCATAACAACATTCTTCAAACAACAATTATCAAGCATGTTATCACCAATCAAGTAATAATACCTTTAACCCTCAAGGCCAATTGTGGCATATATAATGCCCATAAAAATAAAATAAAAACCTACACAATCAGCCCCAAACCGGCTCTTAAACTAGCCACAAAACCAACCAAACAAGCCCTTAACAGTACGGTATTTTTTTTTTCAAACAATCCCTAAACACTTTTTGGGACATATTACACATAATCACAAAACACTTCACAAATTCAACCATAACCGGGCGGTAAAACAGCCATTAAAGCCGTTTTAACATAGTCCAAACAGCCTCTTAATAGTCCGGATTATTATTATTATTTTAATCCAAACAGTCTCTAAACACTTTTTGAGAGATATTACACAATATCACAAAATAATTCACAAAGCCCGCCACAACCAGGCCGTAAAACAACCATTAAAGCTGTTTTAACACAGTCTAAACAACCCCTTAATAGTCCAGATTATTATTATTTTAATCCAAATAGTTCCTAAATACTTTTTGGAACATATTACACACTATCACAAAACAATTCACAAAGTCGACCACAACCGGGCCCAAAACAGCCATTAAAGTCGTTTTAACACAGTCCAAACAACCTCTTAACAGTTCTAATTATTATTTTTTTAATCCAAACAGTCCCTAAACACTTTTTGGGACATATTACATACTATCACAAAACAATTCACAAAGCCAACCACAACCGGGCCGTAAAACAGCCATTAAAGTCGTTTTAACACAGTCCAAACAACCCCTTAAGGCATCAACACAACAATCCTACCTTAAAACAACCCTAAGGTTGGAAATAAACCAAGTAAGAAGAATCCATACCTCTTGAAGTGCAGTAACACAGGTAGGAAGCCTCCCTAGCCATAAATATTTTATTTCCAAAAATCTCCTCATTTGAATCTTCGTTGAAATCCCTCATTTTTGGTATGTGCTCGTAGCCCTCGTCGAGTAGATAAACTTTCACTCTTGGCTCAATGAATTCCGATTGACAAAACTCCGTAGATTTTTGAAAAAAGCACTTGGCTCTCTCCTCCTCTCTCTCTTTCTCTCCACGGTTCTCCCATCAGAAAAATCATATTTTTCTGCCCAAAACCCTCACTTTTAACCTTATTTGACATTTTAGTTACTTGGCCCACGTCGCGTCACGTGTCCACAACTTATTCGAGTCTGTTTCTGCCCCGAAATAATTTATTTCGTCCCCGACTGAGTTCAAATTATTTTCTATGAACTTTAACTAAATTATTTCTCAACTTTCAAGATTTATCAAAAATCTCATTTTTTGGGGTTCATCAGACACCCATTGCCTTGAAAATCGTGAAAAATCATACTATTTATGAATTTAATGAAATTTGTCTAGGTAATTAGATTTCGTGAGACGAATCCAACGGTGAGGTCTTTTCATAATCCGAGATCTATAAAATTTCATGTTTGCAGCCTATACCTGTATCGACAATTTACTTTTTTGCCATTTTTCGGAAAAATTCAAATTTACTCGAGTTTTACATTTAGGCTAGCCAGAATTGGTGGTTTTGTTAAATATTGTTTGATCACTATGAAATCTTAATCGCATTCCTCATTCCAACCGGCCCTTTTCGCTCCCCTTAGAGTTATAAAAAAAAGGTTTTAACCGATTTGTGAAGCGAGATATGAACTGCCCAAGAGTTGCCAGCTGGCCAGTCCGTTGCTGAACTCCTTTTTTGGAAGTAGGAATATGAGAATCCATTATAGCTTTGATTTGAATAGGATTGGCCTCTATGCCTCTCTAGGTCACCATCAAGCCTAGAAATTTGCCGAACTTACTCCGAAAGCAAATTTCAAAGGGTTGAGCTTCATGTTGTACTTACGCAATAGCTCAAAGGCTTCTTGCATATGTTTGGTGTGATCGAAGCGCTTTTTGGACTTTACAAGCATATAATTGATATAGACCTCTATGGCTTCTTCTAACAACGGTCGAAATATCTTAGTTACTAACCTTTGATAAGTCGACCAGGAATTCTTCAAGCCAAAAGGCATCGTATTGTAGCATTATAACCCATGCGGTGTAATAAAAGTCATTTTCTCTGCGTCAAGAAGGTGCATGGGAATCTAATGACTTCCAGAGAAAGCGTCCATATAAAACCCAGGTAAATTTGAATTTTTTCAAAAAAAATGGTAAAACAGTAAATTGCCATTACAATACAGTTGCGGACTTGGAATTTTCTAGATCTCTGATTTCAAAACGGACCTCACCGTTGGATTCGTCTTGTGGAAATCTAGTTACCCAGACGAATTTCGTTGAATTCCGAAACAGTCGTATTTTCACGATTCTGGGGCGTCGAGCATCTGGCGTCTAACTGACCCCAAAAACGGGATTTTAAGAAAAATCTCGAAAGTAGAAAATAAACTAAGTAAAGTTCATTTAAAATGATTTGAACTTAGATCGAGATAAATTAAATCATTTCGGAGTAGAAACGGGCCTGAACAAGTCGTGGACACGTGGCGCCACGTGAACCACTCACTTAAACTTAAGTGAGGGGCTTGTGGGATAAAGGAAAAGATCCCATTTCTTTTCCTGGTCTTTTTCTTGGTTACGTGAGAGAGAGAGGGGGGAGAGGAAGAGAGCTCCTAAGCTTCTCTCTTCGATCCTTGGAGGTCCGCCGGTCGCAATTCGTCGAGCCAAGAGTGAAAGTTCATCTACTTGACGAGAACTACGTGGACATACCAAAAAGGAGGGATTTCACCGAAGATCCAAAGGACAAGATTTCGGGCTAGGAAGGCTTCCTACCCGTGCTACTACGCTTTAAGAGGTAGGGATTCTTCCTACTCTGGTTTATTTCCACCCTAAGGGGCTAATTTTAAGGAAAATGTGGTGTAAAGGTCCTAAGGCCGTGTTTGGCTGATTTAGGAACTGTTTAAAGCAGTTTTTATGGCTTATTTGTGGCCTGGTTTGTGAAAAGTCCATGGCATGCTCAAAGCATGGTTTAAGGGTTGTTTGGTTGGAATCCTTGCCTTTGGGGATTGTTTGGCCTGTTTAAACGACTTAAATGGTTGTTTTGTGGCCCGGTTGTGGCTAGTTTTGTGGCTCGGTTTGTGGAGTGTCCATAACATGCTCAGAGCATGGTTTAAAGGTTGTTTGGCTGAAATCCTTGCCCTTATAGACTGTTTGGACAGTGCTAAAACAGATTTAAATGTTGTTTTGTGGCCGGTTATGTGAATTGTATGTGATATGTCCCAAAAAGTGTTTATGGACTGTTTGGATTTAAAAGAATTAATCAGGATTGTTACACAACAACCCCTTAGAGGAAGGGCTAAGCAAAGGGGACAACGGGTAGGAGAAATGGAGGTTTGGACTCTAGAGGGATTTGGCATTGCTCATATTTTACAAGAGATGCTTACTTATAAATCTGATCATATTAGAGCTCACTCCGTAGCTACTCGTACTACAATCATCGATGAACAATACCGAACCCCGAGGATGCTCCATAATCTTTTCGACACTGCTCAAGATCTACGATCTTTGGCTCTAGAATTGAATCATTTCCTTGTATCTGAGAAGAACTTCCAGATTAATAGGAAGGAAGCTTAATCGAATCGGACTGAATCATAATTTTTCTTCTATGATCGATCGATATAAACATCAACAACTCAATCGATCAGCCCTCAATAAATAAGTGTTTGGGCCAATAAAATCCTACCTAATGGAGTGATAGTTGGAGAGGCTACAAAACCCTATACTTTTCATTACAAAACTAATAAACCAAAAAAAGATGGATTATCGAGTGGAATTTGTGCTTGTGGAAATTATCGAGTAATAGGAGATGAAAAAGACGACCCAAAATTTTGTGAACAATGTGGAGTCCAATTTGTTGATTCTCGGATACAAAGATATCAAATGGGCTACATCAAACTAGCATGCCCAATAACGCATGTGTGGTATTTGAAACGCCTTCCTAGTTATATTGAAAATCTTTTAGATAAACCTCTTACAGAATTAGAAGGCCTAGTATATTGCGATGTATGATTTGATCAAAATTCTGATTTTACAGATTCAGAATGAGAAACTGTCATCCAATTTAATCCAATTGAGATGCCTCGGCTCTGACATGTCTCTTAAGAAGAGTAACGTGAAGCTCAAAATTATCTGTTTGGCCGAAATTGTGGCCTATAGAAAGGCTTATTTGGTCGATTTCATGGCCAGTTTAAGAGCCCGGGTTAAGGGGCTGTTAGGCTGTTGTTGTGGACACCCTATATGCCACATTTTTCCTTAAGGATTAAGTGTATTGTTGCTTGATATGTAATAGTATGCTTGTTGTTGTGGTTGATGAATGTTAATATATGTGTTCTAATGTATTAACATTGTTATGAGTGTTTAAATTGGAAATTATATGCATGTAATATAATTGTTCATGATGCATGGTTAAATGCGTGAGATAAATTGTCCATATGACATTCATCACATATGTGGCATGACATGGACATGCAATGATGCATCACATTGCATTATGCACGGGAAACATCACATTACGTGGGTGTGAGTGCATAATTAGAATCAATCATCTCACTTGGTGATTGATGAGTGGGCTCGGTACCATTGGACAAAATCCAACAAAGTCGCACTGTTGAATAAACAAAAACTGTGGTCAGTAATGTGTTAAGGGCCAGATACTCCTCGTGAAAGACCCGGACTGGTTCAGACACTCCAACGGTGAAAGTCCAAAAAGTGTTGGAAGGCGTGCAGAGCCTATGGTGAGACCCCGAAAATTCGTTGCCCACAAAAGACACATGGCTTTGTAAATGAAATGATCATTTGAGGTGTAACATCCAAAAAGCTTTTGGTTTATAAACAAACGAATTTTTTTTGAAAATGATCATTAGATGTAATCCACCAATGATGGATTTTATCACACATTAGCATCGCATTGTGTGGTAGGAATCAGTAAAGACTAGAGTATTATGGGAGTCGGTAAAGACTCGAGTATGGTGCATGAGTGAGTCTCATCTCATTTCATGGCATGACATGTAGAATTCCAACCTAGGATTGTATATCTTGCTTGGAATTGTGATGTGAATGTGAAAATTGTTAAGTGTAAATATTGCAAGTACACTTAGGTAGGGAGTACCTTTTGTAGGATTTACTCTACTGGGCGTGGTTCACCCTATATGGGATAACATTTCAAGTGCGGGACAAGCGCCGGTGGACGGCTCTCATCCAGGGCCGCAAGGGGATTGTGGCTTTATAATTACTTCTATAATTGTTTTGTAACATTTATTTTTGTAGTAAATGAATGTTGGCATGTAATATTATGTAAAGAGTTGGGAAAATGAACTCTTGTGCAATTTTGTGTTGCACTCATCCAGATTTTAGGCTTTGCCTCGCCTAGGCAAATGTGAGCTTCGCCAAGGCGAATCAGTTCACTTAGGCGAAGGTGGGCTTCGCCTTGGCGAATCGAAGAGCAACCCTGTAGGTGAGGTTCTGCCTCGCCTAGGTGAAGAGAAGCTTCGCCTAGGCGAACCCAGGACAGCTGCCAAATGTTGTTTTTCTACAGTGTTGTACATTATACAGGATGGTTTTCTGAAGAGCTCCTAGCACAAAGAGGGCTCTACCCGGTTTTGTAAAATGGTGGATCCTAGTGAATAGGACATACGATGTGGTATCAGGTTACACGATATCCACGGAGACTCTGTCTGGTTTGTAAAATGATGGGCTAGGTAAATGGGACACAAAGGTGTGGTATCGGGTCACATGATATCCACAGGTCTTCCTCGAGTTGATGGTTGATCAACGGACCCCCGGATTTTAGGACGTCACAGCTTGGTATTAATACATAGGTATGCGATTATCAAGGGCTTGATGGGCATGGGTCTAGACCATTGCATTCATTGTGCATTTCATGTTTGGTGCTTAATATGCTACATGATTATGTGTTGTGTGATTAATATACATGGTAAAGTGTATATGGAAAAAGAGGAACACTAGGGTTAGAAAACATAAACTTAGGGGTTCGGGAAAAGAATGAAGCGAGGATGAATTCAGGGATGTTGAGGTCTCTTAGTAGTTGTACGTACCCCTCTTAGTTAGGCAAGGGAAAATCTCGAGTTGCCCATACTTGATCCCTATTTCTTTGGGATACTGTGTAAGACTAAATTGCTATCTGACATATGTAGATGGCTAATTGAGGAAGAGAATGCCGAGGCGATGGGCGGAGCAACAACCAACCACCATCGGCCTTTGACCAACGAGCCTTCATGGAGACTATTGGTGCTGCGACTGCTACCATTACGCAGGCGAATGTTGTGGCTACCACCATTACACAAGCTAGTGCAACTGTGAGCCAGGGAGGGCCGAGTAACCTCCAAAGGTTCAAGGCACATCATCCTCAAACCTTGAGGAGGGACCCAATCATTGATCATTTAGTTCGGAGCAAATCGGCGAATCTTGGAGGCTATGGAGATCACCTTTGATGCCACGAGGATAAGGCTAGCTACATTCCAACTATAGGGAAAATCCCAAGTATGGTGGGATTAGGTCAAAGCCTCAAGGAACTTGGAGACAATGACATGGGAAGAGTTATGCGATCTCTTCATGGGCAAGTATTTCTCAGCGTTTGCTCGACTTGCAAAAGCTCGGGAGTTCCTAGAACTGAAATAAGGAACAATGACAGTGCTCAAATACGTGGCTAAGTTCACTAAGTTAGCCAGTTTCACCAATGACTTTGGCCGACCCTGAGCAGCCTGAGTGAGAGGGAGTTAGGGATGGTGCAAAGGTGTCATTAGGGTAGTATTGGCGAGGACTTCTCCTACGAGACTTGGGCTGATAGTAAAGCAGTTATGGCCATTGAGAAGGTGGATGGCGCCGCGTAGCATCCGAGATCACGGGTGTTAAAGATAAGGAAGGTGCCGACTTGAGCGCTTCTTCTTTTTGGCTCGGGAAGAGCGAGAGGATTTACGCTCCATAAAGGTTTGAGGACAGGGCGAAATTTATCGAGGCCCGGTCGATCATCGAGGCGGAGACACTTGGAGCTACTAACGGCCAAGGAAGAGGACATGTTTCCATTACCACCAACCTAGACAGATAAAACAGGATTGTCCTCAGAGGTAGTGGAACCAAGGTTATGTGTGACACCCCAGTACCTGGGGGTCCGTTAACCAACCATCAACCTGAAGAAAACTCGTGGATATCGAGTGACCCGATACCACACTGTAGCCCTCAATTTTGCACCTCGACACTTGCATTGATCTCAGGGTGTCACTTGTACCTAGTCATTTATATGTCATGACATAAGCCCCTTACGGGCTTAATCGGTTTATGAGCCTTGTGTACGTACATCTATAGTTCATAATGGTGCTAGTGTGTGGTTCATTTTGGAGTGCCATCATGGTCCTTTCCCTTTGTCCATATTGTGCTATAGGAAGGAAGTAAAGCCTCCCTAACATTTTAGTTCAGCTGGAGTTTGATTAGTGCTTTCGAATGTGCTATTTTGAGATTTGTTTGTGTACGGGTTTGAGCTTTTGTGTACTAATCGGTGTAATTAACTGAGTGGCACATTAAGGTCCGTCTTTATACCTCTTGATCTCATTTTATGGCTAATTTTGTAGATTTTGCAAGCTATTTATGTCAAAATTGTTGAGTCGATCCAAGCACAAAGAATTCGAGTCGAACTCAGCATTGTAGATCAGAAGCCAGAAGGAAAGAAGAGCAGAAAACGCATGGAAAATGAAGCACTGCAGGAATTTTGCAGGATTGTGAAAATTTCGCAACCTATAGAATTTCGCATCTTGCGAAAATTCGCAACCTGCGAAATTTCGCATGTTGCGAAATTTTCTTCCTGCCTGCCACTATTCATCCTGCAGCCATTGTTCACCATCAAGCTTTTTGACGTTTTGACTCCTTTTTGTCACTTTTTGGTTTTCTTCCTTTTTTTGCCCCCATTGTAATAGCGTTTGCTATGTTATTTTTGTAATTTGTAAAGGGGGTTTGGCTATAAAAGCCCTAGACAAGCATTGTAACATGATCTTCTTCATTAATAAAATCACAGGTGGGGAGTTTTCCTGTTGGCACCTTTCTCCCATTTTCTTTCCTTTTCTTTTGCTTTCTTGGCTGCGAACACCCTTGAGGATGTGACTCAAGGGATGGCCCAGAGGCTAGACCTCTTTCATCCCTTGAAGGAGAACAGCGGCTTTGGATTTAGGGAAGTAAAAATTTGTTGGTCCTCTGTTTTTTAAACGCATGCATTTGTTGTCATTTATGGTTCTATCTCTCACGCTAGGGTTTTTTAAATCTCTTGTATGTGCCACGATTGACCGGTACTTAGCTTAGTAGTACTTAAGGTTAGTGGATGTTTATTGCTGGAATTTGTATTGATTGGGTGTCTCTTGATGGGTCTGCGTAGGGTAGATCAAAGAGGAATGATTTTCTTGCAGGGACCATGAATGATCAGTAAATGTTGTTTTTCAAAGGAAAAGTTTTAGGGCTGGTTTTTTAAGCTAAATGAAGATCCGATTCGAAATGACTATAGGTCATCCTCCTAACATGAGAAGAACCCAGGACCTCTCAACTAACCCCAGAGATTTATATACTCAGTGATTTCTGTTGTTCTGCATATTTCAACCCAACTCAACGTTACAAAATCAAATCAAACTGTATCACCTTCGACAATAAATTGACGCTGAAGAACTATGTCCTAGTTTTATCTAGTTATTCAACAGTAGATTTATGACACAATATGAATTTAGGATATAAATTTGTTGATTCCTAACACCTACTGTGGCACGAATCAAACGCGCCATTGTTTGGGATTGGTGCCTAAGTGCAATTGATGAGCAATGAATACTGTGATCCTCATTAAGCAATAATCCATCTATATATATAGCTGCTGCGAAATTGAACTCATGTTGAACTCAAAATCACCTCTAACCAAACCACTATGCTAATAAATTAATATTATTGTTCTTTAAATGGTTTTGAACAGAGTTGACAAGAGGAAAACCCAAACTAGATTGTAAACTCCAGATCGGAACCAAAGTGCAAAGATTTTGGGTTTGTTCTACCGACTTCTATTCCTCGTTTTAAGTTTTTGCATGTTTGTTCTCTAACTCTATTCTTATTTCAAGTATTTGGGTAGTTTACCAAGTAAATATGAAATGAGTATATGAATGAGTATGTGAATGAGTATATGAAATGAGTACATAGATTGAGTATATCTTTGAAAAGATGATACGAATGTGAATATGGAATTGAAATGTGATATTTGAAAACCGAATGAATATGAATGATAAATCGGATTGTAAATGAATCGGTCAATTCTTGACATCTTAAATTGAATCGATAAACCGAATGAACCGCCTGACGGGATGCACCAATCGACATCCATCAATGGCGCGGCACCCAACTGTTCAATGTCCCACTTAAGTGTGATGCACCAATCGGCCATGATGGCGTGATGGCATTTATGATACCATATGTCGGGGCAGAACTGCATCCACATGATGGGAGACCGAATTGTTAAAATGTAAGTACATTAATACCGAGAATAAGGATCTAGATTCATCAAACGGAATCCGCGAAATGTGAATCAATAGTCAAAGTGAAATAACCAACATTAATATGTTGGATTCTATGGGATACGCTTAAATCATATAAATTGAATTGTGAATTGAATTGTTGCATCAAAATGATGTCAGGATATAATAAATGATTGTAAAATGAAAGCATGCAAAATGAATAGCATGAGTATATGCGTCGATATAATAGGCATGGTTTAATGTTAAATGCATGTCAAGTTAAATTGAATATTGAATAATCTGATAAATCACTACACGAAAATGCTTAGCGGTAGTTTTATCTATGCGTTGTGTTTCGAGACAGAAGAAGACAAGATCGTGGAAGCGCAGAGTCATAGCAAGTTGGGCGCGAGTAAGTATATAATCCCACCATATTCATATCATTTCCTAGTCATGGGATATTTTAGAACAAAATGAAGGAACTAATTAATGTTTTGTTTTGTCTAAAAGGCATAGAATGCCTTCATTGTAATTGCATTTTGAAAATGTGTTTATGGGCCTCCCATTTGAAAAAGTAGTCTCTGAATTGAAACCTAAACAAATAACATAAATAAATGTTTTGATAAGATAAATGAAAACGTTTGAGTAAACCTGCCCGATTCAGCTCGCCTCGGCCGCCTCGGACCGGCCGCCACAATTTTGGTGAACCATTAACATGTAATAAATAATTAAACGGGCGTTCGTTTCAGCCGGATTCTAACCTGTGGTCGTTTGGGGGTCGTCAGGAATCAAGACTCCACAAGATACTCCGCCCATATTATGCTTCAACTCCTTAGCCACCACACAACCACCACAAGATCCTCTTCGCCTGAGAGTAAACACATCAACTACAAACTGGTGATATTTACAGAGGTGATAAAGGGCAAATGAACGTCCAGGCTAATCAGAAAATTGACAAAGTGGAGAGCTCTCTAGACAAGAGAATTGATGTCCCCAAGAATGATCAAAAAATTCTGACAACCTACATAAATCAATTTCCAAGTCCCACCTGGGCCAAGAATATGTTCACCAAGAGGAAGAAAACTGGAGGAGGAAAAACAAGTGACACCCTGTGGAGGGAAAGAATCAGCAATGATGCATTTGAATCCTCAAATAATTATGTTGTTGTTTATCCATGGGAGAAGAAAGAAGAAATTCTTCCCTTGTTGACTGAGGAAGGCAGTGGAAAGGAGGCAGTGGAAGAACACCAAGAGCACAATTCTACCTCGCCCCATTAACTCATATCTCGCCTACACCAGAGTACACCGAACCTTGAAACACCTATCACAAAGGCCACCCCATCCTTTTTTTTTATCTTCACCACTACATCACAAACATTGGCAACTACTCATATTACATGGCACAGCGGATGGTTTGGGTGCTGGTTCAGGTTTGGAGCACCTAGACCTTAGCATTTCTACAAGCTCCACCAGATCTAATAGCCTCCAAAGGCTAGAGAAACTAGTTTGGGAAGGCTCAATCCCCCCCTCCCACTTTTTGTTTTAATTTTCTTGCTTTAATTTATTTTATTTTATTTTGATTTCTTTAATTTTTTCTTTGTATTTTCTAATTTTAGTTAATCTTGTTTTGTTTAATTCTATTTTCGTAATTTTCTTAATTTTTTTGTAAGTATTTTGAGAGGCTTCACTAAAAATTTTTTGCAACTCATTGAAATTTCAGGTTGCGAAATTAAATTTTCGCAATGCACTAAAATTTTTCAAGAACAAATGCGAAATTCTCGTAACCACCCAAGTGCACCAGACAAAGGCTCCTAAGTACAAGACAAAAAGGAATAGTAAAGTTCAGGTAAAAAAATAAAAAAATTATATATTTTTATATATTTCAACAAAAAAAAATCTTGGTCTTTTTGAAGTATTAAAAAATTAAATAAAAATCGCAAACCCTCCAATTTCGCAGCTTCATTTTGTTTTGGTCATAACTTTTTCATCTGAACTCCATTTTAGGCGTTCTTAATACCGTTGGAAAGCTTAGAGAGTGTCGAATCTAAATATAATCAGAAAGAATACTTTTGAAATTTTTTATAGCAGTAAATTTCAAACATCTAACTGTCACTTTTTTTCCTCTAATTTTTTCTTCCTTAACTTGTTCATTTTGGGCCCAAATGGAGTGGAATATGTGTTTCCGTGAAAGCTTGCAAGCCCTATCTAACAACGAGCACATTTTTATCAAAGGAGGTATCACTCCTCCCTTAAATTTTATCCAGAAATGCATTGAGGACAATGTTGAACCTGTCAGAGAGCATACAAAGTGTTGTTTCATGCTACAAGTCTATTTTCATAAGTTTAATGACTTGTTATTGCCTCTGATAGTTGCTTGTTTGCCTGTAGTTGCCATTTGTTTTGAAAAGCTGAAAATATAGTCATTTTTTTTTATATATAATACATACTATACAGCTCACTTTTTCGATTTAAAAAAAAAAAAAAAAAACTTGCACCCATTTTTTTTTTGTGTTTTGCCTAGCTTGTAGTTTGAAAAATTGAAACATTGTCCAATTCTATTAATGTTAGATTGATTCCATGCCTAATTGAGTACATGATCAGTTGAACTCTTGTTACTTTCGAACCTTTTTCTTCCACCTCTAGCTAAATTCACACTGCACATCAAGCTCTACCAATAGTCAAGAACTCGCCTAACCTCCTAAACTGCAAACCTACCCTAGTTTTGTCACTACCTTAATAGAAGCAGACCTCATGCAAGAAGGCTCGCCATCACCAAAATAAAAAGAAGTTGAAAAGAAGAAGAAAAGAAAGCAAGAAAATTACACACTACTAAACTCGAAAGCACGTCCCAGGGGTATATGGCGAGTTTTTAAAGTCAGTGCCTGGCCAATCAATGGCTTCACCGAGCAAGGTCAGCAAGACGAGTGATGTGAGTTATGTTGTGTGCTGAGCAACCACCCTGAGTCCGGGGTGAACCCAAGAGTTTAGGTCTGAAAGATCCTTATGACTGGTGCCTGGCCTTTAATCATTGGGTGGGATCATCATGATCTCTACACGACTTTGGTGAGGCTCATCTCCAACATCACACCCTACAACAAAAAAAAAAAAAAAAAAGAAAAAAAAGAATTGTGGAATAAGAGCGGGTCCTAATCTATTTAGGTCGGTCCTAGCGGAGGCAGCTTGGTTTGTGAGAGTGCACCTTAGCAATATTATTGATAACCGATCAAACAAACACTTAGGGTTTCGTGAAGTCTCTGCTGATCACCAAGAGGAGCAAGGCTCTTTTGATACCTAATTTTGGTATGACATTCATTCTCTTGAGATAATTATTAGGCAAGGCTCGCGATCTCTCGCACGAGGGTTAGGCATTACTCATTCACACACTTTTCGAATAATTACTTTGAACATGATTTTGATATCATTATGCTCTTTCTTTCTTTCTTTCAATGCTAAGGGACTAGCAATGTAGGTTGGGGGGGTGTGGGATTAGTGCTCAAAAGTGCTATTTGGTTCATCGTGTGTTTTGAGACTTTTGTGTAACAATCAGTCAGAATTAACCTAATTGGCATTAATGTCCCGCTATACTATTGATCACATTTGGTGACATAATTTTAGTTTTTGCAAGCTATTTATGCCAAAATTGTTGAGTCGATTCAAGCACAAAGAATTTGAACAACTGCAACATCAAACTAATGTATGAAAGAATAGCAAACGCATGGAAAATGGAGTAATCGGCAGAATTTTGCAGATTGTGAAAAATTTTACAACTCACAGAACTCGTGTCAGCGAAAAATTTGTAACCCGGCGAACCCTCGCATGTTGCGAATTTGTTTCCCGCCTACCACCGCGCTCATCCTCGCGTACCCACTCATTCATCATCATGCTTTTTGACGTTTTGACTCCTTTATCACTTTGGCTCCTTTTTCGCCCCATATCAGAATAGTGTTTCGCTATGTTATTTTGTAATTTGTAAAGGGGGTCTGGGCTATAAAAGCCCCAAACAAGCATCAGAACATGATCTTCCATTAATAAATCTGGGCGGAGTTTTTCCCACGTCTCTTTCACCCATTTTCTTCTTTCTTTACTTTCTAAGCACAAACACCCCTCGAGGTTTGACAATCATGATTACGGCTAGACTCCTTCATCCTCAAGAGAGGGCGGCTTTGGATTTATGCAAAACTGCTATCCTCATTTTTAACGTACATTTGTTGTCATTTATGTTCCTATCTCTGCTAGGTTTAAACCCTTATACGTGCCCTAATCACCAAAGACTGCAATCATTTTTTGTAGTTCCAAGTGGATGCTATTGCTAGATCCATCAATATCGTTAGTTGGTTCTTATGAGTCAATCAGGGTAGATCAAAGAGGAAATGATTTAATCGCCGAGACCATGAATGATCAGTAAATGCTGTTGTTCAAAAGGAAAGCCTAGAGTTTAGTTTTTTAAGTTAAATGAACCGGCCTGGGAAATGACGATGTCATCCCTCCTAACGCTGAGGAAATGAACCCGAGGACCTCTCGGGCCGTCTAGACCCCACCAAAGGGTCTGATACTCAAGGAGATTTTTTTATTATTTTCTTCCCAATATTTTAATCGCACACCATCAACCTCCCACTGTTACCAAACCAAAAAATCCAAACTGAGGCCCACCGAGCCAATTGAAAATCATTTCATAAGAAACCATCCTGAGCTCAATCTTGAAGCTAGTACTATACTGCTAGAGTTTTCTACTATACAGAATTAGAGAAATTGACCTTAACACCTATTGTGGCACGAATCAGAGTTCATAGGAGAAGGTTTGAATAAGGAGCACTCGAGCTTGTTTTGGTCATATCTCCCTCATCCGGACTTGAAATCATGCACCATTTCTTTTGTTGGATTCCTTACTCATTGAAAACTTTTGAGAATTTTTATCAACTGGATAGACTGGTTGGGAACCGGCTCAGCTGGTTTGACGGATTTCAGTTAAAGTTCATTATTGGAGCAAGTTCGAATTCGGAGCACCTGAGCTTGTTTTGGTCATATCTCCCTCATCTGAACTCGGAATCGCACGCCGTTTTCTTTTCTCTTTTTTTTTTTTTGGACTCCTTATTCTTCAATAAATATTTTGTAAAAATTTCATATTTTTTCTCAACTGGCTCAACCGGTTGGAACCAAGCCACCAATCATCGTTGGGCCTTGTGGCTGGAGCACTGATTATGGATTTGAGTTCCAATCCATTTGAACAGCCCATAAGCTCCAGGTCAGTCCTAGGCATGGTTTGGGTCTAGTTTTAGGCCATATACATTTGCAACTCCACATGAGTCCATTTTGATTCTTGGTGGTTGCGAAGTTAATGTGGCCACTGCTAACCTGAATGTAAGAGGTTATGAGCCAGTCCGAGACTGATTGGGGGAGTTCCCAGGACTGAAGGTGTGAAAAATGGAGTGGGATTAGAAGGGAGAAGAGGAAGATACAAGAGAAAAAACGTGAGGAAGAAAAGAAAAAAATAAAGAAAATAAGAAAGGAGAAAGAAGGAAAAAGAAAACATGATTCTCCGGATCCGGTGGGAGTGGCTTTGTTTTGGAAGGACATCCTAGTGTGAGGATACTACATTTTAGAGGCAGAAAACAAAGGGGGAGTAGCCGTGAATCCTAAAGGTATGAATGTTGTATGCTTCTCCCGTTTCTTTTAGACAACGCTTGTCTTTGCCTCTAATGTTTGTAGTCTCATTTTAGATCACTAGGCATTGTTTAGGTTAGTTCTTACTCATTCGGAGTTGCAAATGCAACGTTTCTTTTGTTGGATTCCTTACTTTGTGATAAATGTTCTAAAAAATTTTGAGATTTGTTCTCAACCGGATCTACCAGTTGGGGAACTAGATTTGCCAGTTCATTAGGTTTTGTTCAGCAATAGCAAGTAATAATTCTTCTTGTTTAGTCGCCATTAACTTGTTTAATTGTATGCCATTGATTTTGTGGGATTCCTTACTCTATGAAGAATGTTCTAAAAAAAATTTAGATTTTTTATAAACAAGTCACCAATTGTGAACCGATCAACCAAGACAGTTTTTTTTCCAGGATAGTGCTAGGGCTCTTTCCTTGTTTGGTCGCTTCACTCATCCGTAGTCAAAATTCCACACACATTTTTGGGTTCCTTACTGTGGTGAGGAATGTCTCTAAAATCCTGGAGATTTTCCTTGTAGTTGGCTCAATTGATTAGGAATTGGATCATCCAAATTTCATTAGCTTTTCCAGTGGATAGCGCTAGAGCACTTGCCTGCTCATCGTAATCTCACTCATTCAAAGTTGGAATCGTACACCATTGCTTTTTTTAGGTTCCTTACTATGTGAGAAATGTTTTGGAAAATTTTGGGATTTGTTCTCAATCGGCTCGACCGGTTGGGGAACTAGATCAACCAGTTCATTAGGTTTTTTTTCCAAGGATAGCAATTAGAACACTCTACCTTGTTTGGGTCGGTTCTCACTCGTCCAGAGTTGGAATCATACAACTTTCCCTTTGTTAGGTTCCTTACCGAGGAATGTTTTAATGTAATTATATTTTTCTAAACCGTTTGGCGCTTAGGGAACTAGATCTACAAGCCCCGTCTGTTTTTCTCAATCTAATTTCAATTTAATCGTATCAGCATCTTTGTGGATTCAAGTCTGCTCACTCCATATCAGTGTAAGGCTATGTTTAGGGTCTGAAATGGGGTTTATTTGAAGTTAATGTTTGTCCATTTTGGATTCATAAAAATTAGGGTCTATGCAAGTCAAAGGTGTTTAGTTAAGCACAAGTAACTCAATAGTATTTCTATTTGGGCCGATTCTTTGTGACATGACCAAGGTTTTATCGTTGAACAGTGTATAACAATATGGTTTCACGCTCTCTAGCTTTCTTTGATATTTGATTTTGAGAGATTGTTGTATAATTGAAATTTGTAACTTTCCTACATCGATAGATCAGGATCATGTGTACAGCTTAATGTTTGATACAATGGAATTAATTTATTACTAGTTTGTTTTCTATACATGCTTGTTGTGCTTAATTACTAACTTCTTATGTAGTGCATGGTCAGATGTAACAGGTAATGTGCTCTGGCTATAATTTCTGGTTTGGTATTTAATGTATGTTGGATGCCACCGGGTTTATGTGATTCATATCGTTCGTCTAACCTAGGTGGTTAACAAATCTTTGACCCAATGCTCAATTCAATAATAAAGACCAAGTCCCGGGCTCAGAGGCGTGCTACCTTACATGAGGTACCTTCCCAATAGGTAACTTGATCCCCTAATTCGCACTCATGTTTCAATCGCTTTTTCCCGACTCCGAGCCATTATGGTTTTGCTCTTACTTGATTTTCTCCTCAGACAAATTAAAGTAAGTGGCAAATCTAAACAAAACCGTTCCTCTTGGGGATAGATTTTCCCAAAACTCGGAAACCTTTTTCATTTTTTTTGCAGTCATACCACCCAGATCGGTGAACCAATAAATCGCGATTTATTGGGATCAAACCTGCACTTCCGGGTTTCATAAGAGGACTAAGCTTGAACTGAGCTGGGTAGATTGGAGCACATGGTTCATTGATCATTAGACTCGATCTAGATAGATGACGATGACATCACTTACCCGGGTCAGTACTACCACACTTATGATGTGTTTAACTGGGTCGGTTCTGCATAATTGCTCATCACCTTAGTACATACCGTGTTTCATCATGGGATGATTAGTCCGGTGTGTAGATTCCATGTAGCTATCTTCAGTGGCATGACTCCGTCAGGGCATGGCTGCTCTTTCTCTTTTACATGACCTGGCTGTTATCGGCTTCATGGGACACATGTATCCCCTTATCCTGTTAATGAATAATCTATATAGCCCTGAGCTTGATTTTATGGATACTTGTGTGGCCAATGTGTCACTTTTTTTGATTGTCGTAGGATCCTATTATCCTTCATAGTACGGCCATCCAAATTGGGACTTGCTTTCGCCCACTGCTCTCCGGGTCACCTACCTCAAGGTATCACCATGTCATAATCTGCCCACCCGGGGCCAAGGCATTAGATTAGTTGTTAACATCACATGACAAGCCATTCCCCCTCGAGGATTTAGTTGTGGGATCACATTACGAGATTGATTTCATGATCAGTCACGGTCAAGTCCTTTCCTGTAGATTGTTGATCGAGACCGACCGGGTTCTAGCTCTCGATTCGCATCAAAGGAAGACTTGTAAGAGGATCATATCCAAAGTGCCAATAGAGCATACATCACTATTGAGATATGGAATCTCAGTATGCCACCGGTCGATCAATTCATCGACGACACTATGGCATCACTCAAGGATGCTATATTGGGGATCGGGTCGAGGATCACGGGGCAACAGCCCAATCACACGATTCCTGGAATACTCCACTTGACTCTACCACACCACCACCACCGCCTCCACCATTTGGACCTACCATACAACAGGACCACACGGTTCCTCTGCCTCCACCACCCCTAGTTCAGCCAACCCCATAAGCAGGGGCATTTGTTTTGCATGGACTTACTAAGACCACGCCGCATTCTGTTGTGGCACCTGCACTGATTGTGGATCATACTCAGGCCTGTATTGATAGGATTGAGCAGAGGATAAGGTCATTGCATGTTTTTGATGGGATTATGAGTTGGATGATGATTATTTCGCCGCTAAGGCGCTTTGCTCAGTTTTACGCCAAATGACGAGAGATACATGTGGATCAGATGCCCCTGATTCACTCCCAGGCCAAAGTAATGTTACTATGTATGGCACCACATGAGACACAAATTATCATGTTGTTTCCCTTGTCACTAAGTGGTGCCACTCAGCGTTGGTTCGCTTCTCTAGACCCTTCACAACATAGGACATGGACTAATTTGGCACAAGAGTTCCTCAAGAAGTACTCCTTTAACACTCAGAGCGAGCAACAATAGATTAGATCCTCATGAGCTAGATGAATCAGTCACCTCATTTATCTCCCGCTTGAGGGAGAAGATAGCACAAATCATTGACAGACCCTCAGAGCGTGATCAAAACCAGATGATTATGCACATTTTTAAATTGTTTTGCTAAGCATCTCAAGGGGTTTCAATCGACTTTGGTTCATTAGCACAGCTCCCTCTATATACTGAGGAGTATAAGTAGAGGATTATATGCATCTCTTCCCTTAGAATCAAAGGAAGAAGCTCCGGCCGAGCCCCAGCCATCTAGATGTTGGTACTCCATTGGCATGACTAGACATAGTCCCGCCGCCCTCCTGCTTTCAAAGATGGTTCCCATCTTTTCCATCGACACAAGATTAGCTGCAGTGGTCACCCCAACAGGCAAGTGCTCCCCGCTTATCTTCTTATCGAGATTGTACATGATTTCCTGCTAGAGCATCCCATTTACAGATTACTCCAGAACAGGTCTGCGGGATGATAAGTGCCAATCCACTTTGAAAGGTTAAATGAAATAATCGGTTGAAGCATTAGTGTGCTGATTCAAATTCTAATTCGGTAGGGATTATACTATATACAGCATGCTTCGAGGATAGGTTTGGGATGCGTATTTGATTTGATGAAAGGGCAGGTTTGAAAGCCAGACAATTGAAACCGCATTTAACAAATCATCCAACTAAGACTTGAGTTAGCAAATTTGTAGTGTTCGCTGAAAATTGACGACGCTATTTATATGAGAAAATGTAGAATTTTCAATGATCATAAGAAATCAAATATTTGCGAACTCAAAAAGATTTGAAACTTGAGGCAACGCCAAGAGTGTAATTGTTTAAAGACTATGATTATATAATTTGACCAACAACCCGAAAAGCAAAATGTAAACGGCAGATACCAAGTAGGAAATGATTTCTGCTTAATTTTGAAAGATTATGACTAGAGATTTGATTCACTGAGCCTCGTTGCTCAATTGAGAGTTATAACCAATTTGAAGCAAATGATAGTAAACGCTCAGAAAATTGATACCAAGTTACAAGAGATGGTTCAGTTAGTCAACATGAGACAAGACTGATTTTCATTTGCTAGAGAAAGTGAGGTTTACTTATACAAGAGCGCATTATGTGAACCGAATGATATGGATTCGAGAAGATCGATATTATATGAAAGTTTACAGGCACTTGTTTTCATGCACCTCGAGGTAATAAGGATGTACCAGATATGAAACAAGACTACTAGTGGCTTAGGATGAAAAAGGACATTTCGAGTACGTGTTCATGTTTGACGTAGTCGCTAAGTAAAGACTGAACACCAAGTACCATCTGTATATCGAATCCTCCATTCCCCAATGAAGTGGGATAACATTACCATGGATTTATCCGCCTCACCTAAATAAACATGATTCGCTTTAGGTATCAGGACAAGATTGACCAAGTCTCCGCTTCACTTCCTAACGGTCCCACTGACTACTCCATGGATTGTTCATGAACTTTATGTGAGTGAATTATAGATTGCATGGGATTCTCAATACAGGTCCAAACCAACATCCACTGTTTAATACGCTGGTTCGAAGGAATACTTTAAATGAGACTCGAATTTTTAGAACTCGGTCATCCACAAACAGATGACATCCAAAGAGTAATCGTATGTGTTGGAAGATATGCTCGGGTTGTAAAGATTAGATTTTTTGGGAAGTTGATAGTATATTCACCTATGAATGCCTCCTATAACAACAATTATCACCCAGCATTGGTACACCCCACATGAACCTCAGAATACAAGATAAACCCATGTTGATTTAAAGTCGAACTGACATAAGATTATTGGTCCTACTTAGTAAAAGACAAGAAAAGTTCAAATTATTCAAAGAGAGGTTGCAAGTCGTCACACGCACAGAAAAGTCTATGCTAATTTGAAGAGAAAGATAGAGCTCGTTCGGGACAAAGTGTTTTTGGGTATCTCCATGGAAAAGATACTGCCAGCTAAAAGGAAAATCTGAGTCCAAGATTCATCGGCCCACTAGATTTTAGAAAGAGTCAATTTAATAGCATATTCGCTGGCACCTCTCAGAGTTAAGGCTAAATTACATGATGGTCTCCACATAACGTTTCTAGATATCGCTCGAATAATATCGCACATTTCACAGCTCAGAGAGAGGTAGATAAGAAGATTTCACTTTGGGCCAAGAGCCGAAAGCTATTCTAGATCGTGAAATAAGACAATAAAACAAGGCAAGTCTCTCTCGTAGCGTAAAGAAAAGTAACATCATGAAGTGGAAGAAGGATGGGAACCGACCGCAATGAGGGCACAGCACTCTCGCCACTCGTAATTTCAAGACGAAATTTATTTTGGCGGAGGGATATAACACCAAATACACCACAATGCTTTAAACATAACAGGTATTGGTATGGAGCACTTGAATTTTTCAGAATTTAAATAAAACAACGCAAACTGAGAAACCCTAAATTGTAAAGTTAAACAAGGGTAATTTGTAATTTGTCAAACTGACATAAAAGTCATAAGAGATGCTAAAGTGGAAATATGAATAACTTGAAGTCCAACAGAGGAAGTATGGCCTAAAGCATCTCAGAGAAACTTAAGTCAAAATAATGCATTTTGGGCACAACAAGGCCTGAAATTGTGACCAAGTGACCAATGAGAGGGTCCCCATTCAGCATTTTTTGGAGAGCAAACGTGAAGGAGAGAAGAGAAGTAGAGGAAGAAGAATAATAAGAGAAAAGGTGGTGGAAACTATCACATGACCCTATGGTTTGATGCGGGTTTGTATGGATATTAAAGGGTTCCATTTCTAGTATTTCTAGTTAGGAATCCATCCTAACCCTAGATTTGTTGAGATAATAAACCCTAGCTTGTATAAGATGAGTATGGAATCCTCCCTGAGTATGGATTCTGGTTTAAGATGTGATATATTAAAGAGAAGTTAACTCTAATCATATGACTATTAAGGTTTTAAAACCTTATTTAATTTCTATGTTTGGTTTCGTCAAGTTAGAATCTCGAGATGTTTTTATGAGAGTATAATAGTATTCTTTTGATTTTGTCAATTTTATAGAAAAATTAAATCATAAAAATCAAGTAAATTACTTGAACTACTCAGCATAGTCCACATATATGTGGCTTCATTCACACTGCGGGTGGCTAGATATGGAGTTGGGCCAAGCCTGGGGTTTTCTACGCCGCGGAGTAGCTACTATTCATAGCATGGAAATTTCTGTGTTTTGTTTCGTTTTGCTATTCCGTTATTCCGAGGACTTGTCTATTGGACTAATGAGGACCCTATAAGTGTATGAAAGGGTCCATACATGTTTGTAAGGTAAAGGAAATAGAAAAATTAGACCGTACCTCGTCGAGAAGATGTTGGCAAACTTAATGCCCATATGATAAGATAGTAAGTTCCTGAACACACATAAGTATAGGACTGCCTAAGACCGGATATGGAAGGACACGGCACCTTTGTTACGATTTCCGCACTCGACTAGTGCAACTACATCTCAAATCGTGCTTCGCACATTTGGTGATTGACACTCCTAATTGGGGCAACGACACTCTTGTCAAGGTTTCGACACTCCCGCTTGTGTGCTAATGGCACCCCAAGTACTATATTGTACCTTCAGATACTTATTGTGTTATGTCCTACTCATTCCTTATTACTGGTCTAGGTAATCCAACAGTTATATGATAAGGTTCTGAATAAAGATTAAAAGTAAAATAATGCACATCGTTCTGCTCTGAATGTACCTACGGGTACCTCTGTACAAGTATAAGAGTATGAAAATCACGGGTACCTCCGTATAAGTATGTTTGTAGTACCTACTGCACCCATACAAGCATAAACTGCATATACGTGTGTTTAAGTTTGTTATATGAATTCATGAAAATCGATATCTCGCATCGTATATTTGTTAATGTTATATGCTTACTCGTGCATAAGAGTATTAATGCATGTGTACATATACAAGTCATATATTTCCCACTAAGCGTAAGCTTATCACGTTTTAACTGTAGTACAGAGGAGGATCGCTCGCGATCTTCCAGATACCACTGGGCCACAAAGACACTAGGTTCATCACCTAGGTTTTCATATCGATTATGTAAATGTAAATGTACGCATAAGGTATATGTAAATGGATTCGTGGACTGTGTGTATTGACACCGAAAAACACCATAATGTGGTAGTTTTATTTTTTTATCTTGCTATGATATTGATTCAAGAGGTGGGTACTAGGCTCCACTAACGTCTGAAAAGCAAGTAAAGAGTCTCAAGAGATAGTCTCCACCCTTTCATTCATACTCGCCAGGCTGGCCTGTGACGGACAAAGTTGGTATCAAAGCCTAGGCTTAGGCATTCGAAGAGTCTAGACATGGATGTACCTACATAGTAAATGTGTCGCCTAATGCGAATGTCCTTATTGTATCACTCTATAATGACCACCCCGTAGCTTATGCATAAAAACAAATGAAAGCTCAATCCTCGATCAATATGTTTCTAGTCTATCTAATTCAACGACAAATGAATATGCTTCAATTGAAGCATTGGTAAAAATCTCTCAGGATATGGTAAGGGTCTTAGATCGACTACTACCTCGAAATCTTAAGTTATCTATGAGAAAAAGCAACGGAGTGGAAGAATTCCACGGTATATATGGATTTATCCGATAGCCAAGTTTTGAATAAAACCAGGTTAGCCTCTAGATGAAGTGAGATGCCCTCAGGACCAAAAGGCCATACGTATTAATTTCATTGTCGCAGCGTCATGATCAGGGTCAGTTTTCAGAAATCCACTACTTCCAGATCCAAAGCATAATGATCATCACACAAAGAGTTTAATACTAAGTATGTCACCGATGATTGCAAGGAGTTAAAATGGAAGCAATTCCTGACTTAAGACAATGGAAACGATTATATTCTAATATAGAGTTAATTCAAATTGCCTTGAAGAATATAAACGGGACCATTCTACTAAAAATGATGTGCATAATTCGAGGAGGGCTTACATAGTCCATCAAAAGGTGTTCTCATGGTTGTTACTACATAAGTCATTAATTTTATCAGTTAGTACAAGCAAATATGAAACTATAAGTCCAAACAAGAGTCAAGAAGAATTATAGAAAAAGTTCTCAAGAGGGGGTTCCTCTTCGGGAAAAAGACCTAGAGATTTCATTACTTCTTCTAAGCCAATGTTGCTCACAGTGAGGATGACTTACATTTGACGGGGTTTACATTCGATGAGGTTCAAGTTGTCAGCTTAGAGAATGACAACAAAGATATAGTGCCTATGTCATTTGACCACTATAGTAGCAACTTAGTGCTTAGCATAATGAGAGGCATGTCTTACTCCGCCAGTACGGGATCATTTTAAACAGAGGCCACAATAGCTCGCTTTCTACGGCCACCATGATACGATTGGGTTACACTCCTACAGAGGATGATGCACAAATGGCTACCAAGGCAAGGATAGCGTAGGGCTTTCCAAGTTCGGGGTTCGACCTGATTATCCCCTCCGTCCGTATGTCTTCAAAATGTCATCACTTATTAGAGGTTGTATACACCCCGCATAGAAGGATTGCTTCGGGAGGTCAGTTGGGATTCAACATCCAATGTGCCCAGACGATGCATTTGGGTATCGGGTTGACTGAGGCATCCAATCCCATGATGGTTAAACCCTAATCACCGGACCGAGCCAGCGCATTTTCTATGTGCTTCCCAGAGGAGTTCACTGACTATGATCTGCTCATGGATCCTGGGGAGGGTGTCGATGATGTGGCGCCTCATGATACTTTCGTTGATGAGATGGATATGATAGGTATTGGTCATATTCTTGATATAGCTCCACACAGGCCTCATTCTGCTAATTTGTTTTTACTTTATTGAGACTCCACAGCACCTCCCATGATGCTTACTTTGATGAGATGGATATGATAATCAAAGGTCGTATCCTTGATGTAGCTCCACACATGCCTCATTCTGCTTTTGATATGTTTGGAGTTTTTATGCTTGAGATGGATGATGATGACTTTGTAACTGATGTTAGTCATGATGCTATTTCTGTTGAGGGAGCGTTCGATTCTATAACCCACTCTTCCTTTACACATGTCCGGGAAGCTTATCACCCCGCTATGATGGCATGTCTCCAAAATACCATAATGATATGAGCATTCGAAAGACTCACCCGTGGCCATGATTATGTGATCACACCACACCCACAGCGTACGTGATGATATACATGGAGGATGTGGAGTTTGACGACCCACTGGGAGGTCAACCAGGTTATGACTCTAATTCAAAAGAAAAGAAAGTTACACCGGTTTCTGGTAGGACAGAGTCAGTAGATTTCGGGACCCTTAATCAGCCTAGGGAGCTTAAGATTGGCACTTCCCTATCTCCGACGTAGAGAGAAATAATATCGGCTTAGGATCATATTTGGATGTGTTTGCATGGTCATATGAGACATGCCAGGTCTGACCTCTATACTCCGCATCACCTGCACCATCCTAATTATGCTAGAATCGTTGCTGTGAATGAAGGATGCACCCTCGGCGGAGTTTGGTGTTAAGGAGGAGATTCGGAAGCAACTCACTGTTAGCTTCTTGTCAATTGTTTAGTATCCATGGTCGCTAATGGTCGTTTTGCTCCTAAAATACTTCCAAGTAAGGTTAGATTTCAGGTCGACTCGAGATTTGAAAAGGCCACCTGGGCGATGACTTCACTTCCCAGCACATCAATATAATGTTGATAAGACCGCCGTAATTCGGCGTTGTCCTTCATGGATGGGTTTCTAGGTATAATCAGATTTTGATGGCTCCAAAGGATATGGAGAAGACATCTTTCATCACTGAGTGGGGTACTTATTGCTACCGAGTTATGCCACTTGGGTTGAAGAATGCTTGAGCCACCTATTAGAGAGCTGCTACTACTTTTTTCCATGATATGATGCGCAGAGATGTTGAGGTATATGTAGATGACATGATAATAAAGTCTCAAGGTAGAGTGGATCACCTAGTAGCTTTAGAGAGATTCTTTGAGAGGATCAGATAGTTCAAATTGAGATTGAATCCTAAGAAGTGCACCTTTGGGCTAACTTCTGGGAAATTGTTGGGTCACATTGTTAGCAAGCGTGGTATAGAGGCTGACTTTAAAACAAAATATACTTGACATGCCCTCGCCTGATAATCAAGAAAGAGATCGCAGGCTCAGGCAGACACAAAGATATCAACCAAGCCAAGTGCTAAACTATCAACATATGTGGCTCATCTTCCATATTTCGAGGAAGAAATCACCTACGCTTGGAATGATGATTGTCAATAAGTGCTTTGAGAAGATAAGGAGTGTCTCCTTTCTAGTTTTAGTGCTCTCCTATACCATTTCTTTGCTTCGTAGATTTGTCGGCTTTGATATGGCCTTAGATGCGTCGTCACTGATGATTTAGGGAAGGAGCAAGCCATTTATTATTTGAGTAAGAGGGTGCTGGAGTATGAATGTAGATAAATTATGATTGAGCGCCTTTGTTTGGCATTGGTTTGGGCCACCAAGAGACTTAGACACTATGTGACAGAGTATTCCATACTTTTAGTCTCGCGTTTGGATCCGTTAAGGTATATGTTTGATAGCATGTTCGACCCTGTGACCTGCTGAGACGGCACACACAATGAGTTCGACATCCAATATGTCACACATAACCAAGAAGGGAAGTATTTGTTGCGCATCATCCGGTTTCTTTGCCGCATCCAACACGACAGATCGATTGATGATGATTTCCGACGAAGTAAATTGCTTCCGCCAATCGCCAAGATTTGGCATTGTATCCCGTTATCACCAAGGTGATCATATCACCGATTAGCATTCTCGATCACCGGGTTGACGAATAACATCATGGAGTATGTGGCATGCATCACGTGCCTAAAGACCGCACTTCATCTCGCATTAGACAGTCGAGAGATCCACGGGATTCTAATTTGGTTATTCAAATGTGACTCAATGATATTTGAGGACTCGATGAGAAGCTAAACCTATCATGCGTTTATTCGATTTGTTACCGATAAGTTCGAGAATGAGATAAACACATCCTACTTAGGAAAGAAAATCACGACGCTTTAGCCACTTCGCTTCGTGATTGAGATCCTCGCAGGGATGACTATACGGCTATTGTTGATTGAGACTAGGTCTGCGCAAACTTACTGTTAATTTGATTGGGGAGATAGATGATCAGGTTAAGCTACCATGGTATCATGACATTCATCGCCTATCCATGACGCTTACCTGAGTCACTGCCAAGATGAGAGCATCGGCGATAGTCACACCGTATTTGTTATTTGTGGGGACACCCTTTATAGGAGATCACTTGATGGTATGTTGTTACTATGCATAGATCGGGCCACTGCAGATAGGGTGATGAGAGAGGTCCATGCAGGGAGTTACGCCACTGGCTTGGGAGGTCATATGTCGCATCGTAAGATCATAAGGATCGTTTACCTGGTTGAGTGGAAACAAATTGTTTACCGCTTTGTGTAAAGATGTTCAAGGTGTCAAATGCACGGACACGTCCCACCATATGAGCTACATGCACTCACATCCCTCGTCATTTTCAGTACGTATTGATGTGGATCGTTGTCTCCCGAAACCCACAAAAGAGTCACGAGTACACCCTAGTAGCTATTGATTATTTCACCAAGTGAGTGGAGGCAGCTTCTTACACCAGATTGACAGCAACCAATGTAACGCCCTGAAAATACCCTAATAGTTTTATAGCATGTTCAGGGTGTAAAATAAATTAAATTATATTTTTCCAGTGTTTAAATGACTAAAAACAACAAATGATAAAAATCCAGAAATTTTAAAGGAGCTAAATAAATTTAGTAAATAAATGGGACCCAAGAATCAAATGTGAGGAGTGTAATGTTAAAAATGTGAATAAAATGAAATGAAAATGAAATGAAAGTGAAATGAAGTATTAAAATGACAAAAATGAGAAATGGGAATTAATGTAGTAGCCAAACATGGCCTTAGCCATGTAATGGGATTAAAGACCAACTTTGGTCTTAAAAGCCATTTTCACATTTGGGCATTTCCATTTTGAGAGAGAAAGAGAGAGCTAAGGCTTGTGGAGAAAGGGGATTGGTGATTTTTCTCCAAGTAACCAAGAGTTTGAGAGATTAAGAGGAAGAATGATGTTTGATATTGAAGAATCAAAAGATTAAAGGTATGGAAACCAAACCCTAACTTTTCTTTTCTTGTGTTGGGTTGGTGAAAACCCTAAAATTTTTGGATGAAAGTGTTTGCATTGGTTGAACAAGTTTTGGGGTTGTCGGCCAGTTTAGTTGTTTTCATTGGTTTAGATTGGTTTTGAGAAATTTTTGTATAAAGGAAATGGTGAAAATTCAAAAGAGTTGCTGTCAATTTTTTTTCAAAAACCCTATTCTTGTTTTGGGTATAGGTTAAGTTTTAATCATCCAAATGCAGTGATTCCAATTGGTAAAGAACCATAAGATCTAGATCTACAAATGTATAGAAGGGACCAGGAGAAAATTATAGCTCTAAGGCTCCCAGATATGGGTTTAAAGGTGAGCCTCTCGTAGCTCACAAAGTGCTCATTTTTTGTGTAGTCGTGTGTTTTACTATGTTGAGTTTCACTCATCCCAATTGAGTGATTCAAAATTTGGGTAAACTAGAATTCTAAGGGAATAATTTACTTGAAGGAAGTGTATGTAAATTATAACCCCAAAGTGCCCAGATATATGTCAAAGTGGAGTTATGTGCAGATTCTGTTTTGCAAATTATAGTAGTTTAGATGTAAAATGCAATAACTTGAGTTTTGGTGATCCAAATTGGATGATTCCACTTGGATAAAAAACCTTAGAACCATATCTTCAAATGATGAAGAAACCATTACCAATTTATGGATTTAAGACCCTATAAATCGAAAATAACAATAGGTGATCCAATGAGTTGCATATCAGATCAGTTTTGGCATTAAAATGTTTAACTGAGTTTGGGTGATCTAAATGATGATTCCAATTCCTACCTAAAATATACTCATAGAGATATTATTTTCTTGAAGAAGCATGAGAAAAATATGGCTCATGTGTCCCCAGAATTTTTCAAGTGAAGAGTATTGGGGTGACATCAACCCTAACCAAAACTTAATGCACAACTCGATTGGGTCGTTTCTTAATTGTGAAATATTTGTGATGTTGGGGTTGGTGATGATAAATCTTGACCCAAGAACGAGATTCCGAGGATAGGAATCGAAGAGCGACAACCTTTTTGAGTTTGTTCTTCAATCTCTTATTTCAAATTTGTGAAAGTTTAATCTACACTCTTTCATTGCCAAAATTCATCAGAAATATTATGAAATATTGAAATGATTTATGATAAATTGCATATTGATTTTTTTTAAATTAATTTGAGACAACCGATTGCGAAATCAATTGCATATGAAAGTTTGCATGAGTGGGGAAAAACAAATTATTGTATCCAAATGTATGTACACTATCAGAATTGTATTGAATGATTCAAGCGCCCAAAAAAGAATGTTAACCGTTAAAATTGAAAGGCGATATACTGCATACCAATAAAGGTCAAATTAGCAAGATCAAGGCCGAATGTAATGAAGTGTCACTCCATCCAAAACTTAAGGGGACAAGATCGGCTAGTGTTCACAAAATTGATTTTTAATAACCGGGCCAAAGAGCCCAAATGAGACCATATCAGGTTATAAAACTATTTTTATACCTACTTCTACAAATGAGCGGGACTCGTGTGCTCTGATTCGTTATCCCGTACTAAAGCATAAGCAAATTCGATAAGGGCAAAATGATAATAAGATTAAAAGTAAAAGGATTTGTGATTTGAATGATTTAGTGCATATGAAATTGCATAACTTGAAATGACCAATAAATTGTAATTGAATGTAAATGAAATGAATATATATATATATATATATATATATATATATAGAAATATATATGTATATATATATATATATATATATATATATATATATATATATATATATTATTCTCGATATTGTCATTGGAAAATGTACAAAAGCATTGTTTTGCAAACATCATGGAATTGATTTGAACCGAAATGAAGAGAGAATAGATTTAATCACTAAGCATGAAAATGCTGAGTGCCATCACAGAACGAGTGAATGCGTACTATAATAAAGACCGTAGAGATTTCGAGTCAACGCCAAAGCTTCGCTGTATAAAGATCCAACCATGCACATCTATGAAATGATTTCGACCATTTTATATAACCTCGAAGCCATTTTGTAAATGTTTTGATATTGAAAACTCTTATATATTTTGTAAATGATCTGATTGAAAAGGGCATATAATGCCATATTGTACAAATGTGTGATTTATCACAAAATGATGGGCCTACCGCAAATGTTTTTATATATTCTATAGTATACGAAAAAAAAAAAAATATTTGTATTCGTATCGGTAGATCTGAACTTTACATTTATTTTGGTATCAGAGCTACAATTAAATTGTTAGAAAAAAAATGGGTGTTACAACCAAGGTGGTCAAGTTCATCAGATCACACATTATCTGTCGATATGGGATCCCCCATGAGTTGATCTCAGATAGGGGGGTGCATTTCAGAGGCAAGGTGGATACATTTGTTTAAGAGTATGGCATTCAACATCATAGATCATCTGCGTACAGGCCGTAGACGAATGGGGCAGTTGAGGTTGCTGATGAGTATCTTAAATACTCATTTTATCCCTATGCTTTAGTTAGTTTTTCTAGTGTTTTTATGTTACAAAGCTCTAATGCCTAAAAGTCACTCCTAAGGATCGTCATCCATCGGTGAATTGTGCAAAATTGGTGGAAAACCGCTACAAAGCAGCAACAGAGAGGCTACTGCATTTTGACATTTTCACATCATATGAGCCTGCATTGCATCAAGCCATATATGTATGATCTCTACACTTCAATAGCTTTCTATGGATACCAAGAACACCAAAATTGAGTTCAACAAAGAAGTTATGCAAGTTCCAAAACTTGAAGAAAATCAGCAAACATTGCAAAGACCTTCAGCAGGAGAGGCTACTGTATTTTGACGTTTTCAGAAATCATATGAGCTCATCATCAAGTCATATATGGATAGATTCTACACTTCAAGAGATTTAACGGTACCAAGAACACCCAAATCAAGTTCGTATGACAAAGCAGGCCTACGAAGCTATAAAAATGGATCAAGCAAAGAACGTCGCGAGATTGAGAACCAATCATCGCGACACAGAACAGAGCATCCCGACGTCATGAAGTTGTATCGACGCTTCGCGATGTCTGGGTTGGGTTTTTAGTGATTTGTTAGCCCATTTTGAGCCCATAATGGAGGGTTTTAAAGCTCAAACCCGAAAGAGACGAAAGGGCGCCTAGGGTCGAAAAGGGACTTTGTCCACACTTTGGGGACCAAGGAGGAGGTTTGGAGCTGTTTTTGGATTTTGGAGAAGATCATGAGATTTGTGGAAGAAAATCCGAGACTCACCATCATTTGATCATTATAGTTTCTTCCTTTCCTCTTTTCTCATGTTTTATCCTAAGTTTAAGATATCAAACCTTATCATGCTTTAAATTGTGAGATCTAGGGTTTTGGTTGTGTATTGAATATGGGTTTTATATCTATTTGTTAATGTCTGCTATTGAGCCAGGAATGCACCTCTATTGATCTATACTTGGTTCTATTTACATATTGATTTCTACACCTCAATGTGTATGGTCTTTGTGATTCAGAAGGAGTAAGAATCAGAGAGATGAATCAACCTAATTAATTTGATAGTGTAGAAATTATCGTAATTAGGAGGCGTAGATCGATCTTAATGCATCTCTAATGCTCGGGGGTTGCCAAGCAAAAGGCCTAGTGTTAGTTGGTAGGTTATTCGACCTCGAGAGAGGCTTATAATTAAATTAGACAAGAGTCGCCTTGGAAAGCATTTTCATGAAATAATAGAGTAGAATTTTGACTTAGATCTAAGAGGATTGTCCGATTGCACCAAGTACCCTAGGAATTTATCATCTCTTGGTATCCCTTACTTGCAAACTTCATTAGTTAGATTTAGAAATTTCATTAGTTTAGTTTAAATTTTGTTTTACTATCACAATTGTTAGTTTGGATATTAGAGAAGTATTATAATTTTGGCACTTACTAATTCCCATTTTCCCCGTGGATCGAAGTATTCGTACTTAGGTACACTTTATTACTTGACAAGCGATTTGCGCGGAATAGGCGCTTATATTTTTCTATAAATTTTATACACTACAAAAAATGCCTATCATTTGCAAATAAAATATCAAGAGAATCCACAAAGATGGTAAAGGCTTCGAGATTGGCCTAAGAAGCTTCATTTTCACTATGGGCTTATCGTACTCTTTTCGCAGACTCCATAGAGCCAATTCCTTTCGTTAGTCTATGGCACTTTATGTAGTCTACCTTAAATGGGAGTGCAGGCAACAGAGGGCACTAGAGCATCGACACGAGACAAATTGGTTACAAGCCGACAGACCGCTTGAGTTTGCTTGATGAGAGGAGATTGAGGGGTCGCAGCACATAAGCTTATTAAAGAAAATGGTCCGGCATTCGTAAAGAGGGTTAAGCCCAAATCTGTAGACGAATTAGCCTTCAAGGCCTCTCGTGGATTGATCAGGACCCTAGAAGTTCAGCCGAGTTGGCGGCCTTATGTTATCCGAGAATTGACTCGAGAGGAAGCCACCTGGTTAGCAGATCTAGACGGAATTCAGTATTCAGAGCCAGTCAATGTAGATCAGTTGAAGAAGTTCTACGCGTGAGATCATGGTCAAAGGATAGGTGGCCATAATTTCGAGTAGCCATGGTCAAAGGATATATCCCGTTGTTAGCCCTTCGAGCCTTGCATGCTTCATTATGACTTTTTCTTTCATTTTAGCCTTGCATACCTTTTCTCACCTAGGTTGGGGGCCTCTTTGTATGCGCTTTGCATTTATTGTTTAGATCGGTGAGTATTGTGAGCACATTGGCCATTGTTCATTTGTTCTTTTTTAGGTTTCTTTCCTCCATTATGCATCTTCACTTTGCTTGCCTTCGAAGCTGCTCTACCATCTCATTTACTTCACTTATATTTTCCTCAGGTGATGAGACGAGTGCCTAAACACTCATCATATACTTGCAATTTAGTGCTTTCGGTCACTTACTTTAATAAGTGCACATCGCCTATATTTGATCCTTGGCTTCTTATGCATTTCAAGTGAAAACGGCGGCATTTGGAGGTTATGCGAAGGCTTGAAGGAGTAGATTGAAGATCTTCGCCTAACGTCGCAACGTCTCAACGTCGCAATGTTAAGGTTAGATTACACCTCTGTAGCCTATCACAAGGGATGTCAGAATCAGCCGTCAGGACTTAGTCATAATGAATTTCAAATAATAATAAAAAGAAAAAGAAAAAAATGGAGGAGACTAGAGAGAGGGGGATGAGACTATAGACACATGCGTGATTCTTGAGAGGGACGAGACGGAGTAGACGATTTACGTGGATTCGAGAGAGCAACATTCTCAGATTTGTATTTTCTTTCGAACTCCTTCGATTAAAACACCAATGATTGTAATGAACATGATGTGTTAGTTTTATTTCTAGGGTTTTTGTCAGACCCTTGTTACATTCATAATGGATTAGTCAGTAATGCAAGCATTTAGTATATCCATGGATCTATTATCAATTTAAGCTCATTTTCTCGTAATTATCTATATGGTAGTTAATAATATTAACATGCTCTGTTTAATCCGATCGAGATAAAGGTTCCTGGTAAAGTGACTCAGAATCGCCCATCCCGAGAGTGTACTAAGACGCAAACCTTAAATTTATATGTGTGTACTCAAACATTTTCTTAATTATTTAAGCATTGTATTTTGATAGTTTTATAGAGATTGAACAGAAATGAGAAACGACTGAACCCGGAATTTTCTGTACTAGAACAAGGGTAAAGTTGTAATTTGCCAAAAGGAGATGAAGGTCATAATAAAGAAGAATGTAAAGATTAGAAATAAAAACACAGGTACAAATAAGATGTTTGAGGATCCAACTTGTAAATAAAGGAAAGTTGTTAATATAGAAAAGAGGGGTGAGACAAACAAATCTCATTTTTGGTCTCACACTTAGGACCCCAATGTTTGGAGAGAAGAAAAGGGAATAAAGAGAATAATGAGGGCTGAAGAAGAGGGCATATAAGAGACAAATGAATTTGCAAAGCCCAACCTGTGGTATTTTGGATTTCGTATGGATTGGTGGACGCTATGAATTCTCGATTTTTACCTGTGGTTCGTTATAAGACTTAACCACCAATACAAGTGTGGTGGAGTTGTTTTGGGTAAATTCCATGTTAATTTGAGGAATGGTTGTAAAAAGGAGAATGTTAGTTTTAAAGCAATGTCATTAAAATTTTAAATCTGTCTGGTTTTAGCTATGATTGGGTTATAATCATCCAAACAATTTACTAATTGGTAAAGAAACTATAAGAGATAGGATACAAATGTAGAAGGGACAAAGAGCAAATTGTAACTCTAAGGCTCCCAACATGGATCAGAGCTTGTAGCCCACCTCGTGCTCTATTTTGGGCAGTCATTGCAGTTAAGTTCACAATGAGTTTCACTTATCCAAATTGAGTTATTCAAAATTCTGGGTAAAATATACTTATAGGGGGATAAGTTAATTGAAGGAAGTGCATGCAAATTGTAACCCCAAAGTGCCCATAAATTTGTCAAAGTGGAGCTATGTGCAGATTTTGTCTGCCAAATTGAGTAATCTAGATGTAAAATACAATAACTTGAGTTTTGGTTATCCAAATTGGGTGATTCCAATTGGAGAAGAAACCTTAGAATCATAGATTCAAATGAGTGAAGAAACTATTTCCACTATGGTTAAGATCCCGTAAATCAAGGATAACAAAAGATATGATTCGTGAGTCAACCAATTGTACCAAAAAATGTCAGAATCAGTTATGGTTGAGAGCTTTAGAGAAAAATCAACTGAAAATGGAAGAGGATGTCACTTTGATATATAAAGCACGATTCAGAGAGTTTCATAATTTAAAGTCCGTTTGAATATTTCTTAATGAAACCCAGAGAGTAATTGTTGGAAAACAAAATTGCCAAAATGAGTGGTTTTTTTGTTGGGGATGAATAAGCCAAGTGCAATTGGTTCATCATTTATGAAGAACGTTAAGACCTTTAAAGGACGGCGCTGTGGAAGACGTTAAGTTTTACGCCATACACAGACGACACGTTTTCGCCGTATTCGCTTGAGCGTAGGCTAAAAAGCAAAGGCGAGCCATGAGTCGTGCTCAAGTCAGTAAACAAAAAGGTGAGTGTTCTAAACCTATTTTATACTAGTGTATTATTATAAACTGTTTTACGCTGGTATTTAATAGTTTTGATTGTAAACCATATTTTAAAGCAAGCAAGCAATGAGTCTTAGTAAGCAAGCAATGAGTTTTAGTAAGCAAGCAATGGTTTTGAATTATCAAACCATATTTCAAGCAAACAATGGCTTAATGTTAAACCAATGCCGCCAGTTAATAAATAAGCAAAGTATATTTTATAAAACAGGCCTAACAAAAATCCCTAGTTTTAAACAAGCATACCGGTCAGAGGTATTTCTTACGTGCACGGTGGTGTTAGGACATCATTTCATGAATTTTAGATTTGCCTGGCTCAAACTTAGCTATGATCACAATAAAGAGATCATAATAGATCACTGATATGATAGGTTAGCGCATATTAGATTATGATAGACATGAGGTCTTTCCAACACATTACCTAAACACGGGCACACTCTTCCACCTGGCGCGATGCTGACCTGTGTCCTTCCACCGCACTTTACCGCTTCCGTGCCCCGTGTTTAATAGATACGTTAAGAAGGCGCACCATGGTTGACTACCTATAACTACTTCATTCAGCTTTTAAATCAACCACCGTAAGCAAGCAAAGCACTAAGAAGTTTAGAACTTTTAAAAGAAGTTAAGCAAAGATATTATGAAAAGTTTTAAACTTTTAAAGTTTGTTAAAGAAAGATATCATGAAAAGTTTTAGAAGTTTTTGGCTTTATTGTAAAGCAAGTATGTAATTTTGAAATTGTCTTAAAGATAGTTTTATACAATGAGATATTTTCGTAAAAGCAAGATTTTATAAAGTATATACACTCACCAGCCTGCTAGCCTATTATTTTCCAAGAAACTATTTCACATACACTCCGGTTTATTACAGATCACTTAAGAAGGCCATGCTATATTACCAAGTTGTGGCAATACTTAAATTGTATTGTATATATGTATAAAGCAAAATGGGCTTTATAAGATGTGACAGCCCAGGCCTTTTGAAGAAGTAATACTCATGCTGTGTTTCAAAAGTAAATCAGATATAGCTGTGTTTTAAAGTATATGTCCCCAGAGGCAAACAAGAGGTTGCCGAAATTTATAAAACCCAAATCGAAAAGAAAATTTTACACGGTTTCGCACACACGCTTCGCTTCAGGATTCTCTAGTCGCTAAAGTAACGGCCTGGTTTCTGTGGTCAACACACCCACTAGTATATGGTGAGCGGCTGAAGACACTTGTCAACTGAGACAGAAAACTCGCCCACTCACGCGCCATTAGGTTTAATCATTCAACGCCTTGGAGCATATTGACAGACATTTTTTTTTTTTTTTTTTAACATATCCTACTAGCCAGATAGGTGAATATACCCGAGAGTCGATATCTCGTGACAACCATCAAATCAGCAGAACCGACATCAATGATCACCATATTAGATATAATCAGTATGGAAAAGGGAAAACTATCCTCATTAATTGAGTTAATGATTTTCAAGAGAGTCATAATCACTCAGCTGAGATCGGTAGATATTATTCTAGAGCCAATTTCCAAGAGATTCAACATATTTCCATGGAACCACACTTGATGCCAATTATATTACGTGAACTGATATGTATACTTGTGCGTATAATAACCTCTAATATTAGTAATTTTATAATCTCTAGCTGAGCCATCAAATCTACTTCTCATGTTCCGGTTATAGTTGGGCCGGTCACAATCTCTTCATTCCACTCTAGGTTCGATCTCGGAGTCTTAGGCTTTGAGACTATCTGGCTCTGGATTCTGAGGTTCGCGATTAGATTGTGCTAGTGTGGCATTCATCTTACTTTGCCGCTGTTCACACAAGAAACAAAAAATAAAAAGTTGCGCCATTTGATATCTACTTCATTGGTATTCATAGATCAGTATGGCTCACGACGTATCACGTGTCATGACCATCGTGAGGTCATTGATCGAGGGACTATTTTCTAAAAAGAGCAGAGCATCGATGATCCTTTTCCATGATCCAGAGACACACAAGGATATTTGGTTTCTGCACTGAGGTCCCTAAGGGTATCCATCACCACTCCCATCTTATTAGTGACTTGCTTCGACAATGCCTTAATGAGTTATTCATTAATATTGTATATTTCTACATTTGTATCCCAACTTGCTTTCCATTTTCTTCTAAGCATCATTCATCATTCGTCGATCCCTTTTCATTTTCTTATCCTCATCATCACGTCCCATTTCAATAACTACTAATTTTCGGTACACATCACCCCAAGACAGACATTGTCTTATAGATATAGGATTGAGTCACCTTGCTGTCACGATCTGACATTTAACATCGCACATGGGTTTAGTATTATCTATCGTATCACCTTGTTTCCAATGCATGATTCACCTTACCCCTAACCTTCGCTATAAATCCCAGCTGTAAGACCACCTCGAGGCTGAGATTTCATGCTTTGGACACATTTCATCTCGGGACAGTCTGACCACTGATCAAGTATGGAATGCCAATGTGGACTCCATTTCTTAGAGATATCAAGATCGTGATAACGTTTCCATCTATTCATATGCCTCAAGCCTAGCGATAAGAGATGTGATATCATAGAGAGTCGAGACTGTCCAGGACTCCTCCACTTTCTGGTTTAACGCATTCATATTGGGGTATACCCCTATCCTTGCATGATGGCATCGCCTACACATATACAACCGGGCCCATTTCACTGTGTGATGCTCGCAATAGTATAGTTCAGCAGGCCCCAGATTCACTGGTTTCGCACAGTTAATGCTTCTAAGAGTTGGCTCAGGATCATATTCATGTGTACTCATCGACCCACGGGTGTGTGTGAATTAGATACCCTATAAGAATCTTCCATTCGCTGTCCAAACGACAGTCTTCAAGCACGGATCTCGTAGCCCTGCCAAGACGCCGCATCGATGCACATCGGGGCATACCCCGACCGCCAGGTGACAGACGTTTTCACTTAATGTCAGGATGCGGTAAATTCCGCCTCTGACACTTAATCAGAGATGTGCGCCATGACTCGAGCATGGTATTGATGTCTTAGACTGTGGCACACCCTTCTTCACATGTTATGCGCTGACTTTCGCCATTCAGTCATTTATGGTTTGGACTCATGAACTCTACACATCCCATTTTCACAAGATACCACTACAGGTAATTGAGTTTCGCTCATCGTGACCACCCCATTTCATTTTTCTTCTCGCATCACCCTGTATCTGACCACACTTTCCAAGATCATTCCTGGGATCTCCTCCCTACTACTCTACCCATATCCAATCACTCTTTAAAATTTCTGTCTCTGATTCTTCCGATACTCTGCCCGTGATTCGATCACACTGTACTTGTCCTGGATTCTTCTAAAGATCAATGATCTATCATTATCCTACTTCGTCGATCTTCATCTCAACCCATCACTCTTCCAAAGACTTGCATTCTAACCTCCTCTAGCACCTGTCTCTGATTCTACCACTCTTCCGACACTGTCCTGGATTCTCAGTATGCACACTTCCTTCGATTCTATCACTCATTCCCAGACTCGCCCTGACCCCTTCTCTAAGACTTCCCGTCTGGGATCTCATCACTTTACATAACTAAATTTTCCGGTACTACCAAATTTGATCAACTTTTCGATAATTACGTGGATTCTTCCGCACTCAACCTGATTCCACCACTCCTGCAGAGATTCACTCTGAATCCTCCTCTTAGCCGCCACCAACTCCAGATCACTCTTTCTCGGCACTCACCAACCAATCACTCTTTCTGATCGCTCAGACCTTTCTCCACTGGTACTGGGACTGATCATCACTTTTCGCACTCGCCAGATTCTACGACCTTCCCAGATCGCCCACCCTTCTCCGAACTTGCCCAAGATTCCACCTACCTTCCCAGACTTGTCCGATTCTTCCACTCTGGCCCAAATCTTATCCCCACTATTCAGACCATTCGACCCCACCCGGTACTGGTCAGATCTGACCACTTTTCCGATACTTAGCCCTGATTCTTCCGGGGTACTCGGGCCTGCATTCTATCACTTCAGATCGCCCAACCCTTCTCATCGTAGATTCACTGATACTTTTTCGGTACTTCGTCGGATTCTTTCGTACTTCGCCTAACCATCACTCTTCCTACAGCCCTCTCCCAAACCCTTATTCATCAATGATTCGACACTTTTTCCAGACTTCACCTGAATTCTTCTAGTACTTCGCCCAAATCTATATTCAACATCAGCACTCAATTGACCCTCCTGATCTTTCCCAGATTCGATCACTTTTCCGATACTTGCCTAGCACTTTCGTACTCTGCCACATTCCATCACTTTTTGGTACTTGCCTAACTGATCACTTTTTTCAAGACTGCTAGATTTGATCAATTTTTTCCGATACTCACTTCTGATTCGAACCCTTTTCCCAAGACTCGTCGAATTCCTTCCTTCGCATCATGCCCGATTCTAGTCATCGCACCATTTTAGTCATTGCTGTATGTGGACAAAATTGTTGCCTTTTGAATTCTTCACTGTGAGTTCATTTCACCCATTCGTTTTCAGACCGCATACTCAGACCACCATTCATCACTCTATTGGAAGAGGCATATTAGCAGATCTCAATCTGCTCCTCGACACTCGTATTGATCTTGGGCACACTGCACCACAATGTTATATACAACCTGCGGCCCCTATGGGCTTAATCGGTTTTTGAGCCTTAGCACATCTATAGTCTGTACGGAAGCAGGTTCATTTTGGAGTGTCGCTTGCCTTTGGTCCATCGTGTACAGGAAGGAAGTAAAGCCACTTAAAATTTCAGCTCACTGAGTTCAGAGCAGTGCTCAATAAGGAGCACTCGAAATTGTTTTGCCTATATCTCCTCATCCGCACTCAAAATCATGCACAATTACTTTGGTCAGATCTTACTCCATCAAGAATTTGTGAAATTAGAACTTTATGTCCTGATAGACTACTGGGAACCGGCTCACCTGGGCTCAATTGTATTTCAATTAAAGTTCATTATCGAGCAGTTCGAATTAAGCACCATAGTTTGTTGTTCAATACATCTCCCCATCTAAACTCGGAACTAATGTTTTTCATGACTATTCTTCAAGAAATATTCATAAAAATTTCAGATTTTTTTCAACCAAATAACTTGAACCGATTCCGATCATCGTGCCACTTGTATGGAGCACTTTATCGGAGCCCAAACTCTAATGGTGGTTTGGACCGTATCTAGACTGGTCCTAGGCACTGCCTGTCTGGTTTGGGTCATCTTATGGGTTTTCGAACCCACTTCTTTGGTTCATTCTGGATTCTCGTAAGTATATATGAGCTAATGTCCAACTGCTAACCACGTCAATAGAAGAGTGTTTATGGAGCTGGGGAAGTCTGAGACTGATTGGGGGAGTTCCCGAGACTGAAAGTGTGCAAAATGGAGTGGGCTAAGAAGGGAGAGGAGGAAGATACAATAGAAAAAACGTGAGGAAGAAAAGAAGAAAGAAGAAAGGAGGAAAAAGAAACTGAGAGATTCTCTAGATTCAGGTGGGAGTGATCTCTCTCATTTTTAAGGGGATTTCCTAAAGTTTTGACGGGGTGGATACCTGGTTTTGGAGGCACAAAAGAAAGAAGACAAATGGGGAGTAGTCGTGAATCCTACAGGTATGAACGCTATATGCTTCTCCCGTTTCTTTTAGATAACACTTGTCTTTGCCTCTGATGTTTATAGTCTCGTTTCAGAGCATTAAGCATTGTTTAGGTCATTTCTCACTCATTTGGTGTCGGAATTGTACACCATTTCTTTTGTTGGATTCCATACTCTATGAGGAATGTTCTAACAAATTTTTAGATTTTTTCTCAATCGAATCAATCAGTTGGGGAACTGGGTCAACTTGTTCATTAGGTTTTGTTCAACGATAGTAGTTAGGGTACTTTTCCTTGTTTAGGTTGGTTCTCATTCATCCAAAGTTAGAACTGTATGCCATTGCTTTTTTTAGATTCCTTACTCTGTGAGGAATGTTTTAAAAAATTTCAAGATTTGTTCTCACCCAGCTCAACCCTTTGGGGAACTGGATTAGCCAATTCATTAGGTTTTTTTTCCAAGGATAGCAGTTAGGGCCTTTTCCTTGTCTGGGTCGGTTCTCACTCATCCAAAGTCGGAACTATATGTCGTTGATTTTTTTAGGTTCCTTACTCTATGAAGAATGTTTTGAAAATTTTTGAGAATTCTTCTCAATTGGCTCAATCGGTTGGGGAACTAGATCAACCAATTCATTAGGTTTTTTCTAGGGATAGCAGTTAGAGAACTTTTCTTTGTTTGGGTCAGTTCTCACTCATCCAAAGTTAGAATGGTACACCGTTCTCTTTGTTGGGTTACTTACTCTATGAGAAATGTTATGACAAAATTTTAGATTTTTTCTTCAACCCACCACGCTTAGGAACCGATCACGCCTACGAGTTTTTCTGTGTGGGCCTCGATTTCATTTAATTAAAGCCTAAGACCTTGTAGATTCAAGTCCAATCCATCAGTGAAATATGTTTAGGTCTGAAATGGGGTCACTTTTAGGTTAATGTTGGTCCATTTTGGATTCATAAGAATTAGGGTCTATATGTCAAAGGTGTTTAAGTACACTGTGAATTGGTGTTAGTTGAAAATGATTCTTTGTGATGAATTAGCATGGTTTTATAGCTGAACATGTGGTCTAACAACAATGTATGGTTTCTCATGGCTTCTCTTGCTTTTGATATTTTATTTTGAGAGATTGTTGTATGACTAAAATATGTGACTAACCTTCCCCTACAACGCATGGCTAGGGACCATAGGTATGTGCTTTGATGTCGATAATGGAATCTGTGCGATCACTTGCGCTTGTCACACATGCTTGTTGTTCTTATTGACTAACTTCTTATGCAGCGCATGGTTGGGGACCGTAGGTATGTGCCTTTGGTTAAAATTTATTGAGATTAAATGTATGCTGGATGCCATCAGGTTTATGTGATTCATGTCGTTCGTCTAACCTAGGTGGTTAACAGATCTTTGACCCATATGCTCCCATGTGCTCAATTCATTAATAAAGACCAAGTCTCGGGCTTAGAGGGGTGCTACCTCACATAAGGTACATTCCCAATAGGTAACCTGATCCCTGAACCCAGACTCATGTTTTGCAGACTGTTTCTTCTTGACTAGAGTCATTATGGGTTTTTGTTCTTACTTGATTTTCCCCGTAATAAATAAAAATAAAAAGTAAGTGGCAACTCCAAAAAAAACCGTTCCTCCTGAGGACGGGTTTTCCCAAAACTTGGAAACTTTTTTCATTTTATTTCTTTTTAAAAGTGAGTCGTGTCGGCCCGTGGATCTGGTAGGGTCCACATACACTGTTATGTCCCATTTATCGAGATCCATAATTTTAACAAAAATCGGATAGAGTCTCCTTTGTACGGGGAGCTCTATCAAAAATCCAACATGTACAAAACATAATAACATGGCCCATTCGAGGCCCAATATAATACAATGACCTCACCGGGTCCACTTATGAGTAAAAAAATGACCACACATGGTCCATTTATCCATGTTCATTTAAAACATACAAAATTATATTTAAAACAATTCATAAGAGTTTAATTACAACACTCTTACAAATATTACACATTATAACAAGTTTATTCCAAAATATTTTACAAAATGGTAACAAGGCCATAACTTGGCCTTCTTCACAATTATTGTCTCGAATGAGCGTCGTCCATCGGTGTTTGTCCTGCACCTGAAATGTTTCCCATATAGGGTTAGCCACACCCAATAGAGTAAACTTCCTAGCGTGCACTCCACCTGCACACATGCAATGGCCATGTTCCACCACACATTCAAACAAAATTATGCAATCAAAGTTGGAACTTCACATATGGGATGAGATGAGACTCAACCAGCGTCATGCCCTCAGCCCTACTTACCCCATCACACCTAAGTCCCATCGACCCTATCACACAATGCCGCGCCTATGGTATGATAAAACCACCATTTTGGATTACATCCAATGATCATTTTACAAAACAAATTCATTTGTTAAACCAAAATATTTTTGGAGCTACACCTCAATGATCATTTATATTCAAAATCATGTCTTTCTATGGGTAGCGAATTTTTCTGTGGTCTCACTACAGTTTCAATACCTTCCCATACTTTCATTGTGTTTCACCCGCTGACACATACTATAAACAAAAATAACGGGTCTTTCACCCGGGAGGGGGTATCTATCCCCGCTTTTACTCCTGGCCACATATTTTCATTTTCATGTATGCACTGTGCGACTCACAGACTTCACGTCTCCACACATCAAGGTCCACCACCAAACACCAAACATAGTGTTGATCCATACCATGCACTCACACCCATTTCATGTGATGTTCTTATGCATATGCAATGCGATGTGTCATGTCATGCCTATACCATGTCACATATATGATGAATGCTATATGGACAATTCTACTCATGCATATCACACATGCATCATGGATTATTATATAAACCAAACAATCACACATTTCATGTCAATATATTTGCACACACATATATCAACATCCACTAGTCATCATCAATCAAGCAATGACATACTTTATCCTCTAGGCCAAATTGTGACATAAAATGTCCACAAATAGCCTACAAACAAGCCATGCAATGGCCTTATCCATACACTAACTCATCACATGTCAATACATTAGGACACACATATTGACCTCCAATCATTTACCACCAAGCATGTCATTCAAACTCAAGCAATGACAACTTGATCCTCAAGACCAGTTGTGGCATAGAGATGCCCACAAAACATTCCACACAACAAGTCATGATAGACCACATAATAGTTCTGAACTCAATTAAGAAACTAGTCCCTAACAAATTCCTAAAAAAATCCGGATGACAAACCATTAAACAACCTAAGTCAGGAAGAAGCCCCAGAAATGGACCATGGCAATAGCTGTAGAGGTCCAATTTGGGTGATTCAAAAGCCTACATCAAGTTTACAGATGCAGCTATAATTTCCATGAGGAACACTAGTCCAAATTCCATCTTTTTCCCAACCAGAATTTGTTAAGACCATTTTGCATGTATACAAATCTGTGACACTACTACCCAAGGACCATTACTCAGTCCCCAACAATGACGCCAAAAACTTGTTAATCATAAGTTGTGCATATTCAAATTTATGAAACCATTACTAGAAGACTATAAATTAATCCCCAACAACTAAGCGATACAATAACTTGTTCGCACTCCTGTCCGATATTTATATACAAATTTATGGCACTACGCTCAAAGGATTATAAACAAGATCGACTAAAATCCTCAACTGCACCAAAACTTGTTAAACAAATATAACTTGTATGCTCATTAGATAACACTTTACAACAACTCAATTAAAGATTTAATTTGGTCTTAAACCGCAAGTACACATGTCGCATACACAAAAAGTGGACCTATAAGTTCGATATCGCTCCTACGTAGATCAAAATACTTCAAACTCAACTATCCCAACTACTCAAGTTCTACACTATTTAAACGTCCGGGGCTTTTGTAGAAAATTTAGCGACCCAATAAGAATTTTAATAACTGAACTTAAGATTTGTAAATAAAAGAAAAGAAAATAATCTAAATATAAACTAGAACTGCATTATCATGGAAGTAGACATTGGAGTTTCACCGCCGTGAAATTATCAATTCGCATCAACTAATCTTAGCTTTTCTGAGTTGGAATCTGAATATGTCAAGAGGCAAGGTTGAAAAGTTTGGATTCCTCCTCTAACCATACTTTTCACTGAGTAGAGATTCATGTTCATTTCTGAAACATGATTCTAATCAATTACTTGTAATTAGAATTTCTCTATAAGATTCGTATTTTTCTTTTCCGATACTTCATACTCATTTCTTATGACCGCAGATTTCTTGCTTCCCAACATATGCAATTAGATTTACAAATGAATGATGTCTCATCCTTAAGATCCGAAGAGTTTCTCTCCTGGTTAGATCTCTAACATCGGATCAAGATCATTCCTCCAGACCAAGGAGAGATCTCTAATTAATTAACGATATATCACTTAACTTTCTTCAAACCAAGGAGTAAATTCGAGACTTTGTGAGCTCATTAGTTCATCAATATTAGCCCAGTACCCCAAGTAACTAATCTATGCTCCTCGTGAACTCCACTCGTGTCACCCGAGCCGAAATCGTGAGCTAAACACTGGTCCTTTCATGGGTATTAGCCAGATCGGGAACAGGTGTAATTTCACAACATCACCATCCAAATAAATTCAAAACCCACAACCTCAGACATTTTCTTCATCGTGCGTAAAAGACCATAACTAACATCGATCTTCCCAGCGTGTCAGGTTCTCGAAACTAGATTACGTATAATGAAATACTCATCAGAAAATTCCACCTGTAATTCAATTAATCGAAGAAATGAGTTCCAATTTATCTCGAATTCATTGAATTCAAACAAGAATCGTAGAATGAATTTCAATCCCAAACTTCGAACAAATTAATGCTTAATCCAAAAATCAAAAATCCCACACCAAATCTTAATCCACGAAGAAAAGAAAATAAGAAAAAGCAAAAGAAAAGAGTTAAAGAAAAAAAAATATATAATACAAAGAGTCCTCACCCTGTGTACTCGTTCGTCCGATGTTGACTAACCCGCCTTTTCGCAATGCTTTCTATTTATAGAACCCTAAAAGCTCGGGCCCTAAAATCGGCCATGTAGAACTCGCACCTGGCTCCAGCTCATTTCTCCGCCGCTGTACCCAGGTTTCTGTGTCATCACCGTAGCTGTGTCTTGTCAGGTGTGCAAATGTCTGTCAAGATTTTGAAGATCTTGTGCTCCTTCTTGCTTAAGTTGCAATAACGTATTTTTGTCGCGATAATTTTCTTTCAAAGATGATAACTCTATCCCGACTGGGGCCAGAGTTTTCGTCAGGACAATGTTTTGTGCATTCTCAAACAGCTTATGTCGCAACATACAATCATGTTAAACACGCCTTCGCAGCCGCAAAGTTGCGTCGCCAATCTGCTCTGGGCGCGTCACGACAAAGATCTCTATTTAGGTTATGTCAGTAACACTCTAAGATTATTCTCAGATTCAGTCGCACTAAAGCTCGTCGATAGAGGCTTTGCTGCCACCGAGTCACTTCGTCTCCAAATTTTCACTCGATGTCGCGATACGTATTTCTTTGTGTTGTTAATATTTGATGTCGCGACCTAGTTTTTATGTCGCGACAAGACTCTTCTATGTTCAGCTTACTCGTTCTGTCGTGACAGAACTTCTTTACATTGAGTTGAAACTTTTATCGCGACCTGTGAAAAGCTCCATCACCTCTACTTTTGTTCAACTTATTTGTTATGACAGATCTATGTCAGCGACATAGACTTATCTCCTCGCCTTGGAAGTATGTTGCAATCGCTGGTCTTATTAATCAAAGTTAGTTCAATATGGTTAGCCATTCACGCGACATAAATTTTCGCCGCTGACCGAACTTTCTTCAATGTCGACATTCATCTCAACAGTTCTCCTCATGTTGTAAGAGCTGAACGTTTAACATAGTAGATCTCCAAGGTCGACATAGATTATGCCTTATGATATTTCATTATGGTCACAACATAAACCATTCTTAACCCCCGTTTGGTCATTTCCCATTTCCCACATTATTGCGCACACTGCCTTTTGCCAGCGCACATAGCTCATCCGCCAATGTTTAGATCTCTGCGGTTGTGACACATAAAAATATTGTTGCGAGACAGCCTTCTAGCCATTTGTTGACATTTGTCACGATTAATAATGGGAATTCGTCGCAATATAAATGCCGAATTGCCATTTTTCTCTTTTTCGATAAAATCTCTTTTGAATTAACCCCAACAAAACACAAAGTTTGTAAATATTCCATAATTTAGCATTAAAACAGCTCTGAAAATACTAAAAACAAGCCAGAAAAATGGATAAAAAATAGATAAGTTTAAGACACATTAGGTCCCACCCCAAAATCCGACAATTATGGGGTTAAAACAGAAGCCAGGTAGTCCCGGAAACAATTCATAACTGAGCTATAGAGGTCCAATTTGGGTGATTCAAAAGCCTAACTTAAGTTTATAGATGTAGATATAATTTCCATGAGAATACTAGTTCAAATTTCCTCTTTTTCCCAACCGAAATCAAATCTCAAACTGAACAGTTGTATATGGGGTCAAAACAGGCGTGTTGTGGCAGTTCTTAAATGGACCATAACTTGAGCTATAGAGGTCCACTATTAAACAACATCAAGTTCATAAATTGCGCCTACAATTTTCGAAAACACTAGTCCAAATTCCCTCTTTTTCCAACAAAAAATCAATCCCAAAATCTAGACGTTTCATAGGGCCAAAACAGGGCAGCATTCCCACAACACAAATTTTTTTCCAAACAACCCTTAAAGCGGAAAATAAACCAAAGTAGAAAGAATCATTGCCTCTTGGATTGTAGAAGAAACTCTAAGAAGTCTAGTGGACACTTCTTAAACCCGAAACCTTTGATTTCTTGAACTCCTTGCTTAACCATCAATCAACCATTTTCTGCACCATGCATAGCCCTCGTCGGCGATGAACATTCGCTCGTCTCGACGACCTAACCGACGAAACTTCGTAGATCAAAGAGAGAAGTTTGGATTTCTTTCTTTTCTCTCCCTTTCTCCTCCCTCACGCATAGCCCAAAACGGGCCCTCCCAAATTCTCTTTGCTTTAACTTAATGCTTTGCTAGATTACGCTGCCCACGCCGCGCCTACGTGTCTACGACTAAGGCCAATTTCAATTCGAAATGATTTATTTCGTCCCGGTTTAAGTTCAAATTATTTTTAAATGAACTTTACTTAAATTATTTCCCAAATTTTGAAACTTTCCCAAAAATCCCGTTTTTTGGGTCATTGGACACTCATCGCCTCGAAAAACTGGTACCCCAACTGCTCTAATTGACAAAATTGCCCGAGTAACTAGGATTTCGTGGAGAAAATCCACAGAGGTCTGCTTCACCATCTGAGATCTAGAAAATTTTCTGCGTTTACAACCCGGTATTACAGCAAAGAATTTACCGCTTTACCTTTTTTTTCAAAAAATTCAAATTTATTCGGGTTTTTACATTGACACCACCCCAATCATCGCTGGACGTGCACGCACTCACTGTTCCACCCCACCATGGGCTAGCATTGATAAGATATGTCGGGATTGTGAGTTAGAGAGCCTGATCTTACTCACAACCCGACCCAGTGGTCACGGACATGTCTAAGTTTAACGCCATCCTAGATGGATCATGACAAGACAATCGAGGCGTCATTGATTATGATCGTAAGAAGATTACTACCTACACACCGGATGATATTTGTGTTATGTTTTAGGGGGAAAAGCATGATGCTTTACCCTGCCGTACACCCTAGATGACACAAAGTAAATGATGGGTTAGTCATGCCTTACCTCGAGGACTCCAGGCAAGACAAGAGTCGGGTCTACCGGGCGGTTTGTGAGTATATGAGGATCGTTTTTCCGACAACTACCTGGGATTACCTCCACGTAGGGATATAGACACCATTGAGTCAACCCTAGTACATCGTCTGGTTTCTAAGTGACTCCGCATAGAATGGCGCCTGTTGAGTTGCAGGAACTCAAAGTCCAATTACAGGAATTGTTGGACAGGGGTTTTATTAGACCAAGCACTTCACCTTGGGGCACTCCGGTGTTGTTTGCCAAGAAAAAGCATAAGACCCTTCGGTTATGCATAAACTACAAGCAATTGAATAGGGTTACTATCAAGAATAGGTACCCTTTGCCGAGGATTGATGACTTATTTGATCAATTGAGAGGGGCGCAGGTTTATTCCAAGATAGATCTCTACACCGGTTACCATTAGTTGAGGGTTAGGAGTGCGTATATTCCTAAGACGACGCAGACGCTATATTACTTCAGTTCATAGTAATGCCTTCGATCACTAACGCTCCAACGAGACATTCATGGATTCGCGCATGTATTCCAACCCTATCTAGATTATATCATCGTGGTCTTCATTGACGGTTGATCTGGACCACCGTCCGGCAAGAGCATGAGGGTCATTTGAGGATCAGGCTCCGTGCTCGAGACCATCAATGTATGCCAAATCAGTGAATTGTGAATTGCGGCGAGGCGAAATTCTCGGGGTATGTGGTATCAACGTATCGCGGACCCAGAGAAGGTCGGTGCGCTTATGAGCTAGGATAATCAAGTCGCCGCCAATGGAAGTTTCTCGGGATTAGCAGGGTATTACAGGAAGTTCATTGAGGACTTCTCCTGATTAGCTGAACTTATGACAAGATTGACCCAGAAGGAGGTCAAGTTTGAGTAAAATGACTTGTGTAAGAGGGCATTCCAAGAATTAAAGAGGAGGCGTACTTCTGCTCATATTCTGATAGTTCCAAAGAGGGGATAGAGGTACATAGTGTATTATGATGCCTCTAAAGACATACTTGGATGTGTTTTGATGTACCGTAGGTTGTAGGTGGCTGGGTGGTTCGACAGCCAGTTAACCATGAGCAAAGTTGACCCTACATATGATACGGAGTCAAGACCATTGTCTCGCTTTAAAGGCTTGCAACCATCTATACGGTGAGCTAGGAGGTGATTTGTCTGCGCAGTCCGAAGTACATTTTTACACAACTTATCCACACGAGGTAGCGCATGATGGAATACCTGGAGGACTATGACTTCACTTTGCATTACCATCCCGGTAAGGCAAATGTGGTGGCTTATGTAATCAATCGGAAGTCACAGGGAGTGTTGGCTAGTGTGGCTTCCCGTGAGTGGCAAATACCGAGGCCGGGACGCCTCACCGCACTCACAGACCAGCTCGTGGTACTTGGGATTTTAATGGCTCCACCTTCCCTATTGAGCAGAGTGATCGAGTCCTAGGGACATGACACATAGATACTGTCCATCAGGGTCGAATACGGTCGGGTACAAGTGACGAAAGCTAGGTCATTCACACATATGGTAGTCTTTGGTATAGGGGAAGGGTCAGGGTTCCCGCGAAAATCCAGAGTGAGATCCTCGCGAGTTCTGTTCCCATTTTGTCACACTCCGTGGCACAAAGATGTGGCCATGATCTCGCCGATAGTCACCGACCGGATGAAGAAACACGCAAAGATTTTGTCTGTCGATGCCCACTGTCACTGTGCAAGGAGCAGGCCAGTGGAGATTACCCACTCTAGAGATAACTGAGTGGAAATGGGTTATGTCAATGGCTGGATTGCAGGACTCACTTGCCACGAACATCACGTAGTAGACTAGCTTACTAAGTCGACACACTTTTTAGCTATGCGGATGACCTTCACTCTAGAGGAATTCTACAGGTTGTACATACGAGATATTGTACGATTGAATGGGGTACCAATGTCCATAGTATCGAATCGGGATCCCAGGTTTACGTCTCATTTTTGGAAGAGTTTCCAGCGAGTCATGGGAACACAATTGATGATGAGCACGATTTTTCATCCCCAAACTGATTTACCGCCAGAGAATACAACCATTTAGGAGGACATGCTACTGCATACAAGGCCTAATCTCAAGGGTAGCTAGGAAGAACATTTACCCCAGCTGAATTCACTTACAACAATAGTTATCGCTATATACAAATGGCACCCTATGAGTGCATTATATAAGTGCCTTATCGATTCCGCTGTTGGATGAAGGTGGAGATTTCCATGGTCCGGATTTGCTAGAGCACAACCTAAGAAGGTGGATTTGATATGGAAGCGCCTTCTCACAACTCGTATTTCGTGAAGAGCTACACTAATGTACGGCACGACCTTCGAGCTCGAGACAAGTGATCATGTCTTCTTAAAGGTGATGCCTAAGAGATTAGTGGTTAGGTTTGGCAAAAGGGGAAGGCTATTGCCGAGGTATATTGGGAGGGTAGGTTACTTGTTTATCTGCTATTTTACCTCGCCTGCTTATCGAGTGTTCATGCTAAGTTCCATGTCTCCATGTCTCCTGAATTACATTCCGCATCCGACTCCATGTAAAGGGACGGGGCGAGCTTGTTGTTGATGAGAATGAAACCTTTGAGGAGGGACCGGTACGTATCATGGATAACTAGGATCAGGTTTTGCAAGGCAAGACTGTGAAGCTAGTGAAGGTGTCAGGCAAAGCACTAAAGGAGCTTTATGAGGCAACATGGGAACTCAGCACACTACGCAAGCAATTATCCTTTCTTGTTTGAGGATGAAGGTATATTGTTAGTCATTTGGTGATTAAATGACTGTTGCATATGCATGTGATTTGAATGTGTGGACGGAATTCTATTAAGAAGGGAAGAATGTAAAACCCGAGTAAATTTGAATTTTTTTTTTCAAAAAATAGCAAAACGGTAAATTGTCGCTATAGTACAGACTATAGACCTGGAATTTTCTAAATCCCGAATGATGAACCGGACCTCACCATTGGATTCATCTCGTGAAATCTAATTACCTAGACGAATTTCGTTGAATTCCGAGACAGTTGGATTTTCACGATTTCAAGGTGTCGGGATGGCTGATCCCAAAAACGGGATTTTAAGAAAAATCTCGAAAGTGAATAATAAATTAAATAAAGTTCATTTAAAATGATTTGAACTTAGACCGGGATGAAATAAATCATTTCGGAACAAAAACTAATTCCTGATAGGTCGTGGATACGTATGCTATCGGAACCACTCACTAAACTTAAGGAGGCTATGCATTGTGAGGAAAAGATCCCATTTCTTTTATTGGTTTTTTTCTTAGTTACGTGAGAGAGAGGGGAGAGGAAGAGAGCTCCCAAGCTTCTCTATTCGATCCTCAGAGATTCGTCGGTCAAAAGTCGTCGAGCCAAGAATGAAAGTTCATATACTCGACGAGAACTACGTGTACATACGAAAAGGGAGGGATTTCACCAAAGATCCAAAGGACGAGATTTTGAGAAATCCAGGATTTCAGGCTAAGGAGGCTTCCTGCCTATGCTACTACACTTCAAGAGTTAGGGATTCTTCCTACTTTTGTTTATTTCTATCATAAGGGGATGGTTTTAGGGAAAATGCGGTGTAAAGGTCCTAAGGCTCTATTTGGCTGATTTAGGAATTGTTTAAAGCCATTTTTATGGCTTATTTGTAGCCGGTTTCATGGCTTGGTTTGTGAAGAGTCCATGGCATGCTTAAAGCATGGTTTAAGTGTTGTTTGGTTGGAATCCTTGCCCTTAGGGACTGTTTGGCCTGTTTTAAATGGATTAAATGACCGTTTTATGGCCCAGTTGTGGCCGGTTTCGTGGCTCAGTTTGTGATGTATCCATGGCATAATCAAAGCATGGTTTAAGGGTTGTTTATTGAAATCCTACCTCAGGACTGTTGATTAAAGTATAAACGACTTTAAATGCCGCCAGGCCCAAGAAGCCGATTGTGTGAATTGTTTTATGAATTGTATGTAATATGTCCAAAAAAATATTTAGGCTGCCTGGATTTAAGTAATTACCCAGATCGATAGGCCTATCACCGAAATTAGCCTCGTATAAAGGCCGTCGGTCATCAGCGGCCAGCTTAAGATCTGCTACGAGTCATAATGCTTGTCGGGCACCTATATGCCACATTTTGCCTTAAGGATTAAGTGCGTTGTTGCTTGATATGTGATAGCATGTTTGTTGTTGTGGTTGATGAATGTTAATATATGTGTTCTAATCTATTAACATTGTTATGAGTGTTTAAATTGGAAATTATATACATGCAATATAATTGTCCATGATGCATGGTTAAATGCATGAGATAAATTGTCCATATGACATTCATCACATATGTGGCATGACATAGACATGCAAATGGTGCACTGCATTATGCACATGAAACATCGTGATTACATGGGTGTGAGTAAGATGATTAGAATCAATCACCTCACTATGATCGTACGAGGGGGCTCGGGTATGGTTTGATCGATATCCAACAGAGTCGCACCGTTGAATAAAATGGTAAAAACGTAGGCCGGGTAATAATGTACGCTAGATACTCCTCGAGTGAAAGATCCGACCGGCTGAAGGCCCAAACGATGAAAGTCCAAAAAGTGTTGGAAGGCTTGCGGAGCCTACAATGAGACCTCAAAAATTCGCTGCCCATAAAAGACACATGACTTTGTAAGTGACATCCAAAAAGCTTTTGGTTTATAAGAAAACGAATTTTGTTTGAAAATGATCATTGGATGTAATCCATCAAAGACGGATTTTATCACATATTGGCATTGCATTGCGTGGTAGGAGTCGGTAAAGACTCGGGTATGGTGCAAGAGTGAGTCTCATCTCATTTCATGTCATGACATGTAGAATTCCAACATGTGATTTATGACATCTTCATGAATTGTGCGTGAATGTGAAAATTGTTAAGTGTAAATATTGTATGTGCACTTAGGTGGGGAGTAGCCTTTGTAGGATTGACTCTACTGGGCGTGGCTCACCTTTATGTGATAACATTTCAAAGTGAACAAGCGCCAAAGGGATCACTCTCATCCGAGGCCAAGGGTAAAGAAAGTCATGACAGAGTTTATAATGGTTTATGTAATTGTTTTGTAACATTTATTTTTGTAGTAAATGAATGCTAGCATGTAATATTATGTAAAGAGTTGGGAAAATGAACTCTTGTGAAATTTTGTGTTGCACTTATCCATATTTTAGGCTCTACCTCGCCTAGGCAAAGGTGGGCTTCGCCTTCGCTAACCCGAGAGCAACCGTGTAAGTGAGTTTACCTCGCCGGTCCGGAGAACTCCTGACAACCGCGATGGCGGTTTCGAATAGTGTACATATCAGACATGATGGCTTTCAAGAGCCTTAGCATGAAGGGGGTCGCCTGCTTTTGTAAAATGATGGATCTCGGTGAATGGGACGTACGATGTGGTAGCGGGTCACACAATATCCACAAGGACTCTATCTGGTTTGTAAAATGATGGGTCCCGATAAATGGGACACAAATGTGTGGTATCGGGTTACATGATATCCACAAGTCTTCCGCAGGTTGATGGTTGATCAACGGACTCTTGGATTTTGGGACGTCATGGTCCAAACACGACAATGTCCCGTGCTTAGTTGCGGTATCAATGATTTGATATATGCGCGGCAAGGGGAAGCTATCTTTTGGGTAGGCTTCGTTGAGGTCGATGTAATCTATACATACCGCTAATTTACCGGTCTTTCTTTAACCACCACCACATCAAGCATCCATCTCGGTACTTCACTTCTCCGATGAAACCCGCTTCCGCAGTTGTCTACTCGCCTCTGATAATGATGGCGGGCCGGGTGGATACGCCTCACTTTATGTCTTATTGGTCTGACTGTCGAAATATCTCGCCAGGAGAGGCCACCGCTGGATTAATTCCAAGCAAATCTGCGGGCCCAAACGAATACATCACATTGATAAAGGCCAAACTGCTTCACTTTCTTCATTGGATAGGAGAGAATTGACGTACGTGAACTTTTCTAACCCATCCAACGCTACTTTTTCCAAGGGATCCAAGATCTCAATAGGATCCTTCTCTTCTAATTCTCGACGTGGGTCATAACCGTGACTACTATGGGGTTTAGTCTTCTTATAAGGATCTTTAGAGTTCTTCTCCCTTCTCCTCGCTCTTTGCATATAGCTGATGACATTGCTCCAGACAATCGGACGCTTAGTGCACAACCTACCCAACGTTAGTCAAATAGTCAGACCATTCGTGGTAGGTTAAAGGACAACCTTCACTGGAACGGGAACTGCCTTCCATTATGTATCAGCGCCCCAAGTCTTCTCGGACATTTGAGAACAAAACTCACTGAAAAATTCGCTCGCTTACAGTGGAGGCGACCCCGCTTTTAATGAGAAGGCTGCGCAAAACCAAAGATCCACTCACTAAGTTCAAAGATACCCAAGGGAAGCTTCCATTTGCTCAAGTTGGTAGCCGACAGATCTCGCCGTGACTCCCTAGTCTACAAGACTGCGGTACATCGAAACCGTTAATACAGCGAGTGAGCACTAATGCATCATAATGGGGCACAATAATCGTGTTCAAGTTGATGGGAGGAAAGGATATGGGGCCATATATGGACTTGGTTTCTTCATGGCTGCCCTCCGTGTGGATAACATTAATCCTGGCCTTAATTGTGGCAACCCTTAAGATTTTCTTTTGTTGGAGCTTTGACTGATACTGGTAGTTAGACGGGTCGCCTAGTATATAGTTTATGGCCAGTTTCCGATTCTAACGGGATTGCCGTCCTACTGCACTTTGTCCGCGCTTGTCTCCGATTCCTCTTTATGGTCATCTTCTTTGATATCTTCATGAGGTCCAAATTCTAGATCGCCCACCAAGAACTTTAGGCTTCAACATCTGTTGGTCTCCTGCTCATGATCTCTATGATAAGTGCACCGCAAGGACTTGTTTCTTTGGGAAGGTTCCGTTCGACGGTGTAGGCCATTCAACTCTGTAAGCTCACGATGGGTAATAATTGCTATGAGATGCTTTGTAGGGGAACCCATAGGAGGACTCATTTTCAGGATCGATCACGAGACCGGCTGCCTACTTAACTTCTTTAGACTTGGAAAACTTCTTCCCAAAAGGCTTATTTCCCTCATCCGATTGGTTTGTAATCATGATCATTTGTGTCATTGCACATATATTGTCTCAAAGATTGAGTACTTATCAACTGCTTAGATAACTCTTCCATTATCATATGGCTCCAAAGTTGCAATGTGGTATATATGGTCAAAGCTTCACTTAAAGTTTCGAGGACCGCATTCAGCAGGCGCGATTCTACTTAATAACGGCTTGCCCAAACCTCCTAGTGAAATATTGAATAGACTCCCATTCCTGCTTTATAATAGTTTGCAAAGAGCTAATGTTCCTATTTTGTTGCATTGAACAAAGGTACCGCGATACGAATACAACCTATAGTTCATTAAACGAATTTATTGAAAGCGCAGGCCCTCACAAACTAGTCGGGAATACTTTGCACAACATCCGGTCATTGTCGGCATTTAGTATCATCACCTGATTATAATGGAGCATATGATCGTAAGGGTTAGCCGAGCCATCGAACGTGGCGAAGGTTGGTATGACAAACCCTCGAGGTGGCTCATAATCAAGAACAAGCGTCTTGTGTTGAAGAAGAGAATGTTGTCGGTTCCGGGAATCACATGGTGGTACAGAACGCGTCAGCCAAAGGCAGATGCCAAGCGGCATTGGTGGCATCATGCCGCGAGCACATCGTGGCACTGCACCTTCGCAATACCGACGCACTGCGGGCTCAACCGCTGGTTATATCTCCCGCCTCCGCTTCTCCTTGCCCCGTGGATGCACTACTAACGCATCACCGAAGGCGCGGCGACGCAGCGCCTCGCGAATTTGGCCTTTGCGCCTCCCGGTGCATTCTTGCCGCCGAGTCGGTGACACTTAAAGACGGGAATTGCTTAAGGACAACCTTATCATCCGCTGCATCGACATCATCGTGATAATGGGCTTCTTCCTCTATCAGGAGCGATCTGATGGCTCGAACACCGCTTATCTCGCATATCTTTTTCCAAGATCGCGACTTTTTTCTATTTGTGTCCGTAACTAGTCATTCTTCCGCTACAAGCTCAAAGATCCCATCCTTCCATTGAAGTATTACCCGTTTTCTCTCCATGTCCTGATGCCAATGGAGGAATCGATCCTCTAAATGATCGATCATCTGGGATTTGTTTCGATTACTACGACGCCGACGAATCAAATGTGGGAGGGGAACAGAGCCTCCTAGGTGACATAGGCTACTATTAATCATTGCCAACCCTGCAAAACTCAGAGACTGGCATCTTATGCGTTCTAAGCCTACATATGATACCAATTGTGGCACCTCGACTGGTCGAGCCTCTAAGCATCAACAACATAGCATGAACCTACAAAAGGGTGATTTGAAGACGGAGTGTCGACCACGCTCTCCGATGATTAAGTCAACAAAATATGAAGAAGAAGAAGCAGAGAGTTCACCTAGTTCGAATTTCTTTACCATGTGGAAGATCTTCCCAATTTATAAGGCATGGTTCGCAAATCTTCTCTTAATTTTAGGGATAAAATATCTTATTCCCTATCAAGGATCAATCTTCCGAGAAATAAGGGATTTAGAAACTGGGAAATCCACTTATAAATATCTCTTTTGCGTATTTTCCGCCTTCATGTATTTATCTATAACGAACTTTCCATATGGGGTAGGATGGCCGGCTGAGGGACTTAAAACCCTAGACAGGCCGAGCTAGTTTATGGGAAAACACCTAGGTTTTAAGATTCTTCCGTCTAGGTAGTGCCTCTTGGTTTTAATACGATAAGTGGGCTTGCGCCGTTTCACAATGCAGGCCAGGCCGATTCTAGGCCCATGAGTTGCGAGTCTAAAGATTATGGTGCTCATAACAACCACACGCACACAAAGACGATGACAATTACACGCAAACCAAGTCGACGACTAAATTATAAAAAAAGACATAAAAATCTAGATTTGTATGAAATAGCCACTTTATTGAAAAAAAATATATGGAAAAGAGGTGGATAGAGGTGATTTTAGGCAAAAAAATGATAAAAAAAGTACTCATCTAGGATAGAGATAAAGTTGAGAGAAAGGGATGTTAATAAAATAAGAGAGATTATTTCATAACCATCACTTCCATACACCTCATTGTGAGACACAGAAACTATTACACATGATGCGATGTAGAATTCTACAGAATAATTTCATAAAAGATAAGACATTTATGCTAAGTGACATAGACAGGTGGACAAAAAATAAAGTTATTTCCTAAAAAATATTATGTAATAAAATGCCAAATGGTTTTCAAAATTCATGAAAATAAGGCAATTCAAAGGTATGACAAAAATAAATTTATTGTTGAATTATTTGAGAAATTTTATTTTTCATAGTATTTATTCCTAATAAAATTTCCTTAACATTTTCCATTCATTATAACTCCAAAGAATCATTCCTTTCGGTAGTTCATGTACAAGCTCTTAAAACAAAGAAAAAACAGAGGAGCGTGGGAGCTGCCTCTCACGCCCTGCTCACGTGTCAACTCCTCTCTCTCTCTCTCTCTCTCTAGATCTACGCATCTGTGTTCGTCGTCTTCGCGCTCTCCATGCCTCTATCTTCACTTGCAATTTATCCTAAACCCAAACCCTAGATTTATATTCTTCATCCACAGCACCCCTGGAGTTTCAGAGATGGCCTTCATGGCGGTTCTGGAATCGGATCTGCGCGCTCTTTCTGCTGAAGCTCGCCGTAGGTACCCCGCCGTCAAAGACGGTGCAGAGCATGCGATTTTGAAGGTTAGGGATCGGTTTCACTGTTTTTTATTCGAATTTAGATCAGTGAATGCGTTTTTTATTTATTCATTTGGTGTCTTGTTTTGGTTTTGATTGAATTGAGCGTTAACTCTTGTCTGTGTTTGAATTTTGATACATTGTTAAGTAATTATGGGATTGAACTTTGTGGAAAGATAAAATGAATGACTTAGTTGAGCTGATTCTTTTTTATGCTATTCAAAGTTTTGAAGATCACGAACTTAAGTAAGTTGAATTTGGAATTTTTGTTTGAAAAGATTTAAATGCTCCATAATTGTGGAGATAGAATGGAGGAAAAGACAAATTGTAAAATTTTGAGTCTTCATTTCTATCAAGGGAAATGGTTAGAAATGGTTGTGTGAGGCTAAATTTGGCCTTTGAGAATTTCAAAATGTATTTCAAATTTGCACATTGGTATATACTCATAGTGCACAACTGACATAAGCTCCATATCTTTTTATTTATTTATTTATTTTTTAAGGTCAACAAATGTAACTGTTGATCCATGTTGTTCTTTATTTTTGGTGGAGAGGTGGGTTTGATATATTTGTGCTTTGATGTGAACTTGCAGCTTCGTTCATTGTCAAGCCCTAGTGAAATTGCTCATAATGAGGACATACTAAGGATATTTCTGATGGCTTGTGAGGTCAGAAGTGTCAAGCTGAGTGTCATTGGGCTTTCCTGTTTGCAAAAACTTATATCTCATGATGCTGTTGCTCCATCAGCTTTGAAAGAAATACTCTCCACGCTGAAAGATGTAAGTTCAGGTTACCATTGGTATAAATAATATAGTAGTTGCTCAATCTTGAATGGATTGTGGTGGATTGTGATGGTCTTACTTTGGAGTTATAATTCTTTCTCTTTGCTTACTCTTACGGTAAATTAAGGTGTTTTTAGAGAAATTGCATAAAGCCCTAATAGATGTAAATCAAGAAGCAATATCTTAGTTGATTGGGGGTTGTCATAATGATTTCTTCATAAAAAGTTTATCTTCTCTCTCTCATGAGAGGTGGGAAGGCTTGGTTGGCCATAGAGGCGAAGTCATTTGAGATTGTGGTGGAAGAAGTAGGCAAGAGGCTAAAGGGTTGTATCAAGGATAGAGGTAGAGGTTTTACGTCGTGGGTTAGATTGGGTGATCTCAACTTACAATATCTTTTGTTTGGGGTCGAGGCTTGCGAGCTAGAAAACAAAAATGACGGATGGTTTCGTGGATGGGAGGAAGAAGGAAGACAGTATAAGATGGTGTGACGGAAGAACAAAGCCTGCTCTTTCTTTCTCGTCTACATGACTTGACAAAAAGGCCTGGTATCAGGGTTCTCGGCTGTCGAGATTTCTGGGTGGCGATTGCTTTCAGAAAAACTCCGCCTAGACATGGTCCTCCTGGTGGCCCTCTAAAGGTGGCGACAAAGGTGCTTCTACCAAGGTGGTCAAGCGAAAGAGGCCAACCTTGGTCAGGTGCTTAAGGCATCCTGCAACTCCTCTGGGGACACTCCGCTGATAGGATGAAGATGAGGTGCGGTAGCTGCAGATCTGATTTTGCCTGCTGGCTACGAGAGGTTCCAAACCCTGTCCGACGGTCCGTGGAAAAATGGGAAAATTCTTTGGCTCGGAAGGTTCACCAACGTGATGGAGATGGTGGCACCTGCTTCCTTCGTCGTGGATCCTAAGGTGGCAGAGTGGGTTCTTAAAAATGGGCAAAGGATCCTCAAAGGGAAATACCTCCATTTAGAAAGATGGAATCACATTGTTGGTTGCATAGAGAGTTCGGAACAAGTAAAGGAGGCCTAGGTGAGAGTGGTGGGGCTTCCGGCTCATCTGTGGAGTCGCAAAATCCCTAAGAGAATAGGGGATGGTTGCGGTGGTTTTATTGCAGTTGATGAGGGAACAACGTTATTTGACTAAATTGTGGTGGGCAAGGATTTTGGTCAATCTAGATGGGAGGGTTCCGCCGAAATCGCTCGTCTTGAATGTGGGCAAAACAAGCTTCTCTTTACAGCTTTGGTGGGAGTTCGCACACTGCGTTATGCCGAAACTGGTTCCTAGGGTTTTTGGGAAGAAGGGAGAGGCAAGAAGCAGGGGTGAAGGGGCATAGAAGAGTTCAACATGTTGACTATGAAAATACTTCTACTCTCATACACAAGGGGCATAAAAAAGTCCTCTGTCCAATGAAAAATGTGTCACCAGGTAAGAAGTTAGAGGAGACACAACCATAAAAGGTACTTACCATGCATCAATTTGAAAGGGAGAGCTTGGACACAAAAGTTATTTTAGTTCTAATGATTTGAGAAATTTAGAGAGCAAGATAAGGAATATCCAACAATCATATGTAATATCCTTGATGATTTTTCTAATGATTTTTCTAACAAGATAAGGCCTATTTAACTTCCTCCTATGCGTGATGTACAACATGCCATTGATTTGATTATTGCTAGTGCATCATTACTAAATGTACTAGCCTACAAAATGAACCCAACAAAACATGCTGAATTGATGAATTACTTACAAAAGGGTTTATTTGGGACATAGTTTTAAAAGGCACGCCTAGGCTCAAGGCACAACCACTCCCTAGCTCAGTGCCTCAGTATCTAAAACATGCGCCTTATTGAAAAGGTGCGCCTTGCAAACTTTAATTTCCTGTCTAAACACTTTTATTCTTGTAATTTCTAATATATATATATATATATTATTTTTTTTTGAAAGTTATGCACTTTTGGTTACATTGTAGTAAACTGTCTCTACTGGGACTCGAACCCGGGACCCCTCCCCTCCCTATGCCCTTGCCTATTTAAATGTTGAATGCTCAACCACTTGAGCTAGACATGATGAGGCTAATTATATATTGAATTTATGTAATTTGTTTACCTTTTTTATTGAATGTTTCTTTTAAATGTTAGGAATGTTAATTCAATCGGATTTTGAATAAAATTTTATAAAATTAATGTGCATTTGAGGTCACATTTCACTTCACTCAGGCGCGCACCTTGTGTTGCGCCTAAGCCCCTAGAGGCATGGTTCGAAAAATCAGTTGAGACTGGTATGACTCGGTGGATTCGTCTTCGCCTTGAAGCTCACCCTGCCGAGTCTGATACTAGATACGATACCTTGGTGGAAGAGGCAGATTGGGTTTTGGAGAATGGTAGCAGAATCTTCAGGGGGGAAGTGATGCATCTTGAATGGTGGTCCCCGGCAACAGGGTGTGAAGAAACAGTCGAGATTCGAAGGTTGGGTTAAATTTTCGGTTTGCCCATGCGTGACCGAAGATATAATGAAAAATTGGGAGAGATTTGCGGAGGTTTCGTTGTTATGGATAAGAAACAGCCCACGGAAGGACCTTCGTGGTGGGGCGAAGTGCAGTAAAAAATAGTAGTCTCAGAAAACCTTCTTCAGTTAATTTGCTCGCGGGGGCGAGAAGCTATGAACTTCAAATTTGGTGGGAGATCCAACCAAGAGTAGTTGAGGTTTATCCCCAGGTTAACAGAACCAAATGTCTCTTGAACAGACACAGTGAAGAAGACGATGGAAAGTCACGCGCCAACGAATGCGTGAGAGAAACAAAAGGAAAAAGACTTCCCTTCAGAGAAGTGCGGTGGGTTGGGAGTGAAAGACTGCGGGTCGAGAGAGTGTCGAGGCGGTGCGGTGATGCGACATCAAATGCGTGTTGGGATCCCCATTGAGGGGCCTAAGAAGAGCTACGGATCCCAAAACAACCTGGGGATTAGGGAAAGAAAAGAGGGAGAAACACATGGTGGGGAGCGGGTTAGCAAAAAAGGTCACTTAGGTCTGCGATCGAGAATGAAGCCAAGCCCATACGTCGAGAAAATTGTGTGGGCCAAAGCCCCGAAATGTTACAAGGTACAAATTTGAACCGTCACGAGAGAAGAAAAAAGATGTGGATAATCGGAGGGGGTAAAAGGAATTTGAGTGCGGAAAAGCGAAAGTTAAAGAAGCAGCTTTGTCTCTCTGTGAAAAGATGCGGAGTCATCGTGGGTGAAGAAAAGGAGCAGCAAGAGGAGGAATCAAGTCTCATGTCGGGGCGAAGCGGGAAATATAAGCAAGGGTTGAGACGAGAGGAGGGTAGAGATGCAAAGAAGTAAAGGAGACCGGAGCGGGAAAAAGGAAGATCTTCTATGATCTCGTTTCGGGAATCGATATCAGGTAAGCCCCCGAGAGAAACCCTCTCCTCTGCTATTGCGTGTGTTGGTGGTATAGAAGATAGGTGTTATGCAGGGGAAAATTCGAAGAGCACCACATCACCAGAATATGGGGGTTTGAATGGAGGCAAAGATCGTGGGGTCCACAACCATGCGGGAAGGAAGTTTAAACCAAACTCTTGCCCTCCCAGTATTCTAAGGGAGACTTCAAGAAGATTAGGGTTTGAGGTTGAAGGCGGGTGGGCGGAGTGAAGGTATAGGGGCAGGAGGCCTGGGCAAATACGTAGGGAACAGGTCTACTTCATCGGGCAGGGTGCGGAGGCACCTTTTCATGACCCAAGAGTAGCAGGTATTCGGGGCGGATCAAGATCATGGGAGCGATCGATTAGATTAGCTCTTCTTTGGAGCGGGCTTGGAGGTGGGCCGAACCCAGGAAAGTCCTACGGGGCTGGCTCTTGATGGGGTGAGTAAAAGCCCAAGCTATCTGAGGCTTTATTCTAAATTTGGGCGAATGTTTCTAATCTTAATTGCTTCAAGGCCAACGTTGAGGGAGAGGATTTTGGGCTGAATCAAGCATCAGTAAAGGCTTGTGTCTCCTGAGTGCAGTCGGGCAGGTTCGAGGGACTCAAATATTGGTGAGGAGGGTAATAATACACATGGACGGGAAGAAGATGTGATGCAAGAAGATCCTCATCTGGACGTTGCACGCTGCTACACGAATAGGTATGTTGATAACCTCAACGATCTCAACGACCTGTCTCCCTCTTCCCGTTTCTCTGTTTTTGGCCGGCCCTTGCTTCCAGGGGATTTTTCGGGCCTGGGGGGCACTACAGGAAATGAAAATACGGAATTAATGAGGATGGAGTGGGGTGGGGGCGAGGAAAGGGGTGGGATGCAGAAGGTGTGACAACGAGTTTTTTGGGAGGGAGTGCAGGCGGTCGGTCGGAGGAATAAGAAGACATTTCGGGAACCTTGAGCCAGCGCCTTATGACCAGTTGGGAAACGGTTGCTTAGCTAAATTTAGTGAATTTTAGGCTTTCCAACAAAGGGGTTTTGAAATATACGGATTTATTGAGGAATTTAATTATTTCAGCAAAAAATGGTAAGGAGAAAGGAAATATGTCGGTGTCAAAAGTGATCGGGGCCGAGGAATGAAGAGCACCATTAATTACAATGGGACGGACAAACGGAGGAGGAGGAGGAAGGGATAAGGGGAAGATACAGTTCAAGTTATAATGAAGCTCAGGATTCTTTCTTGGAATGTTAGAGGGGTGAACGATCCTGAAAAAAGGAAAGTTATCAAGAACTTTATTAGAATTCAAAGAGTGGACATGATTTGCCTTTAAGAAACTAAGGTGCAAGAAATGAACATTGAAATGGTTCGCAGCCTTGGGGTGGGGCGCTTCCTGAATTGGTGCTGAATCTTTGAAGAGATCGTGGGGGCATTCTCTGATTTGGGATAAAAGACGCATCAGGTTGGTGGACTCCATGTTGGGGCGATTTTTTCAATGTGTTTATTCAAAATGGAAGGAGTGGGTTTCAATGGGTTTTTCGAGGGGGTGTATGGCCCGGTCGATAAAGTGTAGAGAACTCTTTTGGGAAGAGCTAGGATCTATAAAGGCACGTAGGACTGATCCATGGTGCGTGGGGCGGTGATTTTCAATGAGATTCTATCTCTGATGAAAGATCAAAGGGGGGCGGGATTTCCAATTCAATGAGAAGATATGCGATATCTGAGCGACACAGGTTGAGAGATCTTCCATTTGGGGGTGGGCCTTTTACGGGAGAGGAGCTACAAATGGTAGGTCAAAGTCTCGATGCAGAGCAGTTAGAGTAGTCTCGGATGATTGGGAGATCCCGCTGGCGCAATGTGATTCGAGTGTTGTACGCACAAGGCTGAGTCTCGATCCTTGCCCCATTACGTTAGACCGATTGAAGGTAAGAATGGGCCCTTCTCCTTTTCGCTTCGAATTGATGTGGTTGAAATATGAGGGTTTTAAAGAGACCTTGAAAGGTTGGTGGCAAAATCTTCAGTTCCATGGTTCTTACAGCTTCATTCTCTGTAAATTGAAAGCTCACAAAGGTGATACGAGACTTGGAGCAGAGAAGTTTCGGTTTAGTGGAAACCTAATAAGGGCATCCCTCAGAGTAGGGTGACTTGCGCAGGATGATCTTGAGATGGAAAGGGATTTGAATCCTAGAGGAAGTGGAGGAGAGGCGGAGTTCATGGCGGAGCTTCAAATATTTGGGCCCTACGTGATGAGATCTCTTGGAGACAAAAATCCAGAGAGACATGACTTAAGGAAGGGGACAGGAACACGGGGTTCTTTCATAGGACAGCGAATACCCACAGGAGAAGTAATTTTGTTAATAGTATTCGCATCAATGGCAGAAAGTTAGTAAAGGAGGTAGAGATAAAAGATGGTTTAGTGGCGGCCTTCCAAAATCTGTTCTCGGATCCTAGAGGTTGGAGTCCTTCCCTTCCTGAAATGGCAATCAATGAGATCGGTTCGGCGATAAAGGTGGAGAAAGTTTGCGAGGAAGAAATGCGGAAAGCTATTTCGGAGTCTTAATGGTGATAAGGCCCACACAGGTCAGGACGGTTTCAATTGCTTTTGGATTTTTAGGCTGGGATTTTGTGGGGAGGAAGTCCTTGGTTTTCAAGGAGTTTCATGATCAGGGTAGATTTGTCAAGAATCTGAATCACGACTTTTAGTGTTGATTCGAAGCGGTATAGAGGACTTCGGGTTAAGGCCAATAAGTCTTGTGGGCGGTTTATACAAGATTCTGGCCAAAGTTTTAGCTAACAGAATTAAGAGGGTTCTACACAAGGTGATTTCGAAGTCTCAAAATGCTTTCGTAAAAGACCGGCAGATTCTGGATGCAGTGTTGATTGCAAATGAATTAGTGGACTCTACCTTGAGAAGGAAGAAACAAGGGATGGTATGCAAGCTAGATATTGAAAAAGCTTACGATAGCATCAGATGGGAATTCTTGGACCAGGTCATGGGAAGGATGGAGTTTGGTAACGATTGGTTAATTTGGATAAAATGGTGCATATCCTGGCCTCGCTGCCGGTTCTCATCAACGGATCTCGGTGACTTTCCCAGCTCCCAGGGGTTGAGACAGGCGGCCTCTCCTATCTCTTTGTTATTGGTATAAGGCTCTCGGTTGCTTGATAAACCGAGCGGTTGAAGGTAATTATCTTTCTGGTAGTAGGATTATAGATGGGAGAGGGGGGGAGCTGGTTATTTCCCACCTCCTCTATGCTGATGACTCGCTTATTTTCCGCGAGGCTAACAAAGATCAGTTAAAGTATCTAAAATTTGGATTTTGATGTGGTTAAGTATTATCGGAATTTGAAAATTAACTTAAACAAAAGCGAAATCATTCCAATGGGTCCAGTGGACAATGCGGAGGAGTTAGCTAATGAGTTGGGCTGTAAAATTGGATCCTTCCCTACTTCCTACTTGGGCCTTCCCCTAGGTGCCAAGCATAAGGCGATAGGAATATGGGACTCGATAGAAGAGAGATTTCGAAAGAGGTTAGCTTCATGGAAGATTCAGTATATCTCTAAGGGTGGGCGGGCCACGCTCATTCGTAGTACTTTGTCCAGTCTTCCAATTTATTATCTCTCTCTTTTCCGAATGCCACAGAAGGTTTGTGCTAGATTGGAAAAGATCCAAAGGCAGTTTCTCTGGGGCGGGAGCGATCAGGATCGAAAAATTTCTTTGGTAAGATGGTCCACAGTGTGTATGGATAAGAGCAAAGGTGGCATCGGGATTAAAAGCTTCTCTTTGATGAATAAGGCGTTGCTCAGCAAGTGGAGCTGGCGGTTTGCCAACGAAAGGAACTCGCTTTGGAGGAAGGTTATTTGCAGTAAATTTGGCGAGTCTAGTGGTGGCTGGCATACCAGTGATATCAGAGGCGGTTTTGGGTCCAGTTTATGGAAGGATATCAGGAAAGAATGGCGATTTTTTCCAGAACTCGGTCTTTGCCCTTGGGGATGGTAGAAGAATCAACTTCTGGAAGGATGTATGGTGCGGAGAGGAGGCGTTGTGTGTTAAGTATCCTGTGCTTTTTAATTTAGCCCTGAATAAGGAGGCCAAGGTGGCTGACATGTGGGATAGCATGGGAGGGGCTGGAGGATGGTCCCCAATCTTCTTAAGAGCTCTCAATGATTGGGAGATTGAAGAGATGGCTAGATTTCTTCAAACTCTTCACGATCACATTTTCCGACCAACAGGTGAAGACATGCTTCTACTAAAGGAAGTAAAGGCAAGGAGTTTCTCGGTTAAGGTCATGTATAAAGGGTATGACTTATCCCCCGCTTGTGATTTTCCCAAGTTTAATCACAGGTCGATGAGTGCCGTCAAAATGGGAATCTTTCTTGGGAGTTTGCATGGGGCAAAATACTCACCTTGGATAATCTTAAACGGAGTGGCTTTCGCTGGATGCTTTACGTGTGAGGAGGACGAGGGCCGTGAATCACTTCTTGATCCCTTTGCAAAGTGCAAAATGTTGTGGGACTTGTTTTACGTAGATGGTGGGGATTGGGTGTTCCCACGATCCGTCCTTCATACCCTTTAGCATGGCAAGGTGTCGCCGTGGAAAGCGGAAAAATATGGACACAGCGGCTCCACCGTATGCACATTTTGGACTCTTTGGCGTCTTAGAAACGGGATGGCGTTCAGCAAGAGGCTACCCGCGACCGGATTAAAGGTAGTTTATCTCTAATTTATGGACAGGCTATACATATGCTGCGCTAATTCAAAATCTGTTTTAGATTTCCTCACTTGGTTGGGGTGTAGGTAGGTTTTTGTTTGCCTTGTTTAGGCTTTTACGGTTGTCACGTCTTGTGCCTCTAAGTTTTCCTTTTTATAATGCCAGTTTTCTTGATAAAAAAAAAAAGATACGATACCGACCAATAAATCGGTAAATATCGGATGAATCGACCGAGTTTTCGAGTTAACTTGGTCAAAATTTGCGAATCCCATGTGATTTCTTAGAGAATCTCATCTCATGTGGCAAAGTTGCAGCTTTGTTGAATGGCAAATTCCTCCCAAAAGAAAAAACAAACCTCATGAATTTGAAATTTGGATTTATCGCACAAAGAAAGAGGGGTAGGATTTTGGATCTTTTGAATCTCTGTTGTAAAGAGAGTTGCTGGAGGGGGAGACTGAAGAGGGTCGGAAAGAGGTTTGGGTTTGTGTTTGTAGCAGGAGTGAAGAAGAGGAGGGAGAAGGAGATTGGGGAGTGGGTGAGGTCTGGGTCAGCGTCCATCTATAGCAAAGAGGGAAAGGGGAAGGGGAGGAGAGAGAGAAGAGTTTTATTTTAAAAATACTAAAAATATATGAATTTATTTGTTCAAGTGAAAATAAAAATAGAATATATTTTATAAAAATTATATGTTTGTAAGTGTTTTCAGGCGTTTTTAAAATATTAAGATATATATATATATATATATATATATATATATATATATATATATATATATATATTTCTAAAGTATTTAGTTAATTGTAAGAATGATATTGTTTAAAAAAAAAAAATATAAGAGTGATATTTATATTTTTAAATATGATTTATGATTATTTTTAAAAATTTAAAAAATTAATTTAAGTAAATATATAATAAAAATAAATTTATTTAATTTTTTATTTTTAGAATGAAATGATAAATATATATTTTTAAATCTATCTCAATACGCTTTTATGGATACATAAAAAAATTATAAATATTAATTAATTTTTTAGATCAAAGATCATCTAACCAATGTTCTTACCTAATATATTCAACCTCTAAACAATTCTTTCATCAAGATTTTCGTACTATGGAAATTTTTTTATATGTTCATAAGATAACTAATGATGATGAATGATGATTTTTAGTCTTCTTGTCATTCAACATAATTGATTATTGTATTCTAATCCTTTTAGTAAAAATATTATTATACATATTTTAATTAAAACAAATTCTATTTTGGGATATCATATCTACTAGGAGAATGCTTTTATAAATATTTACTATAAGATAATTTTATTTTATTACTTTTTTGAATTACTTAATGATGCTTATTTTTCTAATAATTTATATAATATTTTTATAATTTTTAAACTTTCTAATTATCTTTTTGGCGCATCGGTTGATACCAAGCCAATACACCGAGACCGATACGACTCTAGACCCTCCAAGTTAGTGATCGAAGGGTACACCTTGCGCCTTCTTGCGCCTTTCAAAACAATGATTTAAGAAATCTTGAGTCCTTGTGGAGTTCTTGCCCGACTAACACCAAAGAAGGTTGAATGGAGGCAAATGTGTGTGGATAGTCATGCAATAAATAAGATCTTTATCAAGTATTGATTCCCAATTGCAAGATTTCAAGACATGCTTGATATGGTGGCAGGATCTGTAGTCAAGTTAAACCCTTTGACTTAGTAGCTTCCTAAGAAAAAAACCCACCTTTGGCGGCACCTAAGATTCAATATCATATGAGCCAGAAATAAATTTGTACTTCCTGATTCTAAAGCCATATTGAGAGCCTCAATAGAGAATTTACCTTTTTTGACATTGTTCAAGCCACCTTTATCTTCATCTTTGCTGCTCACTCTCTTCCCATGTTAGCTCAAAAGGAACTAGTCTACTATTATTTCCCATTTTCTTTTTATCATAGGGTTTGCGTGTTTTAGTTAATGACACTTTGATGAGTTGGCATGACAATTTATTGCCAAAGTGCAAAGAGAGTGTGCGGGATGACCTTTTGTGCTTATTCTCATGCGTACTAGAAGAGTAGAGTTAAATCAAAAGATTTTTGATGGTTTGGAGTCCTTAGTTATGACGTAGTCTCTTTTGTGGGTCTCTGATGGATCATTTTAAGAGTTGGGAACTTGTTACTTTTAGGAATGATTGATAGGATGAACAAAATTTACGGCCTATTTAGAGCTTGAAATGCGTCTTTTATTTGTTTATTTATTTTTATAATTTGAGCTTTTTAGGCTTCTTGTGCACTGGATGTGCACTTGGGTTTTACCCTTGTTTTATTAGGCACTTTTATGTTTCTTATTGCGTACAAAAAAGGTGATTGAATAGGGCCACTAGAGAGATCCAAGGCATGCAAAACATTGCACTAACCAAGTTGCAACACCAGAATCCTAAGCTACAAAACATGAATGGCTAATACAATGCAACCCTTGATAAGATCCAAACCAATCAAAGAAACTAATAAGAGTTGAAGGAGTGTCATTTATAAACATCTTACTATTTGAATTGAGAAAATAAATAAAAGAATTTTTGGTTTTTGATGTGAAAGCTCACCACCATCAAAGATAATTCTGTTCCTTGTCTTCTAAACCACTTAAATGATGCATAAGGGGCCTGCTTTCCAAACATTCCTACTTTTTTTGCCCATAAGAGAATCATGCCAACCTATAAGAGTCTCTTTAATTGATGAAGGAAGCACCTTAGACCTTCCAAAATGCAAACCTTGTCTTTATGTAGTTGATAAGGATATGGTCTGTGAGTTTTTCATCAATAATGTTTAGAAAACATCTATTCATTAAAGGCCTCCCTCTTTTTTGAATTTGATCCAAGATTAAAACTTTTTCCTAAAGGCCTCCCTTTTAAAGAAATTAATTTTAGCTTGCACCTGTGTCTTCCATATGAAACTCAACGGAAAGAAACTAACATCCCTAACTTTAAAGCGGGGTGGAGAGATTTAATTGTAACCTTGTTATGCTTTATCTTTGTCCAAAGCACCCTATTCTTCATCCTTGCACACCCTCAACCATGCAAACTTAAGAAAAACCTCACCCATAACCCAACTTGCAATCATTGAAAGGTCTAGAGAAATAATGGCTTTACTCCTTGCCTCTTGAACAAAAGAAGAACTCCAATCATCCTCCACCTATGCATCCTTAAGAAACTACTTAGGTAAATAAGGAAGGGAAGAAGCTACATGAAGGTGCAACCTCACACCCCTTACCCTTCCAAACTTCACCTTTTGCCCATTGCCAACCAAGAAGGTGATCTTACTACTCATGAAATCACAATCCTTGTGGCTTTCCAAAATCCAACATCATGCCCCTCCCTCACCTCTCGAGAAAATCACCCCCTTTTATATTTCCCATTAACAGTTTGATTTTGTAACCACACACACAGCTCTAAGTTTCTAACCTCTCTTCTCCCTAACTTTGTTTGTAAAATGCCAAATTCATTTACAAAGTAGAATCTTATCAAGTGTTTAGAGACACACAATTCCCCTATCCTTTTGTTGAAGCAGACAATCTTCCATCTTATTAGATGTGGGGTTCATGCAAGAGCCTCACTACCCCACAAAAATCCTTATGAATTTGTTTTAACCTCAATCTAATTGACCTTAGGATGCACAACAAAGTTGTAAAATAAATGGGCAAGCTGGACAAGGTGCTTTGAATTTAGGTGGTTCTCTCTTCTTTGGAGATTTATTGTCTCTTCTACATAGCCAATCTTTTACTAAACCTATCTTCTACTTCTTCCTAAGCTATTGCCAATTTAAATAGGGCACCGAACAAAAGACCTAAATTAGATGAGGATAGATCACTCACCTTATAGCTAGATTGTGAAGCCAGATCATTTGTATCATCCACCTTTCATGTTGGAATGAACTCTTTCTAGTCTAAATTTATTCTCAACCTTGAAATTTCTTTAAACCACGTAAGTGGTCAGCATAAGTAAGGTATCTGATCCTGAGAAACCTTAAAAAATACCAGAATTTGTAAAGAACAAATGGGACTGAAAATTTAAAAATTGTAAAAGGGATTCTTTGCAATCAGGTTTGTGGAGCAAATGAGAGACCATCTTGTTAGTTGGGACTTAGTGTGTGAGACTAGAAATGGGATTAAAGGATTAGGGTTAGGCAGATCTTTATAGGGAATCATGCTCTATTAGGGAAATAGATTTGGAGATTTCCTAAGAATGGGATGTTCTTTGGGTTCAGGATATCCTAAATATTTATAGAACATATACTAACAGGTGGGATACCAACATTATAGTTAGATCGTTATATCATTGTCCTTAAAAGGCTATTATGTAGGTATTTCCATATTTTTCTAGATACACTTGGTGGTGGGATATTGGACAAGAATTTGGTTTTGGGAAGACTTCTAGTGGGGCAGTTAACCCTTGTGCTCCTAATTTTCAAGTATATTCAGAATTGTAATTGTTAAAATCCTCGCTATCTCGTCATTATTGAGTCCACTAACCCTTTCTGTTGGATTCTAAATTTTTTCCTCAATATCTCAAATCTTGATATAGAAAATCTTGAAAGACTTGTGTTCTCTCTCTCATACTTGCAGTTATGTGCGGCTTGTACTTGTATATGTGTATGTATATATGCAGATATATGTGTTTGTGGATATGGATTTAACTTATGAATTGGAATTGTATCGACATCTCTTCTTGTGTACTTCAGATAATAATTTGATTAGTTGAGAACTTTAGTTTATGATCTGTAACTCCATTTATGATTTATTGGTTAGTTAAGAGGCTCTTTTTTAGGACAAATACTACGTCTTTGAAGATATTTTTGATGTTTTGGATAATTCTGGGATATTACATCTGTGGTGAAATTTCTTAAAAAGAAGACATCTCCAACTAATGTTTAATTATGGTATTTTTGAAATGTTAATGTATGGTTGGTGCTTACAAGAAAGCAAATTTTGCATTTAAGAGCAACTTATAAGGAAATACTCATAATGTTTTTCTTTGGCTGTTTTTGATGAGATATTTCTTCTCCCTCATAAGCATTTATATAATTCTAGTTTTGATCTCGATGAGCAATTTAATTTTCTACTTGAAATCTTATGCTGTCTTTTTCCCCTCTCCAGCATGCTGAAATGGCAGATGAGAGTGTTCAGCTTAAGACCCTTCAAACGATACTAATAATATATCAGTCGCGTTTGCATCCTGATAATGAGGTGATCAAAGTTACACAATTTCATTTTCTGCAAAAACTTGATGTATAAACTGAATGACTGTTAAATAGTGGCAAGTGTTCATACCATATATGCCTGGAATGTGTAAGCTGACTGACTGTTAATGGTTACACCAAGCTGAATCAAGATAAGTGTTAGATTGTTCAAGATTGTTTGTTTGTATTTATATCAGGCTTGTTCGCTTGCATTTATATCAAGTTTGAGCTTGATATCAGGCTGGAGCTTTGGCTCAAGTAAGCTTAAGCTTGGCCAAACATGAGTAAAACAAGCTTCACAAGGTTACTTGAGCTTGTTTGTTAAATTATATGGCTTTCTTTTTTTATTTCTGTTTTTATTGTATTTCTGGATGGAGTATATCATCCCTTGTAGTAATTTAAATTTTTGGTCATGGCATGTAACAGCTTATGCAATTTTTTTCTCTCTTGTCTATCAAAGGAAAAAAAAGGAAACAGATAAAAGAAAGCTTATTCAATTCTTTATCATAACGTTTTTCTGATTTACTTTCTGGTAACCATTTCTCAGAGGGTTCATTAGAGTGAATTTCTTATTAGGGTTATATAAGATAATTGCACACTATCACCTCTAGCATTCACAAGGTTAATCGAGCTGAGTTTAAGTTGCTTGATCTTCACTTGTTCAGAGAACCAGACTTCAAACTTTAGCACGAACTTGGCTCAGTTGATTAGCAAATGAATTATATGAAAAATTTTCACTAGTTGAGTCTGCAGTCAGGTGGTTCACATTTCTACTCGCGTGCTAGACTCAAATCTGAGACATGTTTTGTTTTTATCATTTCTTTTATGAGCAATATTCTTTTCCTTGCAAATTGTTGAAGCATGATATTCGTAATGGCAAGATCTATGAAACGAGAACTTGGGAGAGACCGATCGTTTAACATGGTATCAGAGCTTGGTTTGGCAGGAGGTCTTGGGTTTGAATCCTCTCCTTGCAATTTAATCCCCATGTTTATTTGAAAGTCCATAATGGACTCTAACTCTCCATGCGTGGGTATGGGGCCATGTGCACGTGAGGGAGGGTGTTGAAGCATGATATTCAATATTAAACCCAAATCCTAGAAGCTTGAGCTTTTAGGAGAGTTGGTCGTTTAACACAAATCATATCCAATTTATAGGTTGTTCAGTTTCCTAAATTTTTTTTAGTGCCTCAGTACAATCTCATCTGTTCCAGTGGGAAGAATGAGAGGTGTGAGTTGAGTTTGACTTTTCACGCCTTAGCCACAGGATTGAGGAGTGTTCTATTGTAGATGACAGCTATTGTCCATTTTGTGAGCATAAAATCCTTGGGGCCTGGTTGAAATACATTTGATATTTATACTAGTTGTTGTTGACATCATTCTATTGAACTGAACTGAAAATGCTGACTTGTTCATTCTGGAGTCCTTTGTAGACCAGATTTGCTAGGCAGTAATCTGGATCCATAATCTGATCAATATTTTCCTTTAATTGAAAACATTCTGAGAAAACAAGCTTCTAGCAATTTGCCTTCAACATGCGATGGATAACTTGGTACAAGTTGCTCAAATTTGTTTCTTGCATATTATTCCTTAAAAAAATTCTTTCCTTGTTAATAAAAATTTACAACATAGACACAAGTGATGGTTTGTAAAGATGTTCTCAGGCCAGGATAACTAAACTGCAGATTTGGTTTCATTCGGTGCACTCTGATTTTTTCCTTTGCAGCTTGGGGTATGGAATCTTTCAGCCTTAACTCTTGTTGTAAATCTCAGGACAACATGGCTCAAGCTCTTGGTATCTGTCTACGGCTTCTTGAAAACAACCGGTCCTCTGACAGTGTGCGAAAGTAAGTTACCAAATGACATTCCTTTGAGATTTGCTTCTCTTTTCATTACTGGCTGCTCTAAAATGATTGAGACACTAAAATTATTTAGTCTTAAGACTTCTTTATAATCTCTTTCATGTGAGTCTTTTGCAGTACTGCTGCTGCGACCTTTAGGCAAGCAGTAGCCTTGGTATTTGATCACATGGTTTGTGCTGAATCACTTCCACTAGGCAAGTTTGGTTCTGGGGGTTACACCTCTCGAACTAGTTCAGTTACTGTTGATATTAATCGCAATATCAACCGCTCAGAGTACGTAACCTGTGGCAATCATTTTCATTATCCACTTTCTTTGTATCTCTGCTAATCCATCTAGCCAATATTTTGCTACATCTCAAGTGTGGTGTGGGTGTCATTTTTGTATGATCCTGTTTCTGTTTAATCAGTATTTTGGTATATTCAGATGCCAGTGATGGTGGGTTTGCATTATTTATCTGCTCTCCACATGAAATTTCAACGTTTTAACAGGTCATTGGAGCATGAATTTATCTCTGGAGGGCCATCATTAATGAGGGAGACCCTAACCAAAGCTGGAAAGCTGGGGCTTCGTTTGCTTGAAGACCTGACAGCTCTTGCTGCAGGTGGATCTGTATGTGCTAATTTAAAACTATTAAACTATTCTCTTAACCAGACCCCATATCTGTTGTCCATTGGCTTGGTTGATGTTTGGAGCTGTGTCAATTTTGATAGTAGTATTATTTTTGTTAATATTCTTTGCAGAACTAGTGTCATGTTTTCTCTAGCTGGATATAGTAACCGGTGTCTACACTCTTGGTTCACTAAGGAACTTATTCATGTTTGTTATTAGTTCCATTCGTCAATCATGTTTAGCAATCACGATCCTGTTTGTGACATATAAATGATATTCCATTCTATGTATTTTTTTAACTGATGAACAATGTGTCTACTTTATTCTTCAGGCAATTTGGTTACGTGTCAACTCTATTCAAAGGACGTTTGCGCTTGATATACTTGAGTGAGGAATCTGTCTCGTTTTTAATAATAAAGGAAACATATCTTTGCTAATATACTTGAGTGAGGAATTTGTATAGTGGTGATTATACACACTCTGTTATAGACGTTTTTACTTGGATGGGGAGTAGGTAGTTTTCTGGTGGTTTCTTGTTTTCTTTGCTGCCGGTGTTTTGGTTCCCTTTTGTTCACAACCTGTGTACTCCTGGGTTCTTTTGTTATCTATATAAATTTGCTTTTTATCGATCAAAAAAAAAAAAATCTTTGCTAATATATCTGTTTATAACCTTTTAATTTTTGTTTGTTTATTTGGAGTGTCATGATCACTTACCAGTTACCACTCTAAGAAAACTGAATTTCTTGCGAACTTGCATATATTGTGTCCCTTGGACTGCTTTTTGAAGTTTGACTGCTTGAGTGTTGTTTTGAAATATCTACCTTAATATTCATTTGTTGTTGTTTTGTTGGTTCTCTTTCTTTCTTTCTTTTTTCCCCCTTTGCTTATGCAATTGTAGAAGTCTGTGTGAAGAGAAGCTGACATGTAGTTAAAACACTCTAAAATTGTATTGACTCAATGATATAAACTTGTAACTATATATACCCATCAGAAAAAAAAACTTGTAACTATATACAAATGGCATTGGGGATGTCTATTTGATGGAATTCCTTCTCAGTTTTACACAAGCTTGATGAGATGTGTTCGCATAACACTAATTTGATTGAGGAAAGTGCTGTATGCACTCTACCATGTTGTGGCTAATGTTCCTATGCTAAATTCAATATTAGGGATTCAGTCTTTTTACTGATGGGCAGATCATCAAATCCAAGTTGAACTTTATGTCGAATTCAAAGTTGTGAGGGAGTAGATTAGACTTAAATTGGTCGAAAATTGTGGGATGCATAACTTTTGTGGTAGCTTTTCTCCTACATTTTTACCTTTCTTTTCCCTTCTAGTGGCTGTTTTGTATTTATCATGAAGCATGATTATATATAGTACGGGCGGTTGAAGCACAGAGGTGTGGGATGGAATAATGGAAGCATGAAGGAGGGTTGTTGGGCTCCTAGATTTCTTCGATTTTTTAATGATTGAGAGTTGGAGGTGGTGGAAAGCTTCCTTTCGAGATTGAATAGGAGAAGAATCTTTAATGAGGAGGATATAGTGGTGTGGGTGGGGGCAAAAGATGGTAGATTTTTTGTGAAAAGTTTATATAGCAAGTTGGAGCATAGGAGCAACATGGTCTTCCCTTCGAGGGTGATTTGGAATGCTTGGGTCCCATCAAAAGTGGGGTTTTTTTTTTTTTGCCTGGGAGGCATCTTGGAGCAAAATTTTAACTTTAGTTAATATTTAGAGGAGATGTTGGGAGATGGCAAATATGTTTTTGTTTTGGCTCCCTTTTGTTCACGACTCGTGTACATTTGGATTCTTTTGTCCTCTTTATAAATTTTGCTTTTTACTGATAAAAAAAAAAAAAAAAAAATGTTGGGCGATGGCGAATAGGTGCTACCTTTGTGGAAAAGAAGAGGGAACTACTGATCATTTACTTATTCATTGCAACATGGCTTGGGTTGTGTGGCATCTTTTGGCTTGTTTGGTTCTTGTTTTTGAAAACTGTTATTGAGAACAGTTTTTGAAAAACACAGAGAACACCATTTTAGTGTTTTCTGAAAATTGTTATTGTTCCCTGAATATAGTGTTTTTTATGTTCTATGTGTTTTTGGAAATGGAAAAAAAAAAAAAAAAGGGAATCAAACATGTTCTTTGTGTTTTCCTTGTTCTTTTGTTTTTCAGAACAAAAAATAATTTTAAAAAACTGTAAACAAACATGCCCTTTTATTACCCCTATTTTTTTGATCATATTTTATTATCCCTATTTAGAGTACATTGGGTTCTCCCTTCTACTGTGTTGGAAGTACTTCTCAGTTGGCATGGATCTTTTGTAGGGAGGAAAAGGAAAAAGGTGCAGCAAGTTGCTTCGCTTTGTCTTTTTTGGACGTTGTAGCAGGAAAGGAATAGAAGAGCATTTGATAGCAAGGAAGAGTCTATTCATAGGATTAAATTGAATTTTTTGTCATCTTCAGACTTGGTCTTTTGTTTTCTTGCCTCAGGGTCCCTTTTCCCTTGTAGATTTTGTAGATTGGATTGGGATGAGTTGAGGGGCTGTAGGGGTTTTTGGGTTGGGTGATTGTGAAGTTTTTTGTTGATCTTTATATACTTCATATATGCCTCGGGGCGTGTTTTTTGGCGCCTTTTTTGATTAAATTTCGTTTCTTACTTATCAAAAAGCATGATTATATAGAGTGTGAATGGTTATTTGGTTGAAAGAAAATGTGATTGAATTCGAGATAGAGTTGAAGAATGAGTTTCTTTGAGAATTTGTGTGGTCAATTGGCAGGCCAACCGGTTTACTAGTCAAGAGCTATGGGATCTTGTTTTTTTTTATCTCGTTTATCTCATCTCCCTTGCTTCCCTACTCTACTTAAACATTATAACATGATTGCTTGTATCCATTTGTATAATAGCACGAGATAAGACATTTTGGTGAATTGAGGAGAAAAAAAAGGTAGCATTAAAGAAGTGAGGATCGGGTTCGAGTCCTAGTGGGGACAAAGAATGAAAAATAGAATAAAATAAAATATATATTTACTTATCAAAAAAAAAAAAAAAAAAAGTAAAGACATTGTGATTAGGGGAATGAAAATACTTTGGACACTAAAACTTAAACAGCACTACTATATTTTGAGCTGGTAAAGTATACACGGTATTAGTGAGTCGATCGTGGAATGTATGAAATACTTATTAGGGATTATGGAATCTAGAAGGATTAATTGCAAATGTTGACTTTATAGCAATCTTGTATGTAGAAACAAATTGTAGACAAACCTATAACGATAGAAATAAAAGACTTACTAAAGCAAGTTGTTATGTCTTAATTGTGAAAGTGATAAAATGTGATTATGATATGAATTTAACGATAAAGCATAGAATTCAAAAGTTCAATTGAGAATAGATTAGTTGGAAGAAATTAAATAAGAAAAAGATAGTTACACAAAAGGTATTTGAAATGTGAAGAATGAAGACATAATACTATGAGATTAAGTATGGATAATTGTTACAAGGAATAATTGCAATGAATACAATCTTAAAGAGTTTCTAGAAACTAGTTTGATGTTAACTTAGATCTACAACTACAAAGGTTATATAGTGAAATCTTAGTTCCATAAAATCTGAATAGAGTAAGATGTTAACAATTGTTTGGATTGTATAGTACTCTCATCCAAGGAGCTATTAGAAAATTAACATTAGAATAGAATTGAAGATATTCAGCTATCAACAAGAGAAAATTGTCAAACTATTCGAAGTTGAATTTCAAGGATGAAATTCCTTAAAGGAGAGGATGCGATACTGAGGTTCTTCATGACACTTCTACTTCGAGGATAAAAAAAGTTCTCATAGAATTTTGATCCATGGGGTATCAGAGCCTGATCTTTGGCTAGAAGTATGCCAGGAAGGACGCTGGGCCCTAAGGGGGTGGATTGTAGTATTCCACATTGCCCGGTGAGTGAAAGGTGAAGGTCCATGTATGGAAGGGCTTGAGCTTAACCCAATTGTGACCTTTTATTGAAGTCGTGAGCCCAATAGAGAAGCAAAACTGAGCTGAGCTGTTGGAAAATTGTGTGCGCCATTGTGATCTTGAATAGACAGTATTGGTGGAAAATTGTGTGCGCCATTGTGACCCTGAATAGACAGTATTGGATAAAGAATTGGGTCAGGGATGGAGGGAGGAGCCTGTGGATTAATTTGAAAAAACAAAGAATGTAGCATCAATTGTCGAAGTGTGAGCATGTTTCTATTTGTTCAAATGCTAGGGATTATATCCATGGAGTTGACAGTTGCATCCAACACTAATCTAAACATAAAAGCACTTTATTCTAAGTAGAAATCTTTTAGTTACCAAAGTCTTACAACTGAATTCGATGGACATATTAGTGCAAACATGTTTATTATATTTACAAATTTACAATCAGGCCATTGGCATCTTGATCCTAAAGATGGTGGCACCAAGGGTCCCATGGGTAGGCCCTACACCCATGGGGATCTGAGACGAGAAAAAGGAAGGATATGTGGAGTCTTAAAAGAAATTGGTGGGGCTTTGGCTAAGGATGGTTATGAATGGGCACACTAGGCTATGCAGACCAGACTGTGCCCTTTCAAAGCCTTCCTTAGCCAAATCCCCACCAATTTATTTTAAGCCTCTACACATCTCTTCCTTTTCTCATCTCCAATCTCCAAGGGTGCAGGCCCTACACATGGCCACCCATGGGGTCCTTGATGCCATCATCTTTTGGGTCAAGGTTCCAATGGGCTGACATTTACCATAGTAAGCATGCAAGGCTTTGGTTCAAATCTGAGGTTATTTTCAATTGATTATGCAGAAAGCCATACCTTGCTTATCTGTTGAATGCCTGTTTCACTGTCATTTCAGGAGGAATAAATTTTCCTGAAGGACTTTTCTAATGTGTAAATACAAAGTTTTGTGCTACTTCTCATCCTTATTTTAGGATTTTTAATATGTTGATTTGAATTTTCCTTGATGTTTTGTCCATCTTCAGGTTTGTTCTTTCCAATTATGTGGTTGTCTTCAGAACCTTGGTTTCATATGAGCAGGTGATTATAAAAATTAATTGGATAAAGTCTTCTTCTGTTATTTTGTTCAGTTATGCTGGTAGAACTTTGCAGTTGAAAAGATTGCTTGGATGCTCAACAGGTACTACGCCACCAGATATGTTCACTTCTCATGACTTCTCTCCGTACCAATGCTGAGGTATTTCCTTCTGTGAAAAATTAAGTGTTACTGTCTAATGAAATTTGTTGATTGATAAGAGTAATTTCATGTGCTATCTTGGGAAGCCCCCTTTATTATATTATATGTTGAATCAGCTTGAAGGAGAAGCTGGGGAGCCTTCTTTCCGTCGCTTGGTCTTGCGGTCTGTTGCCCATATTATCAGGCTTTACAGTTCCTCCCTTATCACTGAATGTGAGGTATTATCAATGTATTGCTGTTCCTTCATTAATAAAAAAACACAGCTAGGATAAAATAACACATCTATGTTGGAAAGGTTGTTAGAATGCAGGTGTTTTTGTCATTTCATTTTTGAGTATCTAGCTACATCTTTTTATTCTCCAGGATCAAGATCAAAATCAGCCCCTTTTTTGTTTTTAAATTATTATTGTTGTTGCTGTTTTTTTGATAACCGTGAATGTCCAGGTCAGCTTGTGCGCACCTTGACTAATCCCACGGGACCTTGAGGAGACTCGAACTGGTTATTGTTGTTTATAAGTGAGAGAGAATATATTAAAAAGAGACCAAATAAATGTCTCAAAGTATACAGGAAGTATACAATAGTGCCCAGCTGCACCACCCAAAAAGGGAACCACACAAAAACTAACTTCCTCAATGAGCCCCTATCCAATTTATAAAATCTACTAAAGTGTGATTTTTTAGAGCTATAAACAAATTTGACCACTACTCCCAAAGATTACAAAGAAAAGACCCTTTGGATAGATTGCCCTTTATCATTAAATCAGGAGAATATCTGATTTGAATATCTGATTAAATTAGGAGAGTATATTGTTATTATTATTATAAGGAAATTAGGAGAATATATTGAAAGCACCTAGAAAATGGTGAACTAAGTACGCTGGAGCGTACAAAAAAGGCCACAAGGTAGGCAAGAAGGCAACCACCAAATATTCTTACATTGACTAATTCCCTAGATAGTTGCTCTATCAGGAGAACCTAAAAACAGAGAAACACCCCAGAAGCACAACACAGTTCTCTTTTACTCCCGCTGCAACCCAATTTCCTCATGAAAAAAACAGTGAGATGACAATATCTCAAAGTGAGTGGTGCCCATAAAAAAAAAAAAAATCTCAAAGTGAGTGCTGACTCCCTAATGCTTCTTCCCTTCCCCTATTTGTGAGAGGAGAACTATTGTAATTAACCAAGCACTATGGTTTTCAGATTTCCCTCTCAAAATGGAATGTCGAAGGAAGAATCCTCTTCCCCTTAGACCTCAACTCCACGTCCTTGTTTGGACTCCAATTTCTTCATAAGGAAGCTGATCTCTTTTTCACATCCTTTAACTGGCATCCACAAGTAGTTGCTGAAATTGACCAACTTATTAAGAAGGCTAACAATATCCTCCCCTGCTGAATTGCAACGAACTCCAAAGCTAGAGGGCTCCAACTTCTCAGTCCTGACTACCAACTCCTCTCTGGAAGTACCACTCACAGTACTCCCTGAAAACCCCCACAAATTACCATCACAAACATCTTTAGCAGTCGACATCCTGAGCCCAAAGACACCCAAGGAGAGAGGGAAGAGGGGACAAAATTTTTTTTGTCTTTGCCATGAGGGCTGTCAGTGATTGTGATACAGGAACACGCCGGGGCTCCATCCAGCTCCTGTTGGTCCAAACTTTGGGTCCTAGACTGAGCCCCATTATAGCCTCCTTCAAATCAGGATCATCCTGTCACCCCTCTCACGGATTAGAATCAGTTGCTTTCCACATGATCAGTTGCATTTTATAGCTAAAATGCAGTGGGCTTTTGTCTGCTAATTCAAAGAAATAACAGGGACACTTCTAATTTTGTATGCCCAAGAGAAAAAAAAAGATCTCAGTAGTCTTAATATTCTCTCTCTCTCTCTCTCTCTCTTGTTTTTTTTTGAATCAGAAACAAAAAAAAGGATATATTAAAAGAAAAGCAAAAAATACGAAGGAGGGAAAATGATTCCTTCCCTCAAAAGTAGGAACTAAAACAGAGAAATGAAACTCCCTTTATACATAAATTAACTAAGCAACCCAACCAGTTTGGCGAACCACAACTCGCCTACCAATTAAGTTGTAAAACTGCAAAAGGAACTCCTCTAAAAACAGAAGTAAAGAAAACCAGAAGGATGAATAAAAATAAAATAATTCCCACACAGCTCCTTTCGATCTCACTTTGTTCTTGAAGATGCTTGCATTTCTCTCTTGCCAAACAAATTAGACCAGAGAAGGACATACAATTTGCCATAATGTCTTGCCTTTGGTTGAACATTCTCTAGAATTGTTGTTTTCCTAACTCAAAGGTCCTTAAAACCAAATGAGACGAATCCTTGAACTTGAATTTTAGAACATAAAGCTTCTGCTTCGCCTATGTCCTTCCTAATCCACATACATAGAATTTTCCGCCCTTTTTTTGGAATCTTATTCATGGAGTCCGAGTTTCATGTCTGTTCTCAAACTGAGATGTGACATGCTCCTATTGGAAGGGATTAGTATCCACCCCTACTGGTTATGGTCCAAAATAGGTCTAGGCAAGACTTCATTACCAATGTTAGAAACAGCACATATCCTTCTCATGTAAGCAATAATGTCTCTAATCTGTTTTATGGATGGAACTCAGCATGTTAGACCAAGTAAAAGAAATGTTCCAGCACTGCTTAATTGGTCTAGAATCTCTGACAACATATCAGAGGTCAGTAGCTCTATAGGTCAGCCTGACTCTCATTTCCTCGTGCAGTGTAAATCCTCTCTAAATCCTCTTAACCACCAGATATTTGTAATATCCATCAGAAAATTGTGAAGGTGATTTCTTAGATCATAATCAGTGATCCCTGTTTCTTCTAGGTGCACTTCTTCTTCTTGTGTCTAGTAGAGATTGAAAAGGACTTAAAAAACTCTGATAAAAAAAAGGACTTAAAAACCATGTAAGGTGATCACTATAGGAATATATATATTTTTTGATAGGCAAAACAAACAGTATATTAAAAGAGAGAAGCCAAAGGGGCATCCCTAAGGAGTACATGGGAAGTATACGAAGGGGGCTGAGAGCCAACACAAAAAAGAGAGCCAAGACAAAAACCTACCAGCTCGCCAAATAAGCTACATAAAACACAACAAGCATCTTACAAAGGAAAGCTCCACATCAGGAATCATAGTTGCTTGAAGCACAAAAAGACCTTAAAAAAAGGACTTCAGCCTATCAAACGAAAACCACTCATCCTCAAACACAATTTTGTTCCTCTCAATTCAGATTGCCCACAACAAGCATAGGGGAGCTGCCCACCACAACTTTGCTTCTTTTTTCTTGAGAGAAAGACAAACCCAGCCCATAAGCTGCTCTTTAACCAGGTAGGGACAGACCCATCCACCTTTTGAAAGAGAGAATAAGGTAGTCCACATGCCCCAAATCTTAGGGCAATGGATAAAAAGATGCTCCAAGACTTCTTCTGTCTGTCCATAGAAAGGGCACCTGTTGGCTAAGGAAAAACTACGTTTTTTAAGTTGATCCATAGTCAAAATCTTCCCCCACCAAACCTCCCACACAAAAAACCCCACTTTTGTAGGCACAAGAGGGTTCCAAATCATCTTGAAGGGCACTAGCTGCTGCCTCCCTTCTTCCAAAAGGTCATAACTAGACTTGACTGAGAACATACCATTCTTAACCCCATTCCACCTGAGCCTATCATTTGAGAGGGAGCTTAAGCTTTTGGTACTAACAGTACGTAAGAATCTCTGAGCCTCTTTTAACTCCCAATCATTAAAATGTCTCTATAGGAACATATCAAATCTTAATAATCCCACTTGAAGGGATACAAGGTGGTAGGATCCTCTAGCCAATCTTCTGTTAGTGGTTTCCTTCTTGGTTTCTTGTTGCACCAGTAAGTTCTATGATACATCCGGAAGGACCTACCTGATTGGTTTCTTTTTGTTTACAAGTTGCATCTAGCTAAATCTAGGATTGCTAACTGAATGATTTTTGCTTCATTCTTGAATGCAGGTGTTTCTTAGTATGTTAGTGAAGGTTACATCAATGGATTTGCCATTATGGCATCAGATTCTTGTTCTTGAAATCCTAAGGGTAACTTTAACAATTTAATGTTGTAACATATTCTTTTATGTTCTATTATCTTTTTCCATTTATGAATTTGTTTGTAGTATTGTACTATTTAAGACCTTAAATAATGAGAAGCTATGTAATTTGATAGGGTTTTTGTGTAGAAGCACGGACATTGCGAATTCTTTTCCAAAACTTTGACATGTAAGTTCATTAGCTTTATGTCTATACTTTTGGTTGACACCATATGTTAAATCCTTAATTGGTTCTTTTTGTTCTTAACAAGAAACTTGCTTTCCATGTTCACTTAGTTTTTAATCAATTTCAATTGATCTATTAAGGATTTGTTTGGATTGGCTTTTGAGAAGCTAAAACTCTTTTTTTTTTGATAGGTAAATTGAGCAAATATATATAAAGTTTTTATGTAAGCTTAATAAGAGTTTTTCTACCTATTTTGATATTTTTCTTGAAAGAGCTTGACTTAAAACACAATTTAATATGGAAGTTAGGAAAATGTTCTTCTTATGTTATCCGTTTTGGGTTATATTGGAAGATATTCCATGTCTACTAAAACTTCTTTAATACCTATCTATATAAACAATAATAATAGTAATGATGATGGTAATATGGGTACAAGAAAAGGATGTGAAAACATTAATCAAAGCAAGAGAACACCCTTCAATACAAAACCCTAAGTAAAACTCCTTCAGAAGCAACAATACAAAAAGACCACAAAGAGGAGAAGAGATGTAAATCGCACAACACTCCATTTGATCTCCCGATATCCTTTCTCTCTTGCCACACAATCCACAAAGTGTGTAGCAAGCATTTTGCCTAGAGTCTTGTCTCTGATTGAATTCCCAAGCCTTTAAATGCAATAATCATCATGTCCCTAGTTCCTCTTGTTGGAACCTAAACCGATCTTTCTAGATTGAGTAACTCATGCCATAGGTAACTAATGGTCAATTGAATAATCAATATGTCTCTATTGGTGGAACCTAAACCAATGTTGCTAGATTAAGTAGCTTATGCCATAGCCCAATAGTTAATGGTTGATTGATTCTCCTTTTCCCTTTGTGTAAAATGCACCATTGGAGATTAAGAGATTTGTGGCTATGAAGGCTTCAAAGACCTTCTGAGGGATTGGTGGCAAAAGATGTAGGTCTTTGGATCCTTCAGTTTTGTTTTGGCTTCCAAGTTAAAGGCCTTGAAGGGGATTTTAAAGGTCTGGAACAAAGGTTTTTGGTAGAGTTGAGACCAAAAGGAGGCTCTTAGGAGGGTAGTCTTCTGGGATGACCTAGAAAAGGAAAAGGAGTTGTCTCGTGAAGAAGTTGAGGAGAGGGAAAAGGCAAGGGAGGACTATAAGAACTAGGTTGATATGGAAGAGGTCTCTTGGAGACAGAAATCCAGAGAGCTTTTGGTTGAAGAGAATAGCTGGGTTTTTTTCACAGAATGGCGATTCACATAGAGGAGGAACACCCATACGAGATATCGGTATTAATGAGCGAAGATTGGCTCGGGATCACGAAGTCAAAGGAAACGGTAGATGCGTTCCAAAACCTCCTATCTACTCCGAACAGTTGGCGCCCGCCTCTCCATGATCTTCCTTTCAATGTGATTGGTGATGAGTAAGCTGCTAAGCTTGAAGAAATGTTCATGGAGGAGGAAATATTGGCAGCGATCTTTGGGCTTAAACGGGGATAAAGCTCAGTGGGATGGGTTCAGACTGGCCTTTTGTGGTCCCTTCGATTAGGACTGTGAAGGATGAAGTCCTAGGCTTCTTTAAGAATTTCTGAACACAGCAGTTAGTTTCAAAGTCTCAATGCTACTTTCTTAGTTCTGATTCCCAAGAAATGTAATGTTGAAGATTTCAAAGACTTAAGACCCATCAGTTTAGTGGGAGGTCTTTACAAGATCTTAATCAAAGTTTTAGCCAACAGAATCAAGAGGGTCATGAGTTTGATCATCTCCCAAGCTCAGAATGCCTTTGTCGAAGGAAGACAGATCCTTGACACAATTTTAATAGCTAACGAGGCAGTGGACTCAATTTTGAGGAAGAAAAAGAGTGGGTTGCTTTGTAAATTAGACATAGAAAAGGCTTATGACCACATTAGTTGGGACTTCCTGTTCTAGATTTTGGAGAAAATGGGCTTCGGCAGAAAATTGATTAGTTGGATTATGTGGTGCATATCCACAACCGCTTTCTCAATTCTTTTCAATGGCTCTCCTATGGGCTTCTTTCGGAGTTCTAGAGGCTTGAGACAGGGGGATCCCCTTTCCCCTTATCTTTTTATGATTGGAATGGAAGCTTTGAGCGGGCGGCTAAAGCGTGCTGTGGAAAGCAATTTTATATCAGGTTGCAAGTTTGTGGGTAGGGGTGGAGGGGAACTCATCATCTCCCATCTTTTGTATGCGGATGACACTGTTCTGTTTTGTGATGTAAATCCAGAGCAATTGATGTATCTAGGTTGGACCTTAATGTGGTTTGAAGCCTTCTCGGGCTAGAGTGTAACACAGCAAGAGTGAGATTATCCCAGTGGGCAAGGTTAGTTATGTGGAGACACTAGCTGTTGAACTTGGGTGTGGCGTTGGTTCTCTACCCACCACATACTTGGGTCTTCCACTTGGGGCTTTTCACAAGTCGGTAGGGGCTTAGGACTCTGTTGAAGAAAGATTCAGAAAGAGGTTGACTTCTTGGAAGAGACAATACATCTCTAAGGGCGGGAGACTTACGTTGATTCAGAGCAGTTTGTCTAGTCTCCCTATTTATCTCATCTCCCTGTTTCGGATACCAAAGTTCGTCTGTGCTAGATTGGAAAAGATCAAGAGAGATTTCCTTTGGGGAGGCGGAAATTTAGAGTGAAAGCCGCATTTTGTCAATTGGAATCAGTTGGTTATGAGAAGAAAATAGGAGGTTGAGGTGAAAGCCTTTCGAGTTGAATCAAGCTTTGCTTTGCAAGTGGACACAGCGGTTTGCTAATGAGGAATCTCTTTGGAGAAGGGTGTCAGTGAAATCTGGAGGTGGTAGGGGTGGAACCACAGGTGGCTTATAAGGGTGGATTATGGCATTGGTCTTTGGAAGACATTAGATAGCGACATACCTTATCTCGAATGTTGTCTTTTTCCTTAGGAGCGACAAGAAATTGCGGTTTGGAAAGATATTTGGTGTGGGGAGGTAGCTCTGAGCAACGCTTTTCCCAATCTGTTTAACATGGCAGTTCATAAAGAGGCTATGGTAGCAGATGTATGGGATTTTTCAAGGGCGGAAGGGGGCTGGTCCCCAGTTTTTTTTAGAGATTTTAATGACTAGGAGATGGAGGAGGTGAAAAGGCTCCTTCAATTTCTCCATAGAAGAAAAATCATGTCTTACCAAGAGGATCAGTTCCCGTTGAAGGGTGCTAAGGTTTCTGAATTTTCAGCTAGACTCATGTATAGAAAGCTGGTACATTCTCCCGCCCTCGCTTTTCCTTCCCGCTCCATCTGGAATCCTATTGTGCCCCCCAAGATAGGTTTTCTTGCATGGGAAGCGTCCTGGAGTAAGGTGCTTACTCTTGACTAGCTTAAGCGAAGAGGGGTAACTCTTGCAAATAGGTGTTTTCTTAGCGAAGAGGAAGATGAATCAATAGACCATTTACTCATCCATTGCCCAGTAGATGCTATGGTAAAAACTACATGGTGTTGGGCTCAAGTTGGTCTTCGCAGACGGTCATCAGCGCTTTGCCCGTGTATTGTGTTGGTAAGCGAGAGAGTTGGATGGCAACACCTCTTTCTTCATTTTAGACGGTATGTAGTAAATAGGGCGGCTTTTGAGGACGTAGCCCCCTCTGCTCATAGAATGAAGTATGTACCTTGTGGTCATGGGCAAATTTGTATAGTGTTGATAACACTGATTCTTTGGTGGATTTTTTGGCATGGTTGGGGTATAGGTGAGTTGGAGGGTTTTTTTGTTGGGTTCCCTTTTTGTATACCTCTAGTATACTCTTCGGGAGCTTCTTTGCTCTTTTTTTAGTCAATATATTGCTTATTACCTATTAAAAAAAAAAAGATTAAGAGATTTGCAGGGCTTTCTCAACTACAACATGTTAATGGTATTTACCTTCCTTTGTGTTACTAACTAAGAAGGCCTTAACCTATGAAAAAACTTGTAGTTATCGCAAAAACTTGGCCAAAAAGAATATGATAGGATTTGAGAAATTGGACAAGGCTAATAAAAGGGTTTTATTATAGCTTGCGAAGAGGAAAATAACTCTTTGATTTTCATTAATTAACAAAGTGAGGGAACATACATATACTCGAGTGTTAAGAGCAAAAAAAGGAAACAAAGTTAGAGTCTAATTAGGAGACTAAAGAGAAAAGGAAAGAAGGAAAAGATTCCTAAATGGATTAGAAAACTAATCCTTAACTCGCCCCCTTAAGCTAGAGCATATAGGTCAAATGCACAAAGTTTGTCACATATATACTTTATCCTAGGACCTTTGAGAGACTTAATGAACATATCTGCTAGTTGGTCATTGGAGTTGACAAAACTAGTAGTCATGCATCCCGATGCAATCTTCTCTCTGATAAAGTGGCAATCCACTCTGATGTGCTTGGTCCTCTCATGGAAGACTGAGTTAGATGAAATATGCAAGGCAACTTGATTATCACATATAAGCTTCATATGTTTTTCCTTCCCAAATCTTAGCTCTTGGAGGAGATGCTTTAGCTATATGAGTTCATATGTTGCAAAGGTCATAGCTCGATACTCGGCTTCAACACTAGATCTGGCTACTAAATCCCTTTTCTTACTTTCCTAGAATATTGAGTTACCTCTTATGAACATACAATACCTTGATGTAGAACGTCTATCTGTGGGTGAGCCTACCTAGTCTGCATCACTGTGGCCAACAATCTGAGTATGACCTTTGTTCTCATACAACACCCTGTGACTTGGTGTTCATTAGACATAGCAGGAGAACACAGTGCGTAATCCGTTAGGTATCGCGAGTGATTGTAGGGCCCGACTAGCTAAACTCCTTAGGAAAAGAAATGTCAGGCCGAGTGATAATGAGATAGTTCAGTTTACCTATAAGTCGTCGATATCTCCTTGGATCTCGTAGAGGCTCCCCCTATCTTGGTACAAATTTGACATTTGGATTCATAGGAGTGTCTACAGGCTTACAGTCCAACATACTAGTGTCCGACAATATATCCAATATATACTTCTTTTGAGAAATAACCGCATCGGAATTAGACTGAGCTACCTTAATGCTTAGAAAGTACTTGAGTTTCCCTAAGTCTTTTGTCTAAAAGTGGCTGAAGAGGTATTGTTTGAGTTTTTGAATACCATCTTGGTCATCGCCTGTAATGACAATGTCATCCACATAAACAATCAAGTAAATACAATGTCCCGTAGAGGTTTGATGATAAACAACGGAATGGTCTGCTATGCTTCGAATCATGCCAAGCTCCTAAACCACTAAGCTAAACTGGCTAAACCAAGCTCAATGAGACTGTTTCAGACCATATAAAGAACGAGGTGTCGTAAAAAGCCAAGAAAAAACATAAAACCCCAGTGGAGAAGACTGTCGGATACAAAAAGAGTCAAAACACGTGGATGGAGACTTCAAATGGAAGATCCAAGTAGCTAGGAAGGTTTGTTGGAGGGAGACGAGCGTGGTTGTGGAGGGTGGTGGCCGGACAGTCACCCATGCGCCAGAGCATGAGGTACAGTCGTCAGAGAAGATCATGTGCGTGCAAGTGCGTGGAGGCTTGGTTGTCGGAGTTTCTTTCTTCAGTGGATAGATTGGGGGTCGATGAACCTACTAGTATGGTTCTCACCGAGACGGGTTGTCGTCGAAAAAGTTCGTCGGAAAATCTCGCTGGCGATAAGAGACTACAAAGGCGGTAGAGGGTTCCGAAGCTTTACCAAAAGGTGAGATGGTTGGAGTGAGACACGACCACTAGATGGGTTGCCGGAATTGAAAACACGTCAAAACCCTAACCTGAATCTTTCATGGCTCTAATACCATGTGAAGAGAAAAATAACTCTTTGATTTTCATTAATTAACAAAGTGAGAGAACATACATATTTATACTCAAGTGTTAAGAGCAAAAAAATTAAACAAAGTTAGAGTCTAATTTGGAGATTAAAGAGAAAAGGAAAGAAGGAAAAGATTCCTAAATAGATTAGGAAACTAATCCTTAACTTAGCCAAGCTGATGAAGACAAAAACCAAACTTTTTAATCCACAATTGAAGGAGACAAGTGCACTAAACTAAAGGAAGACATGAGTCTTTTGAGGGGTTCAATTTTTGTATTAGTGAGAATGCAATGGAAGTTAAAATTCCAAGAGACAAGAAAGAAATTAATAAGGGTTATTGAGATGGTGATGTTTTTCGTATCAATACCTATATAAAGATTGGGGAATTATGAGCACAAAGGTTTGTCTTTGCACCATAGATCTTCTCAAAAATAATTACTTTCCCCATTCCACACCACAATATAGGCAAATGGGGTGAAATCTTGAAATGCTCGTGCTTTTAGCCTTCCGAGGACACCTTGTGACCATCTAATCGCCATGTTAGCGTCTCATCCATTAGGATGTGTGATACGATCCTACATCGATTCCACAAGAAATTGTGGAGTGACACTTAAGCTTGAAAGGTTCTCCTACCTATTAGGCCGGTCTTTTGGGTTGGGCTCTCCTATTGAGCTTGGGTACCTATCATTGGTGCTTTCATTGAGAGCCGGTGTGTAGCAGGAAATGACTACCTTGAAGAGGGCTACCTGGTGCCCTAAGAGAGGGTCAGGAGTGAAAGCTATCCAGAGTGTGAGCCGTCCGGCTTGTGGGTAATGATACGATCCCACATCAGCAGATTTGTGCTTCTTGTATTTATTGTTGAAGATAAAAGAAAATATTTCTTTATGTTCTAGGACAAAAAGGAAAAGAAGCTTGTTGTATTACAAGTCATATTTGTCATATTTCTTACATGCCTATGAGTTGTGCTTCTTGTTTTCATGCTATTAGTTTATTTATTTATTTATTTTTTGTTTGTTTGGATCCTGTCATGATAAAGTGCTATATTGCCGAAGCACTTGAGTATGAATGAATATAATATAAAATCATTATTTTTGATCTTAGGGAATATTTGCTGTTCTATGGCAGAATACCTTGATACATTGTAAGCCAAAATCCTACAAGCCTAAACTTTTAGGAAAATTGGTTATTGAACTTGGTATCAAAGTCTAATTTGATGAGAAGATGTGTTCCAACTTCATTGCATATTTATTTCTTCAACTTGTTTTAGCCCAAAAAAGGCTGCCTTGTTTTTTCAATTTATTAAGTGCATGTGTAAGGTTAAAAGAGGCTACAAGTGAGGGACAATGTCATTATACATGTATGAGCTTTTAGAAAAATTGGTTTTTCAACAAATTGGAATAACATTTAAGAGATAAGTCAAACTATGTTGTTCATTATAATCTATGAAGATTTTAATGAAACTACATCGCATTTGAAAACAAAGGATGAAAGGAACTACATCGCATTTGAAAACATTTTGGTCCATATGGCATGAAAGGAACTACATGGCATTTGAAAACAAAGTTTTCTAAGCTCAGGATGAAAGTCTCTTTTATTTGTAATCTATGGTCTTGGTCAAATGTGTACATTGTTGAAATGCTTAGATCCTTAGTTGATTTTTTTACTTGGTTGGGCTGTAGATGAGGATTGGTGGGTTTTTGTCTTCCCTTTCTATTTCCTTTTCTTTTGTCTCTTGTTGGGATCCTCTTGTATACCCCTGTATACCTGTGGGTCCCTTTGGGTGCTCTTCTTTTTGATGAATATATATTGCTTTTACTCATCAAAAAAATTATAATCTAGGAAGATATATTTTTGGGAAATTCCTATAATCCAACCGTCATTTGTCATTTCCTTAAAAAGGGAATCTCAGTCAATTATTATTTATGCAAGCTATTGATTCTTATTCTCATTGTAGGCATCCCAAGAACACTAATATTGTTGAGGGTATGGTTAAAGCTCTTGCTCGTGTTGTTTCAAGTTTACAGGTGAAAGATGTGGTCTCTCTCTCTTCTCTCTCTCTCTCTCTCTCTCTCTCTCTCTCTCTCTCTTTCCCCCATAATCTCACTCGCTCTGTTGAACATTTATGTTAAGAGAATGAAACAAGTACTGAGAAGAAATATGTTTCCTTGAGAGGAAAAGAAAAGGAAGTATGAATGGAAAGTGAATAATATGGATTTAAAAAGAAAAAAAAAGGTGTACCCTTGGTTGAATCCGCCTTAAGGAGGGTGGAAGTGTCTCTTAAAGTTCATATTTATATTCCTTGCCCAAGAATCCAATATTATTTTTGGCAGATCAGAGAATCCAATTATAATCCACCTCCTTTCCTAGGATGATGTTTCCTATCCGCCTAACAGTATGGGTGATTGTTGAAGATCTTGAATCATGAACAGAAGCCCAACATATGGCTTGTTATGAATTTTATTTATTTTTTCAAGCATTGGTTCTTGTTGAGAGAAAAAGAATTCTCTGATTTTCATTCATTTACAAAGGAGGTGTAACACACATATTTATATTATAGTGTTAGGGCGAAAAAGGAAACAAAGTTAGAGTCTAATTAGGAGACTAAAGAGAGAAGAAAAAGAATCCTAAATGGATTAGGAGACTAAACCTTAACACTCCCCCTCAAGCTTGAGGATATTGGTCAAAAGCACTAAGCTTGTCACATATATACTTTATCCTAGGACCTCTAAGAGACTTATTGAAAATATCTGCTAGTTGGTCATTAGAGTTGACAAAACTAGTAGTCATGCATCCCGATGTAATTTTTTCTCTGATAAAGTGGCAATCCACTTCGATGTGCTTGGTCATCTCATGGAAAACTGGGTTAGATGAAATATGCAAGGCGACTTGATTATCACATATAAGCTTCATTTGTTCATCCTTCCCAAATATTAGCTCTTGGAGAGATCGCTGACCACATATGGTGTGCATGTTACTAGGCCATAGCTCGATACTCGGCTTCAACACTAGATCTGGCTACTACATCTTGTTTCTTACTTTTCCAGGATATTAAGTTACCTCCAATGAACACACAATACCCTGATGTAGAACGTCTATCTGTGGGTGAGCACTTGGTTGCATCTGCTATGTGATATGCAGGTATGACCTTTGTTCTCATACAACATCCCTTGACCTGGTGTTCCTTTAACATAACGGAGAATACGAACTGCAGCATCCCAATGACTATCACTAGGTGATTGTAGGAACCGACTAACTACGCTCATAGGAAAAGAAATGTCAAGCCGAGTGATAGTGAGATAGTTCAGTTTATCTACAAGTCATCGATATTTTCTTGGATCTCGTAGAGGGCTCACCTTGACTTGGTACAAGTTTGACATTCGGATCCATAGGAGTGTCTACAGGCTTGAGTCGACATCTTAGTGCGATATATCAGGTATACTTCCTGCGAGAAATAACCCTCTGCGGAATTGGAGCCGAGGAGCTACCATAATGCCTAGAAAATACTTGAGTTTCCCAGGTTTTTTGTTTGAAAGTGGTGAGAAGAGGTGTTTTTGAGTTTGAATACCATCACAGTCCCACTTACGTAATGACAATCTTATCCACATAAACAATGAAGTAAATACAGGGTCCAGTAGAGGTATGATGATAAAAAACGGAATGGTCTGCTGTGCTTCGAATCATGTCAAACTCCTGAACCACATAGCTAAAGCGGCTAAACCAAACTCGAGGAGATTGTTTCAGACCATATAAGGAATAATGTAGTTTGCATACCAAACTAGACTCTCCTTAAGCAACAAAACCAGACAGATGCTCCATATATACCTCCTCGGCAAGATCACCATGAAGGAAGACATTCTTGATATCCAACTGTAAAAGCAGCCATGAGCGCATAGCAGTCATAGAGAGAAGCAAGCGAACAAAGACAATCTTGGCCACTGGAGAAAAGGTATTATAATAGTCCGAGCCATATTGCTGAGTATAACCTTTGGCAACCAAACGAGCCTTAAGTCGATCTACTTGGCCATTAGGTCCCACCTTCACTGTATAAACCCAATGACAACCAATAGGAGACTTGCCAGGAGGAAGAGTGACAGCTCCATGTGCCGTGGAGTAAGAACATCCATTTCCTCGACCATTACTTTGTTCTTGCGGGATGAGAGAGAGCCTCACTAGTGCTTTTAGGGGTAAAGACAGAAGACAAGGTGGAAACAAAGAAAAAGTAAGGTAAAGTTAAACGATGATAGCTTAGAGAATTATAAACAGGATGCGGGTTACAAGTAGAACGAGTACCTTTCCGAATGGCAATAGGTAGATCATCGGACGGTGGTGGAACTGAAGCAGGAGATGACGGTGGCATAGAAGATGAATCAACAAGAGGTCCTGTCGGAGGACGAGGATGATGAGTGTAAACCTGAAGTGGTCGAGTCACGGCATTTGTAGGCAGAGAAGGGAAATCTGGAGATGGTAAGACAAGAGGGACATGTAAGACATCCAAAACATGAGGATGCTTTGCAGTGGAGAAGAAAGAGGAATCCTCATAGAAAGTGATATCAACAGAGATGAAGTACCGATTGGTGACAATAGAATAACATCTATAACCCCTTTGAAGTCGAGAATAACCCAAGAAGATACACTTAGTTGCTTTGGCAAAGAGCTTGTCCTTAGGAGTAAAAATATGAACAAAACAGACACAACCAAAGACATGAGGAGGAAAGCAGAAGAAAGGTTGATTAGGAAAAATGATAGAATGAGGGATCTGATCATGAAAAATGGAGGATGACATACGATTAATCAAATAACATGCAGCTAAGATAGCATCCTCTTAACAACGTTGAGGAACCTTATGATAGAGTAGCAGAGTGCGGGCAGTTTCAACTAAATGACGGTTCTTTCGCTCAGCCACTCCATTCTGTTGAGGAGTGTAAGCACAAGAGGACCGATGAAGAATCCCATGTGAGGACATAAAGGGGGAGAATGATGCAGAAAGATATTCCTTGGTATTATCATTTCGTAGGATACGAATAGAAGTATTAAATCGAGTTCGAACTTCAGCATGGAACTTTTGGAAAATAGAGAATAACTCAACACAAGTTTTCATTAAAAATAGCCAAATACATCGAGAATAATCATCTATAAAAGTAAGAAAATATCGGAACCCTAAGGTAGACTTTGTCTGTTGATCTAGGCACTTTGGGAATGAGACACGAGTATGTTTCCCAAGTTGACATGATTCACACTCAATTGAGGACAAACTGAAAAACGAGGAACCATTTTCCCAAGCTTGGAAATGTTCGGATGACCAATACGATTGTGAATAAGGAGAGGAGTATCCATGAAAGTTCAAACAATGGAAGATGAAGGCGAGCTGAGATGAAAGAGGCCTTGAGACTCACGTCCTATGCCAATCGTCCGTCCCGTACTTCGGTCCTGCAATGTGACAAAGTTATCAAAAAAGTTTGTCAAACAATTAAGGTCACGAGTCAACTTATTGATAGGAATCAAATTAAAAGGAGAATCGGGAACATAAAGGACATAAGTATGGGGTAAGGAAGGAAGAGGGTATGTTGAACTGATTTCTTTAGCTATGGTTTGAGATCCATGAGCTAAAGTAACACTGGGTAAAGGAGAAGTAGAGGTAAGAGAAGAAAAAATGTACTTATTACTGGAAAGATGATTAGATGCTCCAGGGTCCAGAGGAATGTGAAAGGCAAGAAATGTCCTTATTCATGCACCCACACATGCATGATCTCTTCCAGAGGGGAGATCGAGGGGAGACGATCCTAATGGTAGGGTCACTGGCCGGAGATGAAGTCATCAACCGGAAATGAGGTTGCCGGAAAAAGTTGCTTACGGCAAGAGGTTTTGACAGTGGAGGTGACTTCAGATAGTGACACGACGACTAATGGGTTGTCGGAATTGACTACGCGACAAAACCCTAACCCTAAAAATTATGATTCTTCTATGGCTTTGATACCATGTTGAGAGTAAAGGAATTCTTTGATTTTCATTCATTTACAAAGGAGGTGTAACATACATATTTATACTCTTGTGTTAGGGCGAAAAAGGAAATAAAGTTAGAGTCTAATTAGGAGACTAAAGAGAGAAGATAAAGAATCCTAAATAGATTAGGAGGCTAAACCTTAACAATTCTCATTGACTTCTTTGTTGTTTTGAATGGCAAGAAGATTCGCTTGATGACATTGACAATCCTATTTAATTAAGGGAACACTTTGAGGGAACAACTTAGTGTTAATGAATCTAATTATTAACACCTCCATTTTCATGCTAATGGTCTCCTAATCCTTAATGATACGTGTATAGGTACCTTTAAACTCGTTTCCATTTGGAATATTTTGTGACTGTCATCTCTTTCCCTTCATTTTCCATGATTGTTCATTATGATGTGGGTGTCCTAGTTATTGTCCGTTAAAAATCATCAAATCGTATATGCTTCTGATGAAGGGTTCTAAGGATGGAAATTTCTCTATAAAGATCATGTACAGGAGGCTTGACCTGACATAGATTTTCCTTATTTCTCAGTTTGGAATTCAGTTGTCCCTCCAAAAATAGGTTTTTTTTGCCTGGGAAGCTTCTTCGAATAAAGTGCTCACGTTGGATCAGATTAAACGTTGTGGAAGACCTCTTGCTAATAGAATGTTTTCTTTGTGAAGAGGATGAAGAGACAATAGAGCACCTACTAATTCATTGCAAAAAAGCTAGGATGCTTTGGGACCTTTTTTTGATAGTGGGGACGAGTTGGGTTTTCCCGTGCTCGGGCCTTCACACCCTCCTAGCTTGGCAAGGAGCGCCAGTGGGTAAAAAACGCAAACAAATATGGATGGAAGCTCCTTTATGTTTATTCTAGACTTTATGGCAGGAAAGAAATAGGGTGGTGTTTGAAAACGGGGTCACTTATGCTCAAAGAACAAAATCTAACTTCTTGAGGAATTTGTGGCATTGAGCAAAGTTGTATAGTGTTGATAACACAAATTCTTTAGTGGACTTTTTGACTTGGTTGGTGTTCTTCTAGCTGTTTTTTTGCTTCCATTTGGTTCCCTCTTCTATCCTCCCAATGTACTCCTTGGAACCTTTTGGTTCTCTTTTGATCAATATACTGCTTTTTATCGATTAAAAAAAAAAAAATCCATATTTCTGATAGCCCAAGTGTTTTAATGTGCTCTGCCCATGGTTCTCCAACAGAAGTTGGGGCTTCTGAAAGAAGCAGTTTTATTTAGAGACTGCAGCTAAGCCCTTGAGGCCTGGCTTAAGCAGTGAAGGAATGAGATGGGGTTATGGGAGGTTCCATGTTCGAGTCCCACTATGGACAAGAAAAAAAAAAGAAAAAAAATTACCTATATTTATAAATAAAGATACTGCTGCTAAACAATGAAGATCATGCTCTTGATTAATGAATTTTGGTTAATTTTCTAGGTTCAGGAAACCAGTGAGGAGAGCCTGGCAGCTGTTGCAGGAATGTTTAGCAGCAAAGCTAAAGGTAATCAGTTTGTTTGTTGTTACATAAAATGTTTAAAACAGCACCAAGTAATTCTTTTTTTTTTTGGCAGTTCAATAGTTTGGTTAGTTATGGTTTTCCTGACATTAGTAACAGAGATAAAAATGTCAGGTTCTTGTTTTAAAGACTTTCTTCATTGATGATTTTCTGTGTTGCTGTTGGAATCATTGAACTACTATTCTATGCATCATCTCAAACAGTTATTCAAGTAGCCAAGATTAAACTAATGTATTTAACAGCCATATTGGTTGGTTTATATATCTGGAATCAACTGTGAAAAAAAAGGGCTAATGGAGATTGAAAATTCTTCCCTTCCCTGTGAAAGCAGGGAGAAGAGAAATATAAAAAAAAAAAAGACAAAAACTACTGGTGGAGTGATTTGGATTCAGAGGTCAAGATAAGGTTTTCCAATTACTTATGTATTTATTTTTTGAAGTGTTACTTCTAAATTTCTATTTATAATCTTAAGAATAGGTTGGTGGTGAAGTTTAAACTTAAAAGAATAGGTGTTGCTATTTGTGAAGCATTAAAAATATAGTAACAGGATTATGGTTTTCTACAAGGTGCTCTAGGATTGGTCTGGAAATTTTTGTTTGAGAATTTCATGAGTTCTCTAGTTAAAAAAAAACCCTTCTCTCAGTGCATGTTTTAGTATGATCATTGGAGCTTTCTTCTTGACCAAGGAGTATATGATGGTCTTTCGCTCCAGCTATCCTCCTTGTTAGTTTTAGATATTCCTTTTAGTATCTCTTTATAATGGTTCAATTCTATTACTCTTCTGAAATATCCTTTTTTTTTTCTGAAATGTCTGTAACATGGTAATTGGGAGAATCATAAGGGAATGAGCCTCATTGAGGTTAAACTGTTATTTTATATCATTTTTTGAGAAGTAAAGCAGTATATGTATTAAAGCAGTATATGTATCAAGCAGTATATGTATTAAGCAGTATATTATTTTATATCATTTGCAAGTCCACTGTATACCCCCTGTATACTATGGGGCTTGACCCTTTTTTGTTAATATATTGTTCAGTTTACATATCACAAAAAAAATGTATTAAGGAATTCCAAATGAAGTGTACCCTAGCTCTGGAGAAGTGCCTAAAGTAGAGGAGAAAGAAATGATTAAACAACCAACAAGGGTCATGATAAGAGCCTCAAGCTAACCTATTAATGAAACCTAAAAGAATTAGCTCCCGTTTGTTAGAATACTCATCAAGGAAACACGCAAGAACTTGAGGAATAAATCTTCAGCTTCTTAACAGCCATAGAAAGAACCTAAAGCCAACCTATCAATAAAGACTATTCTTCCTTTTATCCATACCAGGACTGTCCTCCACATTCTCCTTCCATACCTAGTACTGAATGGAAAACCATAGAACCATCTTCTCTGTCTCAAGATACATGCAACATCCATCAATCAAGTAGGCTACTGTCTAGTTGATTGATGCACCATCAGAATTTTTTATTTTTTTTACCTTTTCTTTTGTGTTTTTGTTCTTATAAGGTTCAGTGTGAGCGAACCTCAATCACAATAACTAGTGGGATTATCTTCTGGAAAATTTACAGCTAATTGATTGAATCTCATACTTCCATATCTTAGGAATGGTGTTGAGTAATAATCATCCTGCCAGCTATTTCAGATGGTTCCCCGTTCTCCATTTATGTTCAGTTAAGGAATGCATGTATCATCTCTTTGCTCATTGCAGTTTAGCTCATTTTGAGCTATTCGGTTAACAGGTGAATTTTTCATTATAGAGAAAGAGCTATTCCGAAGGAAGATCAAAATTTCTTTACTGTTCCCATCATATAGGAGAACTAGAGCCTACTCTACTTCATAGCTCACCTCATCTTCCTCTTAATATTTCCATGTGTATGTTCATAATATAACCATCTGTAGCAATTTAGCACTCAAAGTATGTTATTGTATTGTAGATATTCCAGAAGGAAGGTTTGTTTTGCATCCCCTGTTGATAATAATAGCAAAAAATCACGGGGAAGCTTAAAAAAAGAATTTGTGATGTTCCTTATCCTTGCCTGCATAAGAAAGTATCTAGAACCTGCATTGGGGGAAAGGCTTCACAGTCATATTGTAATATGATTTGGCAAGAGAGGGTTTACTGGGTCCTGGATGAGACCTTATTTTATAAACTTAAGTATTTATTTCATATTTACTGAAAGAAAAACCTAGATTTCTCATCCAAGTATTCAAGTGTTTCAAGTTCTTTCTCAATATTAGTTTGATTTGTTGGGTGGAGGAAGCGGACTGTGGTTCTTTTGACTCGAAGATTGTTCTAGCTCTAGCTAGGTCTTTGGAATTGACTTTTTTGAGGATTTCTCTCTCATGCTATTGAATGTAAATAAGTTTGTTGAAAACCTTTATGAATTTGGGAGTATTTGAGTATTGTATTCTTGGAATCCTTACATCATCAATTGTCATTTGTTGCAATTCCTACTGCCTGTGCAGAATGACAATTTGCACTGCCTGCAGGGATTGAGTGGAGCTTAGACAATGACGCATCTAATGCTGCAGTCTTGGTAGCAAGTGAAGCACATGCAATTACATTGGCAGTTGAAGGTCTCCTGGGTGTTGTCTTTACTGTGGCTACTTTGACCGATGAAGCCATGGATGTTGGAGAGGTGTGTGTAGATGTGCATGACAAGTGTTTTTGCTTATGCCTTACTTTCCCTTTGGATTTTTACTGAAGTCTTGCTTACGTCAGTTACTAATTTTCTCCTTTAGTTTTTAAGTTTGCTTCTCTTCTCTTCTACTGGCTCAAACAGCTTGAATCTCCCAGATGTGATAGTGATATTTCAGCAAAATGTTCTGGGAAAACGGCACTTCTCTGCATCTCAATGGTTGATTCGTTGTGGTTGACTATACTTGATGCATTGTCTCTGATTTTATCAAGGTACGATGAAGTTTCCATCTGAATGATTTCGTTATATTGAAAAAGGTCAGTTTGAGATACCTGACCTGTTGTTAATTTGGAAGGTCACAAGGAGAGGCTATTGTGTTAGAAATATTGAAAGGCTATCAAGCATTTACTCAGGTAATATTTAACTTAATGACCTAGTTATTTTTTATCACGTTTTAACAAGATGAAGAATATAATATCTGATTAATTAAAAGGTGAGGAATAAGATAAATCTGGCTTCAGTTTTGACTATCATTTATTGATTTTCTAGTATAATGAGAAAGCAAAGAGCTGTTTTAGGCCATTGGCCACAGGAAAAGTTGATAATTTCATCATTGTTGTGCAGGCATGCGGGGTTCTTCGTGCTGTAGAACCTTTAAATTCTTTCCTAGCATCACTATGCAAATTCACAGTCAATATTCCCAGTGAAGCTGAAAGAAGGAGGTATGCATGGTTAAGGATTCAGTGAATTATGTTATGTGAGCCATATTTATCTGTAGATATTCTTATTTTGATGAGATGAATACAAGGCCTGTAGATGGCTGCAAATGCTGGCACTTTAGTTTCTTTCTGTATAAGTATATAACCTGTGTTCCTTTGGCTGCTTATTCTTGTTCTTACCAGTTAAAACTCATATGGTTTGCACATGGAACACACATGTATGCAAAAGTATATCCATGTTTAGTCAAAGTATTCTAATTCTCATGTTTCATTTCTTAATTATTTTCTATTTCTATTTCTTACATTTTTTTTTCCAGCATTTATTTGTTTTTTCTACTAAATTTTAACATTTAAGGAGTATTAGGAAGCTGAAATATTGTGTTATAATTGATAATTCAGCAATGCTTTACAGTCTCCTGGTTCAAGACGTTCTGAACCGCTGGTAGATCAGAGGGATAGCATTGTCCTCACCCCCAAGAATGTGCAGGTATTGGATTTGATTGTCTTTCCAGCATTTTCTGTGTGTACTATTTCCTAGAGCTAAATACTCTCTATTTGTATTCCTCCCTGAAACTCAGCATTAAAATTTCCTCTGCAGTTAGTTTGACTTCTTCTTTCATTTTCTTTTGTTTTTTTTCCTTTTCTTTTTGTTTCCTATTTTCCTGTATGTTTGTGCATCCCCTTTTTATGATTGATTTATGATTTCCTCTTGCAACTCAGGCTTTAAGGACTCTTTTCAACATAGCTCATCGTTTACACAACATGTTGGGCCCTTCTTGGGTTTTGGTATGTTGATTGACCTTAAGTTTATATATGTAGATAGCCTAAGTTTATTTCTTATAGTTGTCTCTGGCAAATGTTTGTAGGTGTTGGAGACTCTAGCAGCTTTAGATCGAGCAATCCACTCTCCACATGCTGTAACACAGGTAATTATGGAAACATCATACTTTGATGAAACATCTAGCTGTTAGCAGCTGATTCAGTATTTTCTCTAAGTATTTTTAATAATAGGCGAGGATGAGAACCTCATATACTTGAAACATCTAATGAGAGCATAGATAACTAACATGTCACATTTCTTAAACTACTTGTTTTCCCATGTATTAGGATGCTCCCTTGTCATTACAAACTCACTGATGATAGTTTTTACATTAATAAGTGAATTATGGTCAAGTCAGGTTGTTGGAGGGGAAGCTGATAGATTTACCATAAAGCTAAAGTTTGTCAAATATAAGTTGAAGGAGTGAAACAGAGTCATTTAGGATTTTGAAAGAAAAAAAAATGACATTCTTTTTGACATTGCTTAGATTGACTTAACTGAGTAGGAAGAAATATGAGTTTTGATATCTCTACTTTGAGAACCTCAAGAAAGCAGAAGCTAGAGGATTTATTGTTTGAGGAAGAGGTACACTGGAGGCAGAAATCCTATGTTAAATGGCTTAAAGTATGAGATTACAACTCTAAGTTGTTTCATAGATGGAAGATAAATAATTAAATCTTTAGAGTTTGAAGAGTGGGGGTAATTCTAAATGACATGGAAGTTAATTTAGAGGAGATCTTGAATTTTTGTGAAAGCTTTGTACCCATAGATAATGGAAGGTTTAGAGTAGTCACCCATTTTTGAAGTGAGTGCTGCTTGGCTAGACCGGCCCTTCTTTGGAAAGGAGGTATGCATGGCTGATTTCCTATTGAATGAAGAGAAGGCCCTTGCTTTTATTATTTTTGGTGTATCAAGAGTGTTGGGATGTTATACAAGAGGAAAAATGAGATAATAAATGAAAGCAAAAATGCCACTTTTGTTGCCCTTATGCAAAACAAATAGTCAACATCTAAAATTTTTTATTTCAAAGCTATTAGCTTGGTTATGAGTTTGTATAAGATTATAGTAAAGCTCTTATCAAGGTGCTTAAGAAGAATGCTTAATGAAAAAATCTATCCATCTCAAGGAGCCTTTCTTGAATGGAGACCAATTCTAAATGTGGTATTGATAGCCAATGAGATAGTGGATGAGAAAATGGAGGCTGAGGAATTGGAGAGTTTCAGAGTAGCTACTTTCTTATTTGAGTGTCCTTTTAGGAGGGAATCTCAAGACAATGTGACTTTGGGGCCTTGTGGTTGATAGAATCTCAAGGAGGTTAGATGGGTGGAAAAAGACTTTCCACTTTTTGGTGAAAGAATAACCTTAACTTTGTCTTGTTTGTCTTGTGTTCTTGGTTATTTTCTCTCTTTTTTTGAGACTTCAACTTCAGTAGCCTTAAAGATTAAGAAAATGCAAAAAGATTTCCTTTATTTAGGCTCTGGGGAAGGGACAATAGATCATCTTATTAATTAAGATTTAATGTGTGGACCAAAAGAGTATGCATGTTTGTGGATAGGAAAGACGTGAGAAATTGTGCGCTCTCGAAGAGTCTCCACAAGGAAAGAGTGGTCTTTGACATCAAGTTATTTCAAGCATTTATGGACACATCTTATGGATGAGATGCCAACATTTCAGTTAGGTGGTCATACAGATGTCTTTGGAAGGCTGGTTCACAAGTTTTTTAGAACATCTTCCTATGCTCTTGCTTTGTGATGGGAATGGAGAGAGATACCATTTTCAAAAAGATTTATGGCAGAGTGATTGACCTTTATGTATGCAATTTTATGATCTTTATAGAGTCATCTCAGTGAGAAATCTCACAATCTTAGTTATCCTTAGGAATTCCTATCCAACATCTTGTAACTTTAACTTCCGATGCAATCTTATTTATTCAAAAATTGTTCTTCTTGAAAGACTCGTGTCTTTACTTACCTCAGTGCATTTATCGCTTTCTATTTCAATTTCAAGAGCTTCTTTCTTATCTTCTTTTAGTTTATTCCCTAATAATATTTTTTCATGGTCTTATCCATGTCCCTTAATCTGGTCCTATTCAGCTAATCTTTTTTGGAAATCCAAACCCCTTCAAAGTTCAAGCCATTTGATTGGTTAATGGTGCACAAGAAGATAAATCTCAATGATATGCTATGAGTAAAAAGGCTCTTTGAATCTTGAAGTCCACACTGGTGCATTCTTTGCTAAGGGAGTTCAGCTCGACTAAACTCCATCGAGAGATCCAACCTGCCACACCACGACTCAAATGCTCTATGCTAGCTAGTTTGGCCCTACCTCAGGCTCATCAGGAGAGCGGCTCCAACTGGGACTAGTTTGTGTAGGGCTTGGTTAGGAAGAATTTCTATGATATACTTGAGAGAAAAGAGAATTTATATTTATTGCATTTAGAGTCGGTCAGGTTTAGTAATAAGACTCAAATTAAGATTAGTTGTTAGAATTAAACTAGGTTAGTGTAGTTGGAATAAAATTAGGATTAGAGTCTAATAGGTTATTAGAATTTTAGTACATTTTGGATTTCTTAGAAAAACCTAGAAATATGGCTAATTGATGTAAATCAAGAAGTGATTTGATTGAGTAATAATTTTTCATTTTCTTTGCAATCTTTGTAATCCTTAATGGTGAGATTCTGTTGACTTTAGTGAGATTGTGCCTTGACTAGATTTTTCAAGGCTTTAGGAGTTTGAGACAAGAGACCTTCTCGCTCATTTATTTGTTGTTGCAATAGAGACCCTTAGTTGTCTTCCCATGAGGCATAGGAATGGTTTTGAGAGTTAGATTGAGAGGAGGTGGCGTCCAATTTGTTGTTTGTAAATTACACCCTCATTTTCTACTGAGCTTCCCCATGACCAAGTGGTCCATTTAAGCTAGTTACTCATGTGGTTCAAAGCTTTATTAGGGCTAAAAATAATTAATTGATTCCAATTGATAGGGTGAAGCATGTTGTAGAGTTGGTCTTTAAGTTAGGGTACAACATAGGAGAACTTCTATATGCTTAACCAGTTCTTCCTTTTGATGCTCCTTTTAGATTGGTGGTGTCTTGGGGTAGGGTAGAAAGAGGCTTCACAAAATATTATCAATGTGGAAAAGACTATATCTCTAAAAAAAGCGGACTTTTGTTGAGCAAGAACACATTCTTTAGTCTTCCCTTGTCCTTTTTTATTTGTTTAGTATTTCAAGGAATGTTACACTAGTTTGGATGAAATTCAAAGGGATGTTTCTTTGAGTGGGGTGATTGAGAAAAAAAAATGCATCTTGTGAAATGGCTGATTCTGTGCACAAAGATGAATAAGGGGGGTTAGGCATCAGACACCTTTCTGGGCACTTTTATGGAAGTGGAGATGGTGATATGCATTTGAAGAAGGATCAATTTGCAAATAGTCCAAAAGTTATATTTTGTTAAATAGAAATGACTATTGTCATTTATCATAAAATGATAATGTACGAGAAAGAGGAGCAGTGCTTCAAGGATAGGAATACAAAGTTAATACATTTGTTTTTCCAGTCTCTGTGTGTGTGTATTTATCTCTCTCTCTCTCTCTCTTTCTCTCTATATATATATATATATATATATATATATATATATATATATATATATTTTGCGGTTCAAGATTGGTCATTGAAGTCTATGCGTTCATTTCATATCTTTGTTTAGGAGGTATCCACCACTGTCCCAAAGCTTACAAGGGAATCATCTAGCCAATACAGTGACTTCAATGTTCTCTCTTCTTTGAATTCCCAGGTAAGAAAGGAATATTCATGATTTTTTCTTTTAAAGGCAACTTTTGGGTGAAATGTTCTAAACTTTATCTCCCTCCTTTGTGAAGCTTTTCGAGAGCTCAGCACTGATGCATATATCTGCAGTTAAGTCACTTCTTTGTGCACTATGTGAGTTGTCACATCAATGCATTCCTGGAACCTCAAGTGGTTTTGGGCAAACATCAAACCAGAAGGTTGGCAGCATCAGTTTTTCAGTGGAAAGAATGATATCCATCCTTGTCAGTAATCTCCACAGTATGTAAACTTTAATGCTACGACTTTGTACATTTTTAAGCTTAATTTATGAATAATGAATCTTATATGTGTTGTTATTGTTTACTCTATAAGATATGTGATATTATCCCTTGATATGGATGATGCATTTGGAATTTGTCATTATATATATATATATAGTAACGTATACATCTTTTTACATGGATTTGCCGCATTATCCTTTCAAACTTATGTCAACCTGACATGGGCCCTTTTTAAACCCTAAGTCTACACTAGTGGCTTGGAGAAAAAGAATATTGATCAGGAAGGTGGTCTCAGGTTCTAGAATGCCTTTGTGGATGGTCTTAATTGCCAATATGGCTACAGATTTTATGAAAAGGAGCTCAAGAGTCGGGATCGTGTGCAAAGTAACGTGGACAAATGATCATATCAATTGAAAGTTTCTTTTTTTCAGTTATGAAGAAAATAGAGTTCAGATTGATATAGATTTGGTGGATATATTATTGCACATATACTGCATGATGTTCAATTCTGGTGAATGCTACTGTTGCGGCCTTCTTCTAAAGTTATAGAGGCTAGAGGCAAGTTGAACCTCTTTCTCCTTATCTTTTTGTTATGGTTATGGAGGCTGTGAAGAGAAAAATAACTGTTTGATTTTCATTAATTAACAAAGTGAGGGAACATACATATTTATACTCTAAGTGTTAGAGAAAAGAAAGGAAACAAAATTAGAGTCTAATTAGGAGACTAAAGAGAAATGGAAAGAAGGAAAATATTTCTAAATGGATTAGGAAACTAATCTTTAACACTCCCCCTCAAGCTGGAGCATATAGGTCAAATGGGTTACACATGTACTTAATCCTAATGCACCAATCTTGTTAGACATGTACTTAATCCGATGGGTAGATTTGTGGTCGTTGGAAAAGTCGCCGGAATTGACTACACAGTGAGTTGATGTGACTGGAGTGAGACACGGTCATAAGATGCATTGCCGGAATTGACTGCACAACGAGTTGATGTGACCAAAAAAGGGCCTGCAAGTAGATTGCAGGAGAAAGTCTGCGGGAGAAGGGTTGCCGGACAACGTTCGCCGGAGAACGTCCGCAGGAGAAGGGCTGTCGGAGAAGGTTCGCGGGAGAAGGGCCGCTGGAGAAGGTTCGCTGGAGAAGGTCCGGGGAAGAAGGTCTGCTGGAGAAGGTCCATCGGAGAAGGTCTGTAGGAGAAGGGCTATTGGTCGTCGGAGATGGTCCGTAGGAGAAGGGCTATTGGAGAAGGTCCGTTGGAGAAGGTCCATGGGAGAAGGTCCATCGGAGAAGGGCCGTCGGAGAAGGTCTGTGGGAGAAGGTCCGACCGAGAAAGATCTGTCGGAGAAGGTCCGACCAAGAAAGATCCGTCGGAGAAGGTCCATGGGAGAAGGTCCAAAGGAGAAGGTCCATCGTCCATGGGAGAAGGTCCGCGGGAGAAGGTCTATGGGAGAAGGTCCGTCGAAGAAGGTCCATTGGAGAAGGTTTGTTGGAGAAGATCCGTCAAAGAAGATTCATTGGAGAAGGTTCGTGGGAGAAGGTCTGCCGACGAAGGTCCGCTGGAGAAGGTCTGCAGGAGAAGTCGGAGAAGGTTCGTTGAAGAAGGTCCGCCGCAGAAGGTCTGCGGGAGAAGGTCTGTCGGAGAAGATCCACTGGAGAAGGTCTGTTGGAGAAGGTCCGTAGGAGAAAGGCCACCAGAGAAGGGCTGTTGGAGAAGGTTCACAGGAGAAGGGCCACCGGAGAAAGGCCGTTGAAGAAGGTTCGCCGGAGAAGGTCCGCGGGAGAAGGTCTGTGGGAGAAGATCCAATAAAGAAGGTCCGCGGGAGAAGGTCTGCCAAAAAAGGTCCGTAGGAGAAGGTCCGCTGGAAAAGGTCCGCCGGAGAGCGGCATGTACTTAAAGGTCCGAGGAAAGGCCGCCTGTAAGGCCCGTCAAGAAGGTTCACCAGAGAAGGTTCGCGGGAGAAGGTCTGTCGGAGAAGGTCCGAGGGAGAAGGTCCACAGGAGAAGGTCCTCACACAAGAATGTCCGAAAAGGGCAAGAAGAGAGATGTCACAAAAAGGTTGCTGAAAAAGTTGGCTCGATACCATCCGAAGGGGAAAATAACTCTTGATTTTCACACTAACAAAGTGAGGGAACATACATATTTATACTCTGGGCAGCTGTGAGCAAAGAAAGGAAACAAAATCAGAGTTTAATTAGGAGACTAAAGAGAAAAGGAAAGAAGGAAAATATTCCTAAATGGATTAGGAAACTAATCTTTAACAGAGGCCATCAATCGTTTCATTGCAAAAGTTAGGCAGTGAGGCTTGTTAAGAGAAAACGAATTCTCGAATTTCATTGATGAATAAAACAAGGGAATACACATAATTATACACAATAGAAGAGGATGAGAAAGGAAAAAAAAATTAGAAAAGAATAGGGTGGAAACAAAAGTAGAGTAGGGTGAAGATAAATGATGATAGCTCAAACAATTATAAATAGGGTGAGGGTTATAGGTAAAACGAGTACCTTTCTGAAGGGAAATAGGTAGATCATTGGTTGGAGGCAAAACTAGAGTTGGAGAGGACGACTGCACATGAGATGAGTCAACAAGGACCCTATATCATTACGTGGATGGCGAGTATATACCTAGAGTGGTTGAGGCAGGACATGTGTAAATGGAGAAGGTAGATCCGAAGATGGTGAAATAAGGGGGAGCATTATGACATCAAGAACATGAGACCTCTTTGCAAAATACGAGTAATCCTAAAAGAAGGTAACATCAACAAAGATGAAATATTGATTTGTGTTAGGAGAATAGCTTCTATAACCCCTCTAAAGTCAATAGTAACCAAAGAAGACACATTTTTCGTGGCTTTGACCTAGAGCTTGTCTTGTCCAAGAGTAAGAATATGAACAAAACAAACACAACCAAAGACATTGGGGGGAAGACAAAATAGAGGTTGGTTAGGAAAAAGGGAATTTGATCATGTAAAATAGAGGATGTCGTATGATTAATCAAATAACAAGTGACTAAGACATCCTCCCCCTAAAAATGATGAAGAACCTTATGATGGAGGAGAGTGTGAGTGGTCTCAACTAAACGGTTCTTGCACTCAACCACTCCATTTTACTGAGAAATGTGTGCACGAGATGACTGATGAAGGATCCCATGTGAGGACATAAAGGAAGAGAAGGTCATAGAAAGATATTCCTTGGCACTATCACTACGTAGGATATGAATTGAAGTATTAAATTAAGTTCGAATTTCAGCATAGAACTTATGAAAGATAGAAAATAAATCAACATCAGTTTTATTAAAAATAGTCAAGTACATCGAGAGTTCTCGTCCATAAAAGTAACAAAATATTGAAATCCTAAAGTAGATTCACACCTAGAAGGACCCTAACCCCAAACATTAGTGTCACCAAGTTGGAAATGAGACTCTATCTGATGATCTAAACACTTTGGGAACAGGACACGAGTATGTTTTCTAAGCTGACAAGACTCACACTCAAGCAATGATAAAGTAGAAAAACGAGGAACCATATTCCGGAACTTGGAAAGACTTGGATGAGCTGGGTGGCTGGGAAGCGGAGAGGAGCTTTCTTGGAAGTGCAAATAGTGGAACATGATGGCAAGCTGAGGTGAAAGAGGTCTTGAAACTCATGTCCTATGCCAATCGTCCTCCTTGTACTTCGGTCATGTAAGGTAACAAAAATATTATATTAGAAAATATAATCAAACAGTTAAGGTCATGAATCAACCTACTAACGGAAATAAGAGTAAAAGGAGAATTGGGAACATGAAGGACAAAAGAAAGGGGTAAGAACGGAAGGAGACTAGCCGAACCAATACCTTTAGCTATGGTTTGAGATCATTTAGCTAAGGTAGTCATGGGTAAATGTAAGGGAGGAAAAAAGGTCCTTGTTATAGGAGAGATGATCAGAGGCTCCAGAATCAAGAATCTAGGGTCCAGATGAATCTATAAGGCAAGCAAAGACATTATGGATTTGGGCAACATATGCGACGCTAAGGTACAAATTTGGATGCTTGAGTAAGGCGGAGGTACTCTTCATACTCGTCTGGTGTAAGAATGACATCCTAAGGTGTGGATGACCACGGATCTGAGTCTTTGGCTGTGAGAGTAGGGGATGAAAAGACTGAGCCATATGAGCGGTGCTTGGAGGTCGGCCATGTAATTGGTAGCAACGATCATAGGTGCGGCTAAGCTTCTTGCAGTATGTGCATTGAGTGTGTTGGTTCTTTGCCTCAATTACTGTTCGGTTGTTTTTGTTTATATCAAAGTTTGGTTAAAAGCAACCTAAGCCGCAAGTGCATTGATCACAAGTAATATAGTGGCTTTCAAATTAAAAACCTAGTATGTCGAACCCATAGGGAAGAGATGGCTTATGATTACACCAAATGCATTTGAGAATTTTACTATTTAAGCCGAATCGAATCGTTTGTGATTGATGGTTAACTAAAAATGAAACTAAAATCTACGAAGGATTAGCAAATATTTGATTAAGTTGTAAAAAACTTTAAGGAATAACACTAGGCTCAAGAGCTCTTTATCGGGTGCATTTATGGCTTAGTATTCATTAGTGTTAATTTATGAAGATATTCTTGTGTTTACCCAATAGTCTCAGATGAGGTTCTTCTTTCTCGAAGTCTCACCTCAATTTCTCACACCTAACCCTATTCTCCTTTCTTGGCCCATCTAAGTCAAATCCATGTTACTTGTTCTAAGGTAAATCGGCGTCCTCAGAATTACTGTCACCTCTCGGTCCATGAAATGGAATTTCCCGGGTTATGTTCAGATCGATCACCTTTCTGTCCATACGATCATCACATAAGGTTAGATGATGTCCCTCCTAATAAAATCCATCCAGTACTAGGCTTTCTTAATTTCCTAGATTTCTTCAATTAAGTTAAGTTGATTTTATCAATTACACAATATTAAGGGATGAAAATCGAATACCAAGGGCATACTTCCAATTGTCATCTTGGAAACCCTTTGTGCTCTAGGTCTCAATTTCACTACCTAGTCTGTAACAATTGAATAAAACCTGAGAATTCATAAAACCACATCATAAAATCTCAACACAAGATCACATTCACAAAATCATTCAATATAATACATAAGCCAAACACCAATGTCAACCAGCCCTAGAGGAGGATCTAGCCACTCATAGCAACCTTAAAACCCAACAAAATTATGTTTAAAGCAAACATAAAGCTGAAAGATTAAGAAAGAGAGAAGGGTTTAGTGATACAAAACAAATATGAAATGGAAATTCTCCAAAACCCTGATCCACCACTACAAGAAGTCCTCTCGTAGCTGGATCTTACAACTTAGCTCCAAAAACAAGCTAAAATATCTAAGAAAATTTACAAACCCTAGAAAATGAGAGCTTAGAGAGAAACCCTAGAAGATTAATATGTGCAAGCCTCCAAGCTCTCTCCAATATCCCTTTAGAAATGTTACAAGTGAGTATTTATAGTATATGGAAAACGACCAAAAATGGGAATGAGAATGAGGGCATTTTTGTCTCAACTCGACATCCTTCGCTTTGGCAAAGACACGTGCCAATAATCAAGATAATCCTTCTTCGCCTCAGTGAAGGTTTGCGTCGCCTTGGCGAACTCGATAAGCTGTTTATTTGCAGGATGTTCCCCTTCTCCTTGGTGAACCTGAGCCCCTTGATCTCTTCGGTCTTTAGCTTCGCCTTGGCGAAGCTCTCTCTTCGCCTTGGCAAAGTTGTTCCGCCTCGCGAAGGGGTGTCTCGTGTGCTCCCGCTTCGCTTCTTCCCTTCTTGCTTGCTTTGTTTTCTCAATACCCGCAAAACCACACAGATGAAGGGTTAGTGTAATATTTAAAAGATAAGGTGTGAATCTAGCATTTAGGCTGTATAAACACTGAGAAACACGCTTATAAAATGCTAATAACATTCACTCTACCGCTACTACCTCACATCTAATTTCGAGAATTAGCTCAGAAGCTATCATGGAATAATCTAATGTGCTATCAGGTGGTGAAGGTCGAATTAGAGTGTAGGGATACGAGGTAGCCAAGAAAAAAACTTTATTCAATGATGGAACTTCTAGACTAATGGGAATTTGCTACTGGATAGTGTCATGGTCTAAATGGACACAAATACGAGCAAGTATAAAAAACTCTAGCGATTTTTGAATGTTGTGTTCCCTTAGTAGAATCTGGCATCAAAGATAAGAACTCTTCCTTAAGTGAAGAAAGTTGGCCAATATAGATGATAGTCCAAAATAAACAAAAACGAGTGGCTCTCCAAGCCTTAATGCTCCTTTTACTCATGAAAGAGCCTGGCCACCTTAGTAGAGAGTTTGTAATCGTTATTCTTGAATACCAAAAATACAAAACACCAGTTGCCTTAATGTACTTGCCTTATTATAATGAAGGCACATCTATTGTCCAGCTATCCTCTTGTTTAGAGTTGATCTAAAGCATTGCAAAACTTGATTGTGACTGCCAAGTGAAAAATCCTGCCTTAGAAAGGATCCAAAAGTTCCAATTAAACTCTAATGGGAAGGGAATAACACAATTTGATTCTAGAAGAGAGTAGGATCTGTGTCCTTCATATCATTCTTCCACTGTGGCTTTACATAGAATATTTTTGGATGTGTTTTATTCATATTGTTTCTTGGTTAAGATTCTCTCTAAAGTATGTTTTCTTTATACTCGTATGATCTTTTTTGTAGGCTTCACCTTTTTAATTGAAATAACTTATTATGGTGGCTTAAGAATTGCTTCTTTTTTTTTTTTTTTTCTTTTTCAATTCATGCTTTTGCTTAGGACATCCTTTAAGGGAGGTTTTTTAGGATTCTTAAATCATGTTATGGTTCAGATACTTTGTACCCGTTTCTGTATTCTGAAAGTTCTACTGTGTCACAGGAGTGGAACCATTATGGGATCAAATTGTTACCTATTTTCTTGAGGTGAATGTAACTGTTATTCTCTTCATAGTTCTTCTTAATTCACTTTTTTACATCATTCTTGACATCACAGGAATATTTTGCAGCTTACCAATAGTTCTAACCAGCATTTACGTAATATGGCGCTTGATGCCTTGGATCAATCAATTTGTGCTGTTTTAGGTTCAGATCGATTTCAGGAATACATACCATCTAAGCTCCATACTGCATCTGATGATGTGAGAACTGTTGTCCTTTATGGTTAGCAACTACTCATTCTTCTTAAACCAGGGATTGACTCTGCTCATAACTGAATTTCTCTCCAGATGGAAGCCATCAATTTAGAGTTGAGGTCACTTGAGTGTGCTGTCATATCCCCCTTACGGGTCCTTTATTTTTCTAGTCAAAACACTGATGGTCATGTTGGAGCTTTGAAAATTCTTCTCCATGTGTTAGAGGTAATTACTTCATTTTAAGGATGATTAAATGTCACTCATTTCTGTAAGTATACTTGTCATTCTATTATCATGGAATTCTGTTTTCCCTGCAAAGATGTCTTTACAATACTTGCATGCCTGATCTATCTGTCTAGTGGATTGATGGAATTTGTTGGGCTAGAGAAGGTCAGGTCAGCACCATAGAAAGTGCATTCCAAAGTGTAAACAAACTTTTATGTCTATGAGAATTTTACCAGGATTCCTTTGTTGCATGGTGTGCCACATAATTAATCTAGCCCTAATTATGGGTACCACTGGTTGTGTTGGTTGGTTAGAAGCAGTACACATGTCGTACATCCCATGATAGCAATCAACTATGCCATCTTCTGCTTATTTCTCCTCATGTAAGCGTTCAAGTTATCCTAGAATAATTTAGTGTCACCTTGTAGATCCAGGATTTCCTAGAGTTCTTTGGTACAATCTAGCATGTCATGCATTGGCTATTTAACTACCCTGCACAGGAGCATACCTCTCTCTTACAGAGCATTCTACACCATCAAGGAAATGGCAGAAGAAACATCACCTATTTTTAAGTTGTCACATCACATTTGCTTCTGGCACAAGTTCACATTCTTTCTCTTGAAATTTTCCTTTCAGAGGCATGGAGAGAAGTTGCACTACAGCTGGCCAGATATTCTTGAAATGTTGAGGTTTTCCTTGTTGACTTGCTTTTTGCTCTCTTGTTTTACTGGTTCTACTTCCTCGTTTGAATTTGCCCTTTTTTCTGTTCCTTAAGGTGTGTGGCTGATGCATCAGAGAAGGATCTTGTCACTTTAGGATTCCAGGTGAGGGAAAATCATCTATATGAGACTCTGGGGGATGTAAAAATTTTCTGATGACTTGCACACACACACATGCAAACGTAATACCCTTTTGTTTTGGTGAATCATAAGGTTTCTTGTTCATTTTCCCTTGTTTTTTAAGTGGATCACATTGTTGCAACCTTGCATTCACTAAATCCTTTTCTTTTTGTGAATCATAAGGTTTCACATTTCATTCTCTTTATATATATATGTGTGTGTATACGTCGGGATGACATTGGCTCTTTTTCTTTTGCTCTAATAATATTTCTTCTCTTTTGGCCTATCATATATATATACATCCTTGCCACCCACCCACACATTGCCCTTCTTTCATGAGCTCTTTCTTAACTCAATGAAACAAGCTTCCTTGATTTCCTTCTCATCTTTCTTTGCTTCTGATTTTCCTTCTCTAATGCCCTCCCTCTTTTTAAAGTGATCGTTGCATTGAATATTTTGGTGAGACTTACCATTCTTCTTCATGAATTACCTTTTGTGTGGTTGGGTTTGTGACATATATCTCTTGGGACATTGTAGATCAATAAGCAAAGTAGAAATCCATGCTGAATGTGTCGATTTTAGTTGACATCGAACTCCATGCAATCCGACACATTCAAGATGCCTCAATCTTGTCCTATCTTTGATTGAAATGAGTATTAATCTTCTTTTGCTCACCAATGAAATCTCCCATTACTTTACTGAAGTTAGCGATGGCTTGCTCAACCAAAGAAACTTGTTATGGAGAGTCTTGCATGACTTTTTTGGTCTAGTGAGAATTGGCTTGAAGAAAATTTCCCTTGTCCACAATTCTTTGACATGTTTGGATACTTTTCAACAAGCATTTCCTCCATAGATGTCATTGTAGGATAAATACTCACTTGATGGTCCATAGATTGGGAATTAGAACATAGCTCCATGTAGAGTGGATCCTCATTGATTGCATCCACTTCATGATTTTCCTTAGCTTCAAGTTCCTGTATGCTTCTTGCCAAAGTTGCCTTTTAGATTGTAGCTCAACATCTTCATTAACCATATTTGTTCCTCCCCTTGAATTATTTTAAGACTTGGACTTGTGGAATCCCTCCATTTGGATCATCCCATGATCTTGATATTTTTGAGCCCTATATTCCAAAATTTTCAAAGGCTTCATCAGGACTTGTGCTCATAAAGTCTCCTTTACACATGGTTTCTAACAATTGCTTCGTGGTTAATGACATGCCATCATAGAAGTAGCTCACTAACATCCATGTGTCAAACCCATGTTGAGGACAAGTATTGACTACCTTCATGTATCTTTCCTAACAAGCATAGAATTTTTCATGATCCAAGGCCATAAAATTGGAAATTTGCTTTTTCAAGCCATTCATGCGGTGTGTGGAAAAAAAATTTCTTCAAGAAGGTTCCTTGTCGCTCCACCAATGACCCTATAATTTGGGGTCTCAATGGGTTAAACCACAACATAGCCTCATCCTTCAATGTGAATGGAAAAAAGTTTTAGAGTCATAAGCTCTAAGGATACATTTCCCTCGTAAAATGTATGACACAACTCTTCAAATTCTTTGATGTGAGTATATGGTTTTGTGATTTGCTGGATTAGATGAAATGAACTGAAAAAAGGAAAATAGAGTTTTATACAGTAGGTTGTGGGAAAGACATGATCCACTTGTAGCCAAGGATTAGTTTTAATCTCTTGAGAATCTTCTTTCTTTCTTCTCTTATTATATTAAACATCATTTGTTACTTTCTTACTCTAACATTGGATTATATTATATATTTTCTTTGACAGATAAGAAAATCAGAGTTAATTTTCTTACTGACAGCCAGAGCTTGCTTTTACTGGCGCTTCTGCAAGCGGACCTTGTCTCACGAACATTCTTCGCCATATCTTCTCCAACGGACCTTCTCCGTCAAACCCTCTCTGACGACCCTTCTCTCGCGAACCTTCTCCTTTGGACCTTCTCCTACTGACCTTCTCTAATAGCCCTTCTTTGACCGACCTTCTCCAATGGCCCTTCTCCGACCGACCTTCTCCAATGGCTCTTCTCCGACCGACCTTCTCCAATGACCCTTCTCCCACGACCCTTCTCCCTGCGGGCCTTCTTCCCCGGACCTTCTCCCACGGACCTTCTCTCACGGACCTTCTCCCACGGACCGTCTTCGACGGACCATCTCCGGCGGACCTTCTCCCGCAGATCTTTCTTGGTCGGACCTTCTCAATGGACCTTCTACGACAACCCTTCTCTCGGAGACCTTCTCTAATGAACTTTCTCTGACGGCCCTTCTCTCGCGGCCCTTTTCTAGTGGACCTTCTTCGACGGATCTTTCTTTGTCGGACTTTCTTCGGCGGGCCTTCTCTTGCGGACCTTTTTTGCGTACACCTGACCTTCTCTCGTAAATCTTTCTCCGTCGGACCTTCTCCGGTGGCCCTTCTCCCGCGGACTTTCTCTCACAGTCTACTTGCAAGCCCTCTTTCGGTTACATCAACTCGCCATGCAGTCAATTCCGGCGGCGTATCTTACGGTTGTGTCTCACTTCGGTCACATAAACTCGCTGTGTAGACAATTCCAGCGACTTTTCCAACAACCCAAAATCTACCCATCGAATTAAGTACATGTCTAACAAGCTTGATGAATTAGGATTAATTACATATGTAACCCATTTAACCTTTATGCTCCATCTTGAGGGGGAGTGTTAAGGATTAGTTTCCTAATGCATTTAGGAATCCTTTCTTTCTTTCCTTTTCTCTTTAGTTTCCTAATTAGACTCTAATTTTTTTTCCTTTCTTTGCTTTAACAGTTAGAGTATAAATATGTATGTTCCCTCACTTTGTTAAGGAATGAAAATCAAAAAGTTAATTTTCCTCTTCACAGCATGCATGTACTCTCACATTGATCTAGACATGCAAGAGTTGTCATTGTTCAGTCCTTGTTGACTTTGTTGGTCTTCTCTTTAATTTTTCATTTTCTCAACAATTTAAGCACAAACCAAAGATGATTCACAATGTAATCCTTTGCAACACTTTTTTCCTCTTTTTTTTTTCAGCAATGCATAACCTACAAAACGAAAAAACAAACAAACAAGACAAACCAAACCAAACCAAGAAAAACAAAGGATAAAATATAGAGTAGAATGAGATTAGAAAAAAAGAAAGGAAAATGGTGAACTGGTAAGAGAACTTCACCAAGCTTGTGATGTGGATCACAAGGGCTAATCCTCATTGAAAATAGAAAATCTCAAATAAATAGGGACCATCCCTAGCAATAATGTTATTTTATATCATGCTATTTTCGTTAAAACATAATTTATAACCTAATCCACTCAACTAGATAGTCAATGCATGATCAAAAAATGTATCTAACAAAGACTACCATAGAATGGTGGTGTAAGAGTAGTTGACTAGGATGGGTTTTTTTATTACTCGAGGCTAGAATGAAAAGATAAGAGATGAAGATGATTATTATATGAAGTCAGAAACCAAACTTAGAGTTTAGAAAAATAATGACAACAATTGTTAAAATTGAACGAATGATCCTTAAACGAAAATTAAAAGAAACAAATTAATGAAATGGAAGTTTCATGGAATCTGAATTCACTAGTGATAAGATCTCATAGGAATCAGATTTAGGATCAAATTTTATCGTGCTACATCGAGAATCCACATTCTCATATGTGAAATGAGAGAAGAAAAGAATACTTTTCTTTATTGAATGAGTGAGTGAGTAAAATACAGTATAGGTCCTACATATTTATATAGGTCAGGAAGACACAAAAAGGAAACAAATAAAATACAAAAAGGAAGAAAAATAATGTACAAGAAAGGAAGGAGATAAATTAGAGAATATCCTAAGAATATCCTATGATTCTCAACATCATCTAAGTCGATCTTAAGTTTGGCTAGTTTAAATTTTAATTGAATTAAGTAATTCAATTCAAATGAGATTTTATAACCATTAAGACCTATTCATCTCACAACTTTCATGATTCATACGTTGTAGCTTATCAATATCATTAAATCTATGACTAAAGAGTTCAAGGAATCTACTTTGATTGTGTTAAGGCATGATGACATATTAAACCCCGTCCTCTGAGCTTGAGCCCAGGAGAGTTGGTCGTTGCCTTAGTATCGAGAACTTGGTACGAGTAGAGGTTTGGGTTCGAAACCTCCCTGCAATTGTTATTCCTAGCATTTTGTGGATTTGAAAGTCAATGGAGGACTTTGTGCAAAAATTATTGGAGGGTTATAGACAACATAACTCTCTCTCCTTGCACAACATTGCAAAAATTTTCAACTCCGTGTTAACTTGGGCAGAGACATGTTTTTTGGCTCCAAATTGCTTCTTGACCTTTTTCTTTAAGGTTTTGACACTTTCCGAGTATTTGCAAGCATGATACAAGTCCATAAATACTTGAATAGATGTTACAACTCTTTCTTTTCAATTTGAACTCATTTGGCATGGGTTTGCCAAAATCTGGCAACTCTTCCTTCATTCTCTCTCCCAAACACTTCCAGCATCTTGATAAGCTCATGTTCCGTGCTATATCATCACCACCAAATGCTCTAAAAATGCTAATTTATTATCCTCGCTTTGGGCAACAATGTGCTAAATTGGCTTATTTAAGGGTAATTACTAATTTACTACTTAAAATGGTTTAAAACCGTATAAAAAGGCTTCTATAAATCTCATTTTTTTAGTAGTAATCACTTAGGAGCACAAGATCAAGCTTTTGTTGTAGAATGTGAACAAAGGTTGATCAATCAAATGTCTTCTATGGATTAGAGGAAATGGGTCGAGTCCTAGGATATGATTTGAGAAAAACTTTACAAGGTGCTTGAAAAAATTAAGTCACATGAAGACATTCCATTGATAGGCTGCAACAAGTACAACTTATGAAAAATTTGATACGATCCACATCGGTTCCACACAAGAGTGTGGAGTGGTACTTATGCTTGATGGGTTCTCCCACCTAATAGACTAGTCTTTTGGGTTGGGTTCTCCGATTGGGCTTGAGGCCCTATCATTGGTGCTTTCATTGAGAGTCGGTACGTAGCGGGAGAGGACTACCTGGGAAAGGGCTACCTGGAAGAGGGCTACCCGGTGCCCCAAAGGTGGGTCTGGAGTGAATGCTAGCCAGAGTGTGAGCCACCCAAAGTGAATGTCGTCCGCGAACGTCCTGTTTCTCAAGGGGTATGGAATGATACGATCCCACATCGGTTCCACACAAGAGTTTGGAGTGGTACTTAAGCTTGATGGGTTCTCTCACCTAATAGACTAGTCTTTTGGGTTGGGCTCTCCGATTGGGCTTGAGGCCCTATCATTGATGCTTTCATTAAGAGTTGGTACATAGCGGGAGAGGACTGCGGGAAGAATTTCTTGGAAGAGCTGCAGGTGCCCCCCCCCGAGGTGGGTCGGGAATGGTGCAACCGGAGTGTGAGCCACCCGGGTGAATGTAGATCCGCGGACGTCCGGTTTCTGAATTTATGGAATGTCTGATCCATGTCGGTTGCAGAGTGTGGAGTGATACTTAAGCTTGATGGGTTCTCCTACCTAATAGACTAGTCTTTTGGGTTAGACTCTCCGATTGGGCTTGAGGCCCTATCATTGGTGCTTTCATTGAGAGTCGGTACGTAGCAAGAGAGGACTACCTGGGAAAGGGCTACCTGGAAGAGGGTTACCCGGTGCCCCAAAGGTGGGTCCGCAGTGAATGCTAGCTAGAGTGTGAGCCACCCAGAGTGAATGTCGTCCGCGGATGTCCGGTTTCTCAAGGGGTATGGAATGATACGATCCCACATCCCACCCAGATTGAATAGACTAGTCTTTTGGGTTGGGCTCTCCAATTGGGCTTGAGGCCCTATCAAAATTCTTTAGGACATAGGACATAGGTCATAGGTGGAGAGCATAAGGGCCCTTGAAACTTCTTATAAGCGTCTATTCTTTCTCTTGGATATACCATTTTGTTGAGTATTAATTCAAGAAATTTGATGAACCATACCTTATTTTAATAAGAACTCCCCTAGAATAGAATTAAAATACTCTCTTGCATATGAGTTTTTAATACATGTATTTTGACAACAAATTGGGTCTGGCTTGTGTTATAAATTTTTTTGAAAATTCGACTGTTATAATCTTTATCTTAGATAGCCGTAAAGATCAGTTTATATTATAGAAAATGGATGAGATGGTTTGTATGGTCGAATTGGATAAGGCTTGCAAACATGCTTGGATAATTGGCAAATTTAACGCTACAAAACATCTAAAATTTTAGTAGGTAATGATGGAAAGAGTTTTTAAAACATAAGAAACTAGGATATCCTAGACAATAGTGTTATAAAATAGCATCCTTATCTTTATTAAAATAAAAGACAAAAAGAGACTATTTTTTACCAACTGTTGTTGAAGGTTATCTTTCAATATACTTGGTCACTTTGAAAATGTAGAGTCCTAAACACATTTAAGCATTGTCATTCATCTTCCCTAAATTCAAATCCAAAAAAACAATAGCGTATAAAAAAAATCCTGAAAAAAAAATGGTTAAGGCAAAATTTAGTTACATATTTCTTTTCTTTAGTGAGTTTACTAATGGACAACAGATTGCAATTCAACTTTAGAACCAAAAGAACAAAGTCAAGACTCAAGAGTAAGGTCTTTAGAGAAGACAATAGAATATCTATCGACTACTTTTGAGGGAGAATCGTAAGCTTTGCGAACTATATATACCCCAAAACACAATGTCTAATTTTGAAAATTTATTATGATTGATAAATAAAGAAAAAGTATATTGATGAAGGATGCTAAAAAAGCGGCCCAAAGGGTACAAGAAGAAAAACTCACATACCCCCTACAAGGAAGGAAAACCAAAAAAGTGCAAGATCCCTATTTACTATGTACTAGAGTCCACCCAATCAATGAATTGCACCAAGGTCATAGGACTATCCACAAAAAACAATTCTGTCTCCGACTAAAGATGTACAAAAAATACTTAACCTTTTGTATGGACAACCTCATCACTAAATACAATATCATTTCTAGCCTTCCAATCGCCAAAAAAAATATACAAGGGTCTCGCCTTCCAAGTTCTTCTACGGTCCTTCGCAATGAAAGACCCAAGACACCCCAACAAGAGAGAAGATCAGCTCCCAATATACCGTTGTCTTTGCACAATAGAGAAGAAGATGATCCACCGTCTCCTCACTTAGCATAAAAAAATCTATTTGCAATAGACATACCTCTTTTCTGTAATTGATCTAAAGTAGGATCCTTCCCCACGTTGCTTCCCAAGCAAAGAAGCATAGTTTTGGCTGCACACAATTGCTCCAAATGCTCTTCATAGGAAAGGAAATGGGGAGTCTATGCTCCAACTCCTTGAACATGGACTTGACAGAAAAAACGCCCTTCTTTGTCCTTGTCCACCAAACGGTATCTTCAACCCCCACGGTCACTTTCTTCCCTCTTAACCAAGATAAAAGTCTCTCCTCCTCCATTTCTCAATTGTTGAAATGTCTAATAAAAGTGGGGTTCCAATGCTCCCTACCTTTCTCCTCACTCTAAATGTCCCCCCACCCAAGCCTCTTTTGAGCAAGCTATAACACATAAGAAAGGGAGAGAAAAATACAAAGAGGTATCCCTGCTCCATCTATCCCTCCAAAACTTGATCCTATGCCCATCCCTTACCACAAAAGACAATTTTTTGAGGTATCCCTGTTCGTTTGAAGTGGGAAATGGGCGCGAGAGTGAATTTTGGGAGGATGTGAATGTGAGTGAAGCCCCACTTTGCTCCTGCTCACGCCTTCCCTACATGAGGTGACTAGCTGAGGGGGATATGGTGCGGTTATGGGAGGAATCAATGGGACAGGAGGAGGATGGAACTTTAGATTCGAGAGACACGTAAATGATTAGGAACTAGAAGAGGCACTGAGATTTGTTGTCTTGTGGTACCAGCTTAAACCCCCTCTCAGTTGATAGAATTTGGTGGAATGGGGCGAAGGATGGTATGTTCTCAGTCAAGTCTAGTTATGACCTATATGATGGGGGGAGGCAGCATCTAGTGCCTGTCAAAATGATTTGGAATCCCATTGTGCCTACAAAGGTGGGGTTTTTTGTGTGGGAGGTGTGGTGGGGGAAGATTTTGACTATGGATCAGCTTAAAAAACGTGGTTTTTCTCTAGCGGTGTCCTTTTAGGGCGAAGGAAGAAGCTTTGACATCTTTTCATTCCTTTGCTCTGGATTTGGGACTTGTGGACTCTTTGTTTTCCTTGTCTAATGGCGGGTGGTTTGTCTACTTAGTCCAAAAAGGGTGCTAATGTTTGGGGTTCGACTCCTCGAAAAAAGAAGCAAAGTTGTGGCGAGCACTTCCCTTGTGCTTGTTGTGGGCAATTTGGATGGAGAGGAACAAAGTGGTTTTTGAGGACTTGCAATTCTCGCTAGATAGGCTGAATTCCTTTTTTCTAATGTCTTTTCGTGAGTGGGCAATTATGATTCCTGATGTGAATCTTTCTTTTTTAAGAGGAGTGTTGGGTTCTATGTAGCTTGTGTGGTAGGGAGTTTGTCTTTGTCGCTGTTTTCGTTTTGTTTCGTTTTGGTGCTTTTGTATACTTCTAGTGTACCTTTATGGGGTGCCTACTTGTGGCTCTCACCTTTTAATATATGATCTTATTTGCCTATAAAAAAAAAAAAAAAGACAATTTTTTGTTGACCAAATGCCCCCACTTTCTCAGAGCTTTCCACATCCCCTCCCCAAAATTCTCCCTTATAACACTACTCATTCTCTTCCTCATCATACTTTCTTTGAATTACAACCATCCATAAAGCCCCTTTTTCAGTTGCAAAATGCCAACTCCATTTACAAAGAAGGGTTTTATTTAGGCTTGAAAGATCTTTACACCTAGCCCCCTACTCTTTTTGTCCAAGCAAACACTGGTCAACTTGACTAAGTGTGGCTTGCTAAGTGTATCCTTCTTTATCTAGCTTACATAGTGTACTTGCTATCAGATACTGTGGTTTTGGTGATGCCATTTTAAAATTTTCTGTTGGTGCTATATACTAATATTTTGTCTATATTTTATATCCAACTGATGTGTTCCTTTTTCTTTTAGAGTCTACGTGTCATTATGAATGATGGGCTTTCAACTATACCTGCAGATTGTCTCCATGTGTAAGATTCCATTCTAGAATTTTTTAATAAATTTTATTTTCATTTTCCTCATTTTTCTTATCTGGAAAAAGGAATCTACATGTTTTCAACATTGTATATATATATTTTTTGGATATGATATATTTGAGTAAATTGTGAAGTTCTTTAAGCAATTTCAAAGGATAAGCAACTTCAAATATTACCTGCAGGGTGATGTTGTCTGATTGCATACAACTCTATTCCCCACAGAATAGAGTTCTTTAAATATATGATTCGGATACAAGGTCCTGTGTTGAGAGCAATTGATATTTCTATTGTTTGCTTAGAAAACAAGATCCTGCATCCAAATTTAGATACTTGTTCATGCAGTTGAAAGAGTTTGTTACCTTCCAAGCATGACTTCTGCCATAAAATTCCCTTCAAAATGAAGTTAGTTGATGATTATTGTTTCCTTCATTTGAAACATTTTTGTAATACCACAAGAAAATTCAATACCACAATAGTTTTGATGTTATATCTTTGCTATAGGTTTTCTATTAAATGGATCTTTGGGGTTCCATGCAGAAAGCACTTGTGGTTCTGTTGGTATTTCCTAAATTTAACTCTCCTCTCATGCTAGTTTTGATCTTTTTATGTTTCTTCTAAGTAGAATTTATTTTTTATTAAATAGGAGCCAGGGGAAAAAAATGGGGTCCAACCCCACTTAGTCAGGATGAGGGTTTAGCAATATGGCTGACTGATCCTCCATATTGTGTTGGAGTTCCACCTGAAAAGTAGGTTATTGGCATAATAGCTTTACCCAGTGGGTCAGGATTGCAACCACATGGAATGCTTGTGAAAAACCCTCAACCAAATAAAATTTAAAAAAGAAAAAGGAAGAATGATTACAGAGAGCCATTTCTAAAATGATGAATGGATTTGTAGTTGAATCTCTAGGAAAATGGTAGAAATTTAATGAAACAAAATTAATTTTGTTCAACTATGAAAGGTTTGAAGGCTCAGGATCCTGTTGGTATCCTCAAACTTGCCCTTGAGTGTACACTCTCCGGCTGAATGATTACCTCAACCCAAGTGGAAGACTTATTCATTAGTTTTCAATTTGCAAAAGGTGTTTTCTCTGTTTGATACCCAAATTTTCAATATTCTAGATCAATGTGTTTCTCACCCTAACATTCCAACTTGTATAGACCACAACAATTATCTCTAATCTCAACACTAGTGCCAAAAATTAGGGGGATATAAACATTTATTTAGCAAATTAGCTGTTTGGTTAAGAGGAGAGTTACTTTCGAATTTTTGTGGGCACCAAATGATCTAGACATAATCAATTCTTTATCTTTTACCCTCACCCTGGCCAAAACTTTAACTAAGCATAGAAAGTATAGAAAAAATCCTAACAGATGGGACACCAATGATATAGTCAGATGGTTGCACAACTGCCCCTGGAAGGCCATTGCACTGATTCTCCATGGTTTTTCTACAATGCAATCACTTCATGGTGGGTAATGGGACCAAAATTAAATTCTAGGAAGATTTGTGATGGGGGAAACAACCTCTTCCCTCACAATTTCCTAAACTTTTTAGAGTCACTACAAGTAGAAACCTATCCATTTTAGCTATCTAGGGTAATGACCCCTCTTTGTCTTAGGATCTTTATTTCTATTGGAGCCTAACAGATGCAGAGATTGAAGATCTTAGAAGACTAATGACCTTACTCTCTAATGTACGTTTGCCTCTCTTCGTTCTGGATGTGAAAGCTTAGGTACCTTCTTCTTTTAGATTTTTTTTGGTAAAATATTTTTTCTTAATCTTGTCCAACTTTGAAATTCATTTCCTTCCCACCAGCAATTTTTTTTTTGTAGCAATCAAGAGTTCCTTCTAACATCAAGGCCATTACTTGGTTAGTGGCACATAAGAAGGTAAGGATCAATAACCTGCTACAGAAGAGAAAGCCATCCAAAGCCCTGACCCTTGATTAGGACACTCTTTATAGGAGGAACAGAGAGATGGTTGATCATTTCTTTCTACATTGTTCAATTATGTCAAAGTTGTGGTACAGGATATTCACAGAGGCTAGGATAGTTTACGTTCAGCCAGGTAGTATTTGCAATATGATGGTTTTATTTCATTCAAGTGCTTTGGGAACTCAGTTGGAGGCACAACTCTCTGGAAGATTGCTTCTGCCACTTTGTTGTGGATTATGTGGAGAGAGGAATGCTAGAATTTTTTAGGTTACTTGGAAAACGCCTGAGATGATGTGGGACTTGTTTAATTTCCATGTTCATTTTGGGGCTTTCTATATTGATATTTTTGGAGAATTTCCTTTGAGTGTGATTCAGCTTATTAGCTTTACATATGTTACACCCTACAGTTGGATCTACTTTGCAAGGTCCCTAGCCAAGGTCAGGAGTTGTTATACTTGCATAGCTTTTTTGGTTCCTTTTTATAATCCTTCTTGTATAGCAGAGGCTTCTTTGAGGAGGATTTCTCATCCTTACCATATTTTTTCCGCTTTAACTAATACATCTTTTTCTTTTTAATTAAAAAAACTAATTATAGTAAAAAGAATCACTGAACTTAAGAATTGAATTTTTAAAATTGTGACAATTTAGGATCAGGTTTTCAGACTGAAGAAAGCAAGAGATTGCCTAGGAATCAAATCTAACCTTAAATCATCCCACCACCCAAAAATTTTCTTTCTAGGTCATCCAAGTTTGAGATCTCAAGGGAAGTAATTACAGAGAATTACATAAAGCTTAAAAACTGTGAGAACCACCTGTATAGAAAGACAATACAAGCTTGGCTAGTTAAAGGCTATGATGTCTGCTAGATTGCAGCAAAATGTGGGAAAATATTTATAATAACAAGCAATTGTATTCATCGAAAGTTAATACATATCTGTTTATTTCTTCATGATAACTTTTGATTACCTTTTGGTTTACATTAGTGCTACTATGATGTATGCAGATGTATAGATGTTACTGGAGCATATAGTGCTCAAAAGACTGAGTTGAATATAAGTTTGACAGCAATAGGCCTTTTATGGACTACAACTGATTTTATTGCTAAGGGGCTTCTCCATGGACCTGCCGAAGAAATAGGTTCAGTTATTGTAAACTAATATTTTCAGTCAATTTGTATCTTCTGTAAAGTTTAGAAATAAATTCATTTTTCTACTCTGCTACAAATAACAGAAGTTATGGATATGAATTCTACTCCAAAACAAATGGATGGTGAAAGAAAGGAAGAGCAGACTCTCAACTTTGCTGATAAATTTGACAACCAATCTCTCTTGATGAATAGAGTTGATAGTGACAGGTTGCTATTCTCTGTCTTCTCATTACTTCAGAAACTTGCGGGTGATGAGAGACCAGAGGTATGATGGTTTGTTTATAATGACTGGACTTTCTCTGCTTTGTTGTTGTTAGAATTTGATGAAATGGTTCCATGCTATGTAATACTGAAATAATTACATGATTGATTGTTAAAAGACATGATATTCATATTAAACCTAAATCCTACAAGCTTGAGCTTTTAGGAGAGTTGGTCATTTAACATGGTATTATAGCTTGGTCTAGCAGGAAGTCCTGGGTTCGAGACCTCTCTGTGCAATTTATTTCCCATTTATTGATTTGAAAGTCCATGGAGGACTTTGTTTGTTTTGTTTGACTCTCCACGTGCGAGTATGGGGCTGCACATGAGGGAGGGTGTTAAAAGACATGATATTTTAAACCCAAATCCTACAAGCTTAAGCTTTTAGGAGAGCTGGTTGTTTAACATTGACATTGTAAAGTAGTGCGAACATCATCTGTCAATATTTCTTGAAATTTTTGCATTTTTAGGAATATTTGTCCAGCTTTTAGTTGATTCAGGAGAAAGTTTTCCCAGTAATAAATTGTTCTGAAAAATAAAGATCTATTGAATATTTGGTAGCTAGAATACTTTTATTTAGTACCATGAAATTTTATGAAGCTTATGTATATGAATCTGGAACTAAATCAGGTCATACATAGTTACAAGCTTAACATCAATCAATCTACTAGTTTATTTTCTTGTATGTAGGTGTTAGTTACATTATGTCTTTCATAGCCTTCCTATGCTACTTAATTCCGTGCTTGTTAGGTTTTCTGGATTCCAAAGCTTTAGGTGCAACTCAAGCCTTTATTATAATTTCAGGTTATTGTAGTAATCTTATTATTCTTACTTATGCTACAAGAGGGGAGTTGGTACTTAGCAAGCTAGTCTTTTGTTGCTTTGAGCTCATACGTTTATCAATGTATAACTTTTGAGATTTTGATTGTTGTCCAAGAAGGGTAGTAAACGAAAGTGTATGTATAATTTTCATAAATCATGCAGTTTATAGTAATATGTAGAGTTAAAAACTAGTTAGGAAACTTTGGATTTGTTGAGAGAAAAGGAATTCTTTGATTTTCATTCATTTACAAAGGAGGTGTAACATACATATTTATACTCTAGTGTTAGGGCGAAAAAGGAAACAAAGTTAGAGCCTAATTAGGAGACTAAAGAGAGAAAGAAAAGAATCCTAAATGGATTAGGAGACTAAACCTTAACACTCCTCAGTGGAGCATATGGTCAAAGCACGAAGCATCGCATATATACTTTATCCTAGGACCTCTAAGAGACTTAGTGAAGATATCTGCTAGTTGGTCATTAGAGTTGATAAAACTAGTAGTCATGCATCCCGATGCAATATTCTCTCTGATAAAGTGAAAATCCACTTCCATGTGCTTGGTCCTTTCATGGAAAACTAGGTTAGATGAAATATGCAAGGCGACTTGATTATCGCGTATAAGGCCGTTTGTTCATCATACAATCTTAGCTCTTGGAGGAGATGCTTCAACTATATGAGTTCACATGTTGTTAAGGCCATAGCTCGATACTCGGCTTCATCACTAGATCTGGCTACTATAACTTGTTTCTTACTCTTCCAGGATATTAAGTTACCTCCAATGAACACACAATATCCTGATGTAGAACGTTTATCTGTGGGTGAGGTTACCCAATCTACATCACTATAGCCGACAATCTGGGTATGACCTTTGTTTAAATCTGCCGCTTGACACAGTGTTATACGACATATCGAGAACCACGAACTCAACATCGATGACTATCACGAGGTGAATGTAGGAATGACTAACTCGCTCCTGAGAAAAGAAATGTTAGTAAATTAATAGTGAGATAGTTCGGTTCTCTGATCGTCGATATGTCTTCTAGATCTATTAGAGGCTCCCGACTATAAGTTTGACATTCGAGATCCATAGGGTGTGCAGACTTCTGGAGTCTAACATATCGGTGTCTATTGATATATCAAAGGTATGCTTCCTCACGAGTAATAACCACTGGAATTAGTGAGGCCTAACGATGCTAGAAAATGCTTGAGTTTCCCCAGTCTTTTTTGTAAAAGTGGTTGAGGTGTTGTTTGGGTTCACTATACCATCCACGGTGCTACGTAATGACAATATCATCCACATAAGCGATCAGTAAATACCTTATCGGTAGAGGTATGATGATAAAAAACATAATGATTTGTTGTGCTTTAAATCATGCCAAACTCCTGAACCGTAAAAATTCATCCGAAATTTAAATAAGCTCGGGAGATTGTTGAGACCATATAAGGAGCGATGTAGCTCATAGTTGGCTGAAGGCGCGCCTAGGAAGGCGGCGACGCGGCCATGGCGCCAGCTGAGTAGGGCGAGGCCCGCTCACGCGGGCTCACGGAGATAGCAAAGGCGTGCGCCTTCCACCGGGGCGGCTCTCCTGGCGCGCCTCGTGCGGGTAAAGTCATCTTCTTCGGATCCTCTTCCTTCCTCTTCTTCTTCTTCCTCTTCATTTTCCTTTTACATTGGCGTCGAATTGTAGGAGCGAAAGTTCTGTTTTTAAATCGACCAACGACGTCGTTGGTCTCTACAGGACACTCGCTTGACGTCGTTTTATCTTTTTTAAAACCTATACAAAAGGACGTCGTTTTGGATTTAAGTCACTTATCCAAACGACGTCGTTTTGGATAGTTGATTTGTTTCAAAGTTGGAAGAAGGAAGAATAGATTCTAATGGCAATGAAAATGAGACTCAAGTTGGCTCTACAACTTCTTATGGAAGTGAAAGAAAAGACCCGGGATGGAAATACGCTCGGTTACCTAATGAACAAGATTTGAATACAATTATTTGTATCTTTTGTGATAAGGTAACCAAGGGAGGCATCTATAGACACAAACAACATCTTGTTAGTGGACATAGAAATGCCAAAAAATGTACGAAATGCCCGGTTCATGTTAGACAAGAGATGAAAGATTATATGAATGGAAAAAAGAATCAAAAGGAGCAATTGAAAATGAGAAATGAAGATTTGTATGAAGATTTTGAAGACATTGATGAAGAAGTTGAAAGTAGAAGAGTTGCTTTTAATATTACACGTGGAGGAAGTAATAGGGGTTGAGGTAGTGTGAAAAGATCTAGAGAGAAAAGGCTGATGGATCATTTTTTCACCCTTAATGTGTGCTTAGTTCAAAATAGAGGGAAATGACTCAAACTACTATGAATGACGCCCTACAGAAGGAAGGAAAGAGCTACTTCTCTATTTCCAAGGTGGATGTAAGGATGCTACTATCTCCATTTAACAAGTACACATTCAAGCTTTCCAACCTACGACGAGGCTATCGGGTCAATATGGTGGGATGAAGGGACTGGAGTATTTATGAGGTGTGTAGTGGTTACTCACCTTAAGAAAGAGTTTATTACAAAAAAGATTCCATGAAGGATCATGAAATGAATGGAAAAAGAATGGATGCTCCATTATGTCTGGATGGATGGACCGATAGGAAAGAAGAACTTTGGTAAACTTTTTAGTGAATTGTTTTAAGGGAACCATGTTCATGGAATCCATTAACGCTTCTTTAATGATTAAGACGGGAGAGAAGATGTTTGAACTACTTGACAAGTGGGTGGACCAAGTTGATGAAGAAAACGTAGTTCAAGTTATTATAGATAGTCACTCAAGTTATAAGATGGCAGGTAATAAATACAACTCTTAGGACTTGAATAAGTAAAATTTTATTGATTTTAATATTTGAATGATGTATTTTAATTTATTATATAACATGATGTAGGGAGGATGTTGCAAAAACGACCTAATTTGTATTGACACCATGTGCCATTATTGTATTTGATTTGATATCGGAAGACATTGGAAAGCTACCAAACATCAAGAGGACTTCGAGAGAGCCATCACTAAATGGCTACATTTATAACCGCTCAGTACGCTTCAACATGATGAGGCATTTTACTGGACAAAGGGAACTGCTTAGGCCTGCTAAGACACGATTTGCCACCGCCATCACATCACCTCGCCATACGAGCAAAAAATAAATCGAGGAAGCCGCTCACGCGTAATGGTCGAAAAGTAAAACGGGCAAAAGGGCGTATGTGAAGAATGTATAAGATCGGCCATAATGCCTTTTTCGAATACTATCATGATTTTTGTTTAAAAGATTTCAAGTCCTCTGCTTCAGATGCTTCGCTTGGTCGGGATGGTAAAAAAAAAGTCTTACTGATACATATATGAAGCCATGATCAGAGCCAAGGAAACTATCGTGAAAAGTTTTCGTAATGAAGAGAAGTACAAGGAGATATTCAAATCATTGATGAGGTGGAGATTCAAATTTTCATCACCCTTTACACGCGTACTGGTACTTCAACCCAAAAGCTCCTCATGATAAACTGTGAGTCAGAGCATGATGAAGCCACATGAGACAATTATATAAATGCATTGAAAGAATGATAAAGGATGCTGATTTACACGAGAAAGCTGTGGACTTAATCAGTATATATATAAAGGCCAAAGGAGTATTTGAATGGACTCGCTTATTAGGAAAAGGAAGACCAAAAAGCACCAAGTTAGTTACTTAAATTTTTTTTTTTTATCTTATTTATTATATTATATTTTAGATACTTAAAATTGGTGAATTTGCTTCGCATTTCATCACTAAATCATTTATATCTATGATCTATATTGCAAACTGAATGGTGGATTTTATTCGAGCCGTACCCAAATTTGAAAAAGTTTATCAGAAAGTCCTTAGCCTAACATGTGTTGCATCGTGTCATGGAAAGGAATCGAGTATCTTGAAACGTAAGTACTATTATGTGCTTTAAAACATTAAAAATATTTTAAGTTTAAAAATATGAGCAATAAAGTATTTATGTGTGCTTATAAATTTCGGTGATCCATACCAGAGGAAGTAGATTAGAGCACCAAGCCACCGATTCACATCATATAATTGAGCCTTCAAGATACAATGAACGGATAATTATCGACTCCAATAATCTTGAAAGAAATTGATGAGAGCAATGAGTGGTTGATAGGAAGAATGGATGATGAAGATTCTCATGACCATGAGATGGCACAAGATGATTTAGTGTTTGATGATGATGACTTGACATGGGGTGATGTCAAGTAGAGCAAGTGAATCTCGAGGAGCCTAGATTTTGATACCAAAGCCAGAGTAAGCTCAAGGCGATATCATCAAGGTGAATGACATGCTAAGTTTGCATCTATGCCTTTCTTTCATTAATAGATGGAAGATGAAGAAATGGATTATTAGGGAAATGAGGAGGATGAGGAAGGTTACAATGATGATAATGACTGGCTGCGTGGATTTGCATGAATGAGGATGGGTCATAGACAAATTAGTTGTTATTTTAATGTGTCGTGGTTTGGATGATTTATAATTGGGATAAGGGATATGTGCTCGCATGTCGACATGTTCTATCGACAATTTCTATGGATTTTAGAAACTTTACTCGATGGATTTGTTAGATTTGTTGACATGTTTTATGAATTTTTATGCTTAGAGGTAATTGCTATGTGTTTTTATTGATTAGATTGATATTTTTGATGATAAATGATTGTTATAATTGATTATTTTAAATATATATATATATGTAAAATTGTGGTAAGACTTTTTACATAAAAAGCCTATCGCCTTAAGGGCGCCTCATACTTTAAGACTCAGAGGCTCACGGGCTTTAGTGCGCTCATGTTTTCACAACTATGGCGTAGCTTACATATCAAATCAGACTCCCCCTAAGCAATAAAACCAAGCAGATGCTCCATATATACCTCCTCGGTGAGATCGCCATGAAGGAAAGCATTCTGAGCATCCAACCTAAAGCAAACCTATGAGCGCATAGCAACTATAGAGAGAAGGCAGCGAACAAACCAATTCAAGTACGGAGAAAAAGTATCATAATACCGTTCCATAATACGAAGATAACCCTCGCTACACTAAACTGGCCTTTTGGCTTGATCTACATGGCCATTAGGTCCCACTCACTCGGTGATAAAAACCCAAAGACAACCAACAGGAGACTTGCCAGGAGGAAGAGTGACAAGCTCCCATGTGCCATTGGAGTAAAGAACATCAATTTCCTTAACCATTGCTTGTTTCCAACTCGGATGAGAGAGAGTCTCACTAGTGCTTTTAGGGGTAAAGACAGAAGACAAGGTGGAAACAAAGAAAAAGTAAGGTAAAGTTAAGCGATGATAGCTTAGAGAATTATAAACAGGATGCGGGTTACAAATAGAACGTACCTTTCCAAATGGCAATAGGTGTATCATCAAAGTGGTGGAATCGAGTAGGAGATGACTATATATTAGAAGACGAATCAATAAGAGAATTGGTTTGAGGACGCAGGACTAGCAAGTGTCAATCAAATGGCTGAAGTCACGCAAGATCCGTATGTGGAGAAGGGAAATTTGGAGATGGTAAGACAGGAGGGACATGTAAGACATTCGAAGCATGAGGACGCTCTGCAGTGGAGAAGAAAGAGGAATCCTCAAAGAAAGTGATATCAGCAGAGATAAAGTACTGACTTGTGACAGTAGAATAACATCTATAACCCCTTTGAAGTCGAGAATAACCTAAGAAGACACTCTTAGTTGCTTTCAAGTGAGAGCTCATTTCGCTTAGTGAAAGAAGAATGTATTTAACAAATAGACACAACCAAAGACATGGTATGAGGAAGTAAAAAGAGAGGTTGATTAGGAAAAGGATAGAATGAGGATCCATCATAAAATGAGGATGACATACGATTAATCAAATAACATGTAGTTAAGATAGCATCCCCCAACATACGAGTAATCAAATAACCTAAGAAGACACACTTAGTTGCTTTGGCGGGGCACCTTATGATGGAGTAGGAGAGTGCGAGGAGTTTCAACTAAATGACGGTTCTTGCGCTCAACCACTTCATTCTATTGAGGAGTGTAAGCACAAGAGGACTGATGAAGAATCCCATGTAAGGACATAAAAGAGGAGAATGATGCAGAAATATATTCCTTGGCATTATCATATCGTAGGAAACGAATAGAAGTATTAAATTGAGTTCGAACTTCAGCATGAAACTTCTGGAAAATAGAGAATAACTCAGCACAAGTTTTTATTAAAAATAGCCAAGTACATTGAGGATAATCATCTATAAAAGTAAGAAAATATCGGAACCCTAAGGTAGACTCAGCTCGAGAATGACCCTAAACATCAATTCGGGGCAAGCCTTAAGGACTTTGTCAGTTGATCTGTGCACTGGGGAATGAGACAAGTAGCATGTTTCCTGTCGACATGATTCACACTCAATTGAGGACAAACTAGAAAAATTAGAACCATTTTCCGAAGCTTGGAAATGTTCGGATGACCAAGACGATTGTGAATAAGGAGAGGAGTATCCATGGAAGTGCAAACAATGGAAGATGAAGACGAGCTGAGATGAGAGAGGCCTTGAGACTCATGTCCTATGCCAATCGTCTGTCCTGTACTCCGGTCCTGCAATGTGATAGAGTTATTAGAAAAGGTAATCAAACAATTAATGTCAAGAGTCAATTATTGATGGAAATCAAATTAAAAGGAAAATCGAGAATATAAAGGACAAAAGTAAGGGGTAAGGAAGGAAGAGGGCATGCCGAACCGATTCCTTTAGCTATGGTTTGAGATCCATTATCTAAAGTAACCATGGGTAAAGGAGAAGTAAAGGTAAGAGAAGAAAAAATGTCCTTGTTACCGGAAAGATGATCAGAGGCTCCAGAATCAAGAATCCAAGGTCCAGAGGAATGTGAAAGGCAATTAGAGGCATTACTGGCATGGGCAACAAAAACAACAGGTGCAGATTTGGATGCTTGAGTGCAATGAGGGTACGCAACTAATTTCTCCGATGTACAAACAGCCAATGCAGCCAAAATGGGAGAAAAGATTGAACCTTGAGCAACCATAAAAACCAAAAAATTATGAAACCATAACTATGAGGGATTTGAAGGATGAAACACATCTTCTAGAGGGGGAAAAACAACTCCTGAAATCCTATAGATGTCGTTGGGTGTCGAAAAATTCAAGAAAATCGAGAAAAGTACAAATTGTTTGACAAAAGAGAGAAAAAGTGAAGCTGCGTGCTTTGATAAGGAAAGGACGACCAGCGGAGAACTACGCCACGGAAAGTCGCACGCCGCCACCCATTACGCCTAAGTAGGCATGGCCCATTTTTCGCCATGGCTCGATGGGTAGATCGAGGGAGGACGATCCAATGGTGGGGTCATCTACCAAGATAAGGTTGCCGGAAAAAGGTCGGGCAAGAAGAGGTTACAGACGGAGCTGACTTGCATACGACACAACAACCGATGGGTCATTTAATCGACCATGCGACAAAACCCTAACCCTAAAAATTATGATATCTTAAATGGCTCTGATACCATGTTGAAAGAAAAGGAATTCTTTGATTTTCATTCATTTACAAAGGAGGTGTATGTAACATAGGGGTGACAATTCATGTCAATGGGTCGTATTCATGTTGTGTCAATATACGAATCGTGTCAATATTCGCCAACCCAAACCCGACACGAATAATAAACGTGTCAACATTCGCTAACCCAAACCCAACCCATTTATTATTCATAGGGCAGGTCAATACGTATTATTTACCTATTTAATTTGATTATTTAAAATAATAAGAATTTATAATTAATCATCCATGCATGTTTAACACAAATAACCTATTAAATTTAACATGTTTATTAATTTTATTATTTAAATTAATAGGAATTATAATTAATAATCCATATTTAACACAAATAACTTATTAAATAGGTTAATTAATTAATATAATAATTAAACGGGTCAATTCGGGTCAAATTCGTGTTAGACATGCCAACACGAATATGACCCATTTATTAAACGTGTTAGGCGGGTCAACATGAATATGACCCAAACATGATTATACTCAACCCAAACCCGCGAAAACCGTGTTGGGTTCGTGTCGTGTTTACGTGTCGTGTCAAATTTTGTTAGCCCTAATGTAACATACATACTTATACTCTAGTGTTGGAGCGAAAAGGAAACAAAGTTAGAGTCTAATTAGGAGACTAAAGAAAGAAGGAAAAGAATCCTAAATAAATTAGGAGACTAAACCTTAACAGTATCCTTTCCTATTAGATTTAGGACTCTCTTGTATAAATATGTAGTCTTTGGATCATTAAAAATATATGAATTTTTCCTCCATTCATCTTTGATTACATGGTATCATAGCATAGGGCATCCTTGTCTTTTAGATATTTTTTTTATTAGTACACAATTTTGTCCCCACTGGGACTTGAACCTGGTCCCCTCCCTATGCTCACCCCTAGCCCTTAATCGCTGGGCTAAGCCTCATTGGCTCCTTTCCTATTAGATTTAGGACTCTCTTGTATGACTATGTAGTCTTGGGATCAATAAAAATATACAAATTTTTCCTTCATTCATCTTTGATTACAATGCACATTCTGGAGAATGTACTTTAGACGGTTGAAAGAAATTTGCCTTAGATGTATGTCATCCCATATTTCTCTAGTTAGGATGTATGATCATTTCATTGCAAAAATGTCTTTTCCATTGTAAAATCTTCAAATTGTCAGTTATCATTCTTAATTCCTTCGTCACTTTTGATCATGAGTAGGAGATTGTATGGTATTTCTCTTCTGTTATCTGGCTCAACTTATTTTACACTTCAGGTCAGGAACTCAGCTGTCAGAACTCTTTTTCAAACTCTTGGAAGTCATGGACAAAAACTTTCAAAAAGTATGTGGGAGGATTGTCTTTGGAAATATGTTTTCCCCATCCTGGATTGTGCTTCTCACATGGTAAGCTGAAATCATTTTTTTTTCTTCTTTTTTGAAGAGAATTCATCTTAAATATACATCAACAGATATTTATTTACTGTTGTGATAGTTTTTGAATCATTTGCTTGTAGGCTGAAACTTCATCAAAAGATGAATGGCAAGGGAAAGAACTTGGAACTCGTGGTGGAAAAGCAGTTCACATGCTCATACACCATAGGTATATGAAGTCTAGATCCCTTCATCTTGAACCGAAATGCCTTTTTTTCCCCCAGTTATACAAAAATTCTCATCTGCTCAATGAATTTGCAGTCGTAATACCGCTCAGAAACAGTGGGATGAGACACTTGTACTTGTCTTAGGTGGAATAGCACGTCTTTTACGTTCTTTCTTTCCTTTTCTAAGGAGTTTAAGCAATTTCTCATCTGGTAGGTGCTTGGTTTGATACTGATCCACCTGTTTTTCTTATTGTTCTTTCCTTATGATGAATACCCATAGGATGATTCTTTGTTTTTTCAGGATGGGAATCTTTACTTCTTTTTGTCAAGAATAGCATTTTACATGGTAGTAAAGAGGTTGCTCTCGCAGCAATAAATTGTTTACAGACAACTGTAAATTCTCACTCTTCTAAGGTAATCATTAATTGTCCAAACAACTGTTACTTTTTGTTCTTGGTTAGTAAAACAGGGAAAATAATTTATAATCTCGCAGAATAACTTTAAGATGAACAAGAAAAGATTGTTCTTGATCAACAGGGAGAATAAAGCAACATCACTTACATGTGTGCTCACCTAATACTATAAATAATTATTTGTATCAGGGGAACTTACCAATGCCTTATCTTCAGTCAGTACTTGATGTTTATGAAAGTGTTCTTCAAAATTCACCAAACTACAGTGATAATGCAGCCAGCAAGGTGAAGCAGGAGATTTTGCATGGTCTTGGTAATGTATTGATCCCACTTGGATTTTTAAGATTATATAACTACATATGTGTGTGTATCACATAGTTAATTCATGGAGACAATCAAATGATGATGACGATATCCATTTTGAGCCCTCATTGAATTGAGGCTAGCATGATATCATGCCCCCTGATCAATGCATGATTTGATAAAGCGGAAGTGGAGAACTCAATATGATGAATAATTTTCTATTCATGCTTACATTTATCTCATATTTTCTAACTTTTGACAGGAGAACTATATATGCAAGCACAAATGATGTTTGACGATGGCACATATCAACAATTACTAGGCATCATACGTTTGGTGGTCAAACAATCCAAGATGGATAATGATAACTTTGAAGTTGAATTTGTAAGTCAAATTTTCATTTTTTATCTGTTGATGCTTTTTGCGTTTCTCTTTTATATGCTTTTTTGTTCTCTATGTTTTTTTTGTGGAATATCTATTTTTAAATAAAGAAATTATTCAAATAGAAGTTGAGATACCACCAGGGTTTCTTTATTGATGTAAAGAAAGAAGTTGATGGTTTACATCAATGGTTCCGTTCATAAGAGATCAACATCTCATTTTGATTGGATTATGATATGCACTGGCAGATTATAGACTAAGGAAACAGGCAATTTCTTGCAGAAAATGATCTAAAATAGGTGCATTAATTTTCTGAAATAAAACAGCCCAGCATTTGAGAGGCTTGGAACTCTCCAAGTTGAGCAAGCTCAATACGAAACAGAAATTTCTTCCCTATGCCCCTTTCCAACTAGTACTTCCCCTTATGTTCTCCTCTCCCAACAAAATACCCATTAAAAAACCCCACTTCTAATCATGTTTAACAAAATGACCACCACAAACCCCACTCTTTAGTCAACCCCACTCCCTAATCATGTCTAACAAACTAACTACCACAAACCCCACTTTCTAGTAATGCCTAACAGATTATTTGGTGTGGTGGAGTGCTAGTCAAAGGTGTTAGGTGGGAGTTGCTTCTAAGGTGGAAGTGACCTTCAGTGGGTTTTGTCAAGTTAAATTGCTTCACTTTTGTAACCCAAGTCAGTTAAGGAATGGAGGAGTATCAAATATCATTACAGTTCAATATTTAGATAATTTTCTGAACTGGTGATCGAGGGTTTACAAATTGAGATTGAGATCTTGTTGGAAAATATGCCAGTTAGAAAATCTGCCTACTTGGGTGGCAGATGACTGGATTTTTTTCTGGCCTATGTGAGTTGGAAAATCTAGTTCGTCAGTGCACTATTAGAAAAGTGTTAGATTAAAGTGCAATTTTCTATTACCTGAGGAGGTGTTTGTGTAATTTTCCCTTTAAATGTTAGAATTCTATTAGGGAAGCTATCATAATTTGGTGATCAACAACAATCCTAGCCTCCTAGGTCAGTTGAGAATGCTGATTATAAGGCCAGATAAAGGAACTATAATTAAACCTAATATTGACTAGGGCTTTTTGTTCACTATCCAAGCATCACCAGTGATTTGGAGTGGACTGTAGACAAGGCCAATGATGTTTATTATATTGGTCATTGTAATGCTTTTCCTTTTGTTTATAATAATTCAGCACTTCAATGAAAACTTGGAAATTTTTTAGAGTACTGGATTCTTTTGTGTACATGTCAACCAAAATTAGGGAGCAACAACTACAAGAATAAGAGCTTGTTTCAGGGAGATTTTGAAAAGAGAGCTAAACCACTTTCTAATGTTGAAGTGCTTTCTTATTGTTAAACAACCAAATCTCCTAAAAGCTCAAGCTTCTAGGATTTGGGTTTAATATGAATATCATGCATTTAACACCCTCCCTCACATGTTCTCATACCCGCACGTGGAGAGTCAAACAAACCAAATAGATTCCTCTATGGACTTTCAAATCAACAAATGGGGAATAAATTGCGGATAAGTGGCTCGAACCCAAGACTTCCTACCAAACCAGGCTTTGATACCATGTTAAACGACCAACTCTTCTAAAAGCTCAAGTTTGTAGGATTTGAGTTTAATACGAATATCATGCCTTTAACACTTAGAGAAATTAGGTGCTTGGTGATTTTTGAACATCACTTTTCAAAATCTGGAAAATCACTTAAAATAATTATGGACAACGACACTGTAACTTGTAAGTGATTCTTCTAAAAGTCACTTCTTTATTATATTATATATTACCAAAAACACCATCAAAGTACCTTTTTAGCTTATATCCAAATCCTAGGCAGTTTTCTTTTTGAAAAGGTTTTTTGATAAATTTTGTAGTAACAAAAGTGTGCTATAATAAAAGCATTTAACTAAATTCATTCTCAAATAATATTTAGAAGCTTCTATATAAAAAGTTATAAACTCTTATACTAAATATATTTAGTTATCTTATATCCTTAAAATTTTTTAAAATTTTAAAATTTGAGCGGTAAAAATATTTTAATTCCTCAATTTCTTAATAAGTCTTTTATATCCACTGTATAAGACTTTAGGAGTTCTTATATTTTTATAGAAGGTTACTACTACTTCAAAAAACCGGAAAATAGGAAGTGCATCCAAGGAGAGACTCAATGTTTGTTTTTAATTTTTTTACAATAATAATTTAAAGAAAAAATAAACGAAGTTCAATGCTTTGATTTGCTCCAGGGGCATGTTCCACCGGTGCAATGTACAATGCTGGAAATTTTGCCACCGTTACATCGGGCTTATTTATATTAGAAACACTGAGCCTTATTCAATGACTTGAAGTGCTCTATTTCTACTTGTCTTATTTATATTAAAAAGAAAGATTGTTCAAAACCTTGTTTTGCTCCAGGGGCATGTTCCACCTGTGCACCGTATGATGCTGGAAATCTTACCACTGCTACGTCCAGCTGGACACATTCCTGCAATGTGGTTGCTTCTCCTCCAGGAGCTTCTGCAGTATCTTCCAAGGCCTGATTCTCCTAAAGAGGACAATGAAGATGAGGCAGACCTGATGATAAAGCCTGAAACCCCTAATGGTACTGTTTCCAAGTCCCCAAACAAAACAGAAGCTTCATCTCTGAGTACTGGATCCCCCACAAGTATAATGGCAGGCATCCCAAGTTATCTTTTTGCAGAAAAGCTCATTCCCTTGCTGGTAGATCTTTTCCTACACTCTCCAGCTGTTGAAAAGTATAGCATATTTCCTGAAGTTGTTCAAGGTCTTTGCAGGTAAAGATGGCTTCAACTTCTGATACTATATATAGAGGCTTTGTTGAGTTGAGTTCCACCTATCTGTTGAAGAAAAAATTGTATATCTAACACAGTAAGGCTCCCTTTGGATCACAGAAATTTGTAGGAAAAGGGGAAAAATAAGGACTCCAAATTATCTTGTTTGGTGTACCCTGGAAAAGATGAAGGAAAATCAGACAAAAATAAATAAATAAATAAACCAACTCTCTACATTTTCAACTTCTTTCTATGTATAAAAGACTGAAAGAAGAAAAATAAATCTAGAAAACCATGTAAGAAAATTTAAGGCAATGTAAACCCTTCTTCTTCCTTCAAATTTTGCTTTTTCTATCAATTTCTCCCCTATTTTCTTTAGCTCTTACTTTCCCTCAAAACTTTGTGGATCTAGACAGAATCTAAGATGAAAAAAAAAGAAAAAAAAAAGCGTTATTATAATTAGCATGGATTTACTAACCTCAGGGACATCTTTCTGTAGGCAGTTTTTTTAGTGTCGTATCAATTGTTCTTATTTTCAAGTAATCCAAACAGCCCAAGAGGTAATACTAAAATGAAAGCAGCATGTCAGTGGACTGTGGACCTCTTTTTTACCCCCTTTCCTGTTACTGGATAGATATTTATTTGGAGTTGAATATGGATGGCCCATCTCCATCCCAATACCTGTTACCTTAACCAAATCCAAGGGTAGCATGTATTGAATGGATATTTTCGTGAGAAATCTTAGTAACTAAATAATAGAAGAAAGGATCATAATAAAGGGAATGCCTAATCCAGAGAAAGGTTGTGCATCGATATGTTTTAGCCTCTTTTGGTTTTCTGAATGCAACAAATAGGAATCAGCCACTAGTTTCAAGAATGTGTATCCAGGAAATCATCTTATTCTCAATCCAGTGTTTGGAAATTTAAAAATCAGAGAAAGAAATTGTTCATATTTCCTACAAAATATTTGATCATATAGGAATAGGTGCATAGGTTTGGTAAGTTTATCAATGATGCACTTTACATCCAGAGTATATAAAGTTAAGAATTTAGGAAGGTATGGAGGAGTCTAAAACTATGATTTCCATGTGACACTTGCTCCCATCACCATGTAACATGGCATATAGCCCTGATTACTATTACGTCACGTCATTAACTTTTATTATATATATTGAAATCACAACATAACTGGCACGTGTCCTATAACCAGGATTCTAATATGCTAAATAATCTACTCTCCTACTTTATACTTGTAAACACCTGAAATGAAAAAACCAAAAAATTTTAACTACCTTACATTATTCTATTTTTTAATCACCAAAAAGAAAATATAGGTTTAAAAATTTATGTTTAGATCCATTCATTTGAAGAGGTTCTAAATCAAACTTACCATAAAATGATATTTCCTCAACCATGGTACAGAAATGGATATGTAAGGAAAAAGAGATGAGTCAAAGAAAAGGGATAGAATCTTAGTTAGCTTGATACTTGGTTGAGAATTTTCATTTCTAGGACAATTTTAGTGATATGCTGGTTATTATAAAAATTATCATGCCTCTAATTCTGATTGAAAATGCATAGAAATACCATCTTCTTGCCTTTCCTTAAACCCATGTTTGTGGGTTATGTGAAGATTTTTAATAGACCAAGAAGCATTAACTTTTCTCAACCTAACACTACAATACTGAGAATGAAGATGACATTCCCTTTTTTTTCGATGAGTAAAAGAGAAGTGTATTGAAGAAGAGAGGCTAAACTAGCAGCCCAAAAGAGAACAAAACGAGAACTTACATCACCCCTATCAAAGAGGACAACCATAAGAATAGATGGACCCACCCCCTATCTTCTAGAGCCCACCTAATCAATTAATTGCACCAAGGTCGTTGGAACATCCATAAAAAACAATATGGTCTCCGACCAAAGAAGATGTACAAAAAATTACTTAACCTTTTGTATAGACAAAACCTCATCCCTAAAATGACATTCGTAAAAGGACTTAAACTTTTGTATAGACATTCCCATTCTATCTAATTCTATGAAAAAAATCAATATCCACTGTTATGCTGTTCATATTTTTATTAAATTTATGTTGCTTTTGGATTTGAAGTTATTTGTTCTGATACACAATCCATCTTTTTTCTTTCAGATGTATGACAACCAGAAGAGACAGTCCAGATGGTACACTTTGGAGATCAGCTGTTGAAGGCTTCAACAACATTCTTCTTGATGAGGTCAACAAATTAGCTGTGAACTCTGGGCCAGATCCTACTATTAGTAAACCTGCGAAAATGCGTGTTTGGAAAGAAGTCGCAGATGTCTATGAAATATTTCTTGTGGGTTATTGCGGGCGAGCCCTTTCTTCCAAGTCTCTCTCTGACATGGCACTTAAGGCTGATGAGGCTCTTGAGATGACCATTCTAAACGTTCTTGGTGATAAGATCCTTCGAGAGCAGATTGATGCACCTGCTGATGTAACTTTCTAGCTGACTGTAGCATAAATAGTAATTGCACAAATATATGTAGTCATGCCTGAACACATGCACAACTTCACATGATCATCACTAACTGCCATTTAATTAGTCCTATGGAGAAATTCTATCAAAGATTGAAAACAATAGAACATTTATATAGTAACTCTTAGTAGAACAATGGTGGGGGCAGGTTGGGCATAGGGAGGGGAGGGGACCAGGGTTCAAGTCCTAGTGGGGACAAAATTGTGTGCTTATCAAAAAAAAAAAGTTATCATAGTATAGCTCAATAGGATCTCATCTATCTAACCACCTCATCATAGACCCTTTGTGCGGTTACTCATATGCATGGGAATCCCACAAATTGAACTGTTATCTACCATTTTTCCAGATTCTCTTCTCGGTCAAAGGGCCCTAGGCTTATGCATTTTCTTATCTTTCATCCCACAATTCTGCAGAACACGCTTTCATATACCTTTTGCATTTGATATTACATTCTTCGTTGATGTTCTTCCAGTTCTCTGGAAAATTAGAACGATAATATTATTATGTACCCTATGGTATTACCATATTGTGCTCAGGGCCCCTAAAACTCTTTGAAAGCGACTCGACAAAAGATAAGAATTATCCAATCAGGGTGGTCTTGTCACCAATAACTCTAAGTGGGACATCTTACAATTGTTCTAGTGATTGTGTCAGTATGGATAGTCTTCTAAGTAAGTCCCCTCCATGGTAGTGCTGCAATGTTTAACGAGTATCACCTGTCCAATAAATGTATTCAATACATGTGCTTGAGGATTATTCTTTAGAATCTGAAGCTCTCTGTTCTAAAGCTATTGTTTAATTTCACAGATTCTGCGACGACTAGTTTTGACCTTGGACCGGTGTGCATCACGCACATGCTCTTTGCCCATTGAGACTGTTGAACTGATGCCTTCTCACTGTAGCAGATTCTCATTAACTTGCTTGCAGAAGCTATTTTCCTTAAGCAGGTATAATATATTTCATTTCATGACATGAATCCCATCAATCTAAAGTTGCATTTAAATATTTAAATACCGAGTTCATCATATAGCTTCAATTGATGTCTGTTAATGTTCAAAGCACTTGATTAAATTATTCCCTATGAGATAGGGTACATGTAACATTCTAAATAGGTACTGTAGGATTTGGATAATATATTCCAGTTATCTTTCTTTGGATATCTTTCTGCTGTCTTATGGACCTGCAAGCAATACCATTTCCTTTTGTCAAAATGGATTAATGGTGAAGTGTTTCTAATGTAACAAATAAATTATCTTGAAAATTGTTTACATGTCTTAAGTTATCGTGTAGTCCCATCAACTATTATGTTATGTTTATACTACAGTCTGCATGCCAAACCATTTGAAACATCTCCTGTTATGCACACTATTTAATTGAATCACAGCCCTATTCGGTTTTTAAGGGAACACCATCCAATGTCTCCACGCCTTATTCTGGAAGTTCTATATTTCAAGTCCATTTCCTATTGACGTATTTGTAATTAATTTTCAGTTGCAACAGTGAAGCCAACAATTGGAACTCCAAAAGATCTGAAGTTAGCAAAATCTCAATCATGGTGCTCATGGCCAGATGTGAACAAATTTTGAACAGATTTCTGATTGATGAGAATGGCATAGGTGCATTGCTTGTATAGCTTTTTGTACTCATATCATATAGTTTACTGCTCGTTGAGTTCTTTTCACCTCCCATGTTTTTTCATTCTAAAACACCATTTCTGCAGGTGAACGTCCACTGCCAACAGCAAGGCTGGAAGAAATTATTTTTATACTTAAAGAGTTAGCCCGTCTGGTAATTCATCCAGAAACGGCATCAGTTCTTCCTCTACATCCATACTTAAAGGAAGGCCTAGCGGAGGAGGATCAAGACAAGCGTCCCCATCTACTTATTCTTTTTCCATCCTTTTGTGAGCTAGTTATCTCAAGGTAAGGGAGCATTTTCAAGTAAAATTTAATCATTATTATATGACTCAAGGTTGCATTGTTTACATAATATTATAAATTTACAATGGCTCATTATGGAGGGTGCTGTGACTGCAGAAAACCTTTACAACATTCACCATAGCTCTGATTTACAATCTACCACTGTCATGTCCTGTGTTTGAACCTTTCAAGCCACCAGCCCCAAGCCCGGATTAGAGCTTGTAGGTGTGGATGGTGAACATAAAACATGAAGTCACGTGGCTCACACCTTATGTTCTTGAATATTAAAAACATGCAATTTTGTTTTATCAGATTGAATACATGCAATATGGTGCATCTGTTGCTAAGGACGCACTGTATCTTCGATTAGTCATCCCCCATATTCTTTGTACTTGAGTACTAGTCAAATTAGGAAAAAAAATGAATTAGGAAATGCCCTTGACATTTAGATGAAGTGTCTAAATGAGCCTCCTTAGTTGAAATGTGTTGCTCCCTGAATAGAATGTCAGGTAATCGGGGATGGAATTGAGTCATCCCCCCAGATTCTTTCTACTTGATGAGAAACCGTCAAATTAGGTGGAAAATGAATTAGGAAATTCCTTGGCATTTAGATTAGATGAAGTGTCAAAATGCTTATCATTAGTTGAAATGAGAATGCTGGGATGGATGAGTGGCATGTGATGAAAGACAGCATATACTTCTTTGCAAACAAGAAGAGAATCCAGTCATATGGCAACACTGATGTCTGTTAAGTGATAAATAATAATAATAATAATAACAAACGATGGATATGTTTTCGTGTTTGCAAATGTGAAAAAGAAAAATGACATTACACTGCCTTAAGTATTATATTCATATAGCTGATTATTTTCCATGAGCAGGGAAGCCAGAGTAAGAGAACTAGTGCAAGTATTGCTTAGACTCATTGCCACAGAATTGTCACTGCAAAAAATTGGGGTGACCAACTAATATGTATGGAAGAATGCTGTTCCAGAGGACCGACACGAAGGCCCCGCTCAAGTTAGCCGACAATTTATTTGTTTATATGAGCTTTTTTTCTTGTTTTCATTTGGGCCAGAATTCTCAGAAAGTTTTAGATGAGGAATTTTCACTTCATAGATGAATATTTCATTGTAAACTAGTGTGTACATTATAGAAATGTATACATATATGTATTGTATTAGTCTGTGTGTGTGTGTTTTGTGATGCGGAAACAAGCATTCACTACTCCCTCATTACCATTTTTTGAGTGGCTAAGAGTTTATATGTAATACGAATCGATTTTCTGGAATACAACATGTCATCAATCATAAACTTGTTTACTGTAACCTCACATTATTAGGTCGGAAGAGGAACATTGAAGGGCCATGTCGAGAAAATTTGCTTTTTCACCTGATACTATCTGCCTCTAACCCGGATTTTTCACGTATTATACCATGTTTTTTATATGCGTTTATTTAGTTTTCCTGGTCTAATGAAGCATGCTCCATAGCTATATGATTCTGGAAAAGATAAGGAGGGGGGGCTATCAAATTCATTATTCTGAAACTTCATAACTTCAAGTACATTATCCAACGTTCAACTAGTTCACAATGGAATACAAAGATATCATTAGATTTGTGGTCTAATTGAAGCCAAATGATAAATGGAGAATCAACTCAATCAAACTTCATGTTTTCAGCCTTGTTCCGAATGGAATCGAACAGTACTGAAGACAGATAACGCTCTCCAAAGCTGGGGAAAATCACCTGCACAGTAACAAAGGTTGATGATTGGAAAGGTTAATGGAATCAGATTGGAAAGGAAATCATGATTATTTGGATGGTTTGAGTTAGGACTTAGGATGGAGCAATGACAAAAACAAAAGAAACCCCATTTGAATCAACAGGTGTGATTCTGATCAGGAGATTAAGGCCTACCGTGATGAGTTTTCCTGCATTTTCTGGTCTCTTTGCCAGCTTTATTGCTGCAGCAGCAGCAGCACCAGATGATATCCCTACCTACAAAAAAAAAAAAAAAAAAGAATGCAGAAATTATGTAAAAGAGGGAATTTTTTTCTCAAGGGACTAAAGCTAACAGTTCATTGAAAGAGACAGAAAGCTATGGTTGACATACCAGCAAACCTTCTTTTAAAGCAAGAAGCTTAGCATTTTCAATGGCCTCCTCACTTGAAATCTGAGAAGTTCCATAAACAACAGTAGTTAATACTACTTAATAGCTTTCATCCATCCATGCACCTGTTTGGCACTCCAATCAAGTATCCCACCAAAGTAGAGATGCAAACCAGCAACGCTGCAAATAACAGTCGCATCTTCTTGTCCTTAAACAAAGCATAAAATTTTCAATGTATGCTTTTGGAATGCCATTGCAACTCAAATTTGTACTTCTGTTCATAAGACACCCAACAAGCAGAAGAATCCTGCCTAACACTGTTTAAGTGTTATAATATCTCCTGTGTATCCATATAGCTAAACCCAATATCTTGGAACTTGTTTAGAGAGGCCGTAACTAGAGGATACACTAATGTTTATGTGCATAACCACACAGAAAGAAATAAGGAAGGAGCAAAGTCCCTTTACTCGATTTCAGGCTACTACTCTCCATGATGATCACAAGCTCATCGACTATGTAGCATATAAGTACAAGTCACCTTTCCAATGGGAAAAAACCCCTGTTCTCTGTGTGTCATCTTGATGTTTCTTAGCTGTAGAAACCAAGAGAAGAATAGTTGGAGGAAAAAATCTCTTATATTTTCCATTGAGTCATCACACATATATATACAAGAAAGTTAGGCTATACATTAGGTAAGATAATCTACTCTTCCTAAATGGTTACAACCCTATAAGTAAAGTATCCTAATAAAATACAAACCAATATGTTAATGTATGATACATACTATAACCAAATGTTAACGTATGACATACTATAACACTCTCAAGTTGAAGCATAAAAAGTTAATCATGCCCAACTTGTTACATAGGTAACTAACCCGCTCACTTAGGCCTTTTTATAAAGATATCACTTAATCGTTTCCGCCTTCACGCATCTCGTAAATCAAACCGAAATGTATTTTCTCACTAATGAAATAAATAATAATCTATCTCTACGCTGCTTAAATTCGGCTCACGGAAAACAGGATTAGAGGCAATATGGCGGCAACCTCGTTGTCACAATTCGCGCCTTGTTTCCGACTCGAGGTTTTAATATTGAATTCCGCCAAAAGTTGATGGAGCCACATAATCTCACATGTAGATAGTGTCATTGCTCTATACTCAGATTCTACACTAGATTGAGAGACAATGCTCTGTTTCTTACTCTTCCATGAAACTAGATTCCCTCCAACAAACACACAAGAATCCGGCGGACCTTCTGCCTTCCTGCATTCGCCCACCGCATCCGCGAAACACTCAGTTCATTATTATAACGCATGATTACCAAAGATACCACGCCCCGCCTTTCAAGTAGCATAGAATCTCGCTCTACGCCCGCCTAATGATCAAATCGCTTGAGAAGACATGTATCGCTTACAAACACTAACAGAGACACACAGAGCGTACATCAAGGTAGTTTAGCTTTCGCTAGCCTCCCATATCTCTCAGGTCTTCAAACACCGCCTTCTAGTAAGATGTGTTTGCGCCATAGGTAACTCGATATGGCTGCTGCCACCCTTTCCCGTTTCGCATAATAGATCCAACACGATTTCCTTCGAGATAAGAAGATTCCATGTTCGCTTCCTCATAACTTCAACAAACTGCTATTTTAGCATTCCTAAGTACTTTGTGTGAAATTGGCCATGAAGAAAGGACTTAAGTGAAGATATACCTGTCATATCATTCCCGGTAATGATAATATCATCAAAATACACAACTAACAAGATGATACTTGCTTGAGAATTTCTGTAAAAGATAGAATGATCAGATTTGCTCTTCTGCATGCCAAATTTCTCAATCACTTCACTGAACTTGCCAAACCGTGCACGGGGACTTTGTTTCAAGCCATATAATGATTTTCGGAGACGACAAACTCTACCAATCTCCCCTGAGCAACAAACCCAGGAGGTTGCTCCATATAAACCTCTTCTTCAAGATCCCCATGAAGAAAAACATTTTTAATATCAAGTTGATGAAGGTCCCAGTCATGAGTGGCTGCCAGAGATATAAACAGACAAATAGAGGTCAGCTTGGCAATAGGGGAAAAAGTTTCAGAATAATCCACCCCATAGGTATGAACATACCCTTTAGCTACAAGACTGGCCTTCAACCTAGCAATCGATCCATCGGGATTAACCTTCATTGTAAACACCCATCGACAACCAATGGCTTTCTTTCCAGCAGGTAAACGTACCAAGTCCCAAGTTCCATTATCAGTCAAGGCATCCATCTCCTCTATCATAGCACCACGCCAATCAGGATAAGCTAGGGCTCCAAAAACTTTATTAGGGAATGAAATAGAATCTACCGATGCAATAAACGAAAAAGAATGGGATGACAAATGGTTATAAGAGCAAAATGAGTGAGATTGATGAAAGACATTAACGCTACCTTACGGGAGAGCAATAGGAATACTCAAGAACCTGGATCAGATGTCAAGCACTGGTGAGGGCTCAAGACTGAGGGTGTAGGCACCGAGCATAGACCTGAGTGATAGGAAGCTTTGTCAAAGGTGAAACAGAAGCAGGAGTTGACGAGGCAAGAGTATAAACAAGCAAATCATCATCCTCCCCCTGACTATTGTGGATTGGGTTTGGAGAAAAAGGAGCATTCTCAAGAAAGGTGACATCAGTAGAAACCATGTACCTGCGAAGACTAGGATAATAACACCTATACCCTTTCTGAACTCGAGAGTAACCAAGGAAGATATACTTCAACAACTTAGCATCGAGTTTAGACACATGCGAATGAACATCCCAAACAAAACAAGTACACCCAAATATCCGAGGCTCAATGGGAAACAAAGATTTATGAGGAAAGAGGATTTGAAACGAAGTGGCCCAATTCAAGACAAAGGAAGGCATCCGATTAATCAAAAAACAAGTAATGGAAACAGCATCGGCCCAGAAGTGCTTGGGTACGTGCATTTGAAACAATAGAGTTCGAGCGGTTTCAAGAAGATGTCTATTTTTTCTTTCAGCAACTCCATTTTGAGAAGGAGTATCAACACAAGATGTCCGATAGCGATGCCATTCAAGCATGAATGACTAAATTGTTCAAACATGTTCTTTTGCATTATCACTTCTCGTATTTTGAATAAACATGAAACTGAAGTGTGAATTTCAGCACGTACACACGAAATTAAAATAACTCGAATGGTTTTCATTAAATATAACCAAGTTGTTCGCGAATAATCATCGACAAACGTAACAAAATATCGAAACCCCATTGGGACACAACTGGACATGGACCCCACACATCCGAATGGACCAACTCAAAAGGAGCGGAAGCTCGGTTATTGACTCTAGGACTCAAATGCACACGATGAAGCTTAGCATATTGACAAGACTCACAGTTCAATAAAGATAATCTAGAAAACTGAGGATATAGCTTCTTCAACAGAGAGAGAGAAGGATAACCCAAGCAAGCGACAATATAATTCGAATGGGGTAAGAACTTCATAACAAACAACGGACTTCGCACCTATGTCAAAGGATAGAGACCCCTATACTGCCTCTCTACCAATAATCCGCTTCACAAAGATTCGAATCAAACAATAACGTAAAAGAATGAGATACTACAATAAGTGCAATGAGTGAGTTTACCATGGAAATTAAATTAAAAGAGACCAGAGAAACTTAACAAGAGGTTAAAGTGATTAGAGGAGTAGGATGGATTGTCCCTGATCCAAGGACACAAGATGTTGACCCATCTGCAAGGGTAACAGTAGAGGTAGAAGAATGTCGCTGAAATGTAGTAAATAAACTGGAATTACCTGTCATGTGTTTTGTGGCTCCAGAGTCAATGATCCATTTGGAGGAAGAGGAAATAAGACATGTGTTAGGGTTACCTGTCCCGACAAGCATAGTGCTAGGAGTAGAAGCACTCTTCAATGATTCATGAGCATATTGAAACCTTCGATCTCTATTCTACAACTTCCTACAATCCCAACGTACATGCCCTAGATTATGGCAATAGTGACACACAACTCCACCTGAGGGTTTCTTGTTAGTCATAAGAATAGATCTAACTCAAACAAGTTTCTGATAGTCCGAAAAATACCAGAAAATAGGATTCTTGCATAGGACCACTATTCCACGGAAAGCTCCACACCTGAATGGAATTTGGCCCTACAAACCTCAAAACACCCGTTAATGCCACTGAATCACAAACAATCATTGAAAAAATCAAGAAACCCTAGGAACAAATTGGCAACCGAACACAAGAAGCACCAAAAGTAGCAGATCCAGGTACTAAATAGAGGAACCAAGTGGGTAGGAAGACTTGTCGGTGATCGGCGACCTAGGTGGAGGCGGTGCGTCTGGGAGTTTTCTCCCACATGCCCTCATGCGCCGGTGCTGAAACATAAATAGAACACCGCATCGGCGTGTGTGGATCACGTACATCTTTCCGCCATCGACTTCGCGGCGGCACCGTTTACGGTCTACGCTCCCCATACCGGCAGTTACTCCACGCTCGTTGGGAAACGGGTGTTTTAAACGAACTTACCTCGCTCCTCCCTATGAACTGCCGAATCCTCCAATTTCTTCAACCAAATTCCAAATCTGAGCCCTAGGCTCTGATACCATGTAGAAACCAAGAGAAGAATAGTTGGAGGAAAGAATCCCTTATATTTTCCATTGAGTCATCATACATATATATACAAGAAGGTTAGACTATACATTAGGTAAGATGATCTACTCTTCCTAAATGGTTACAACCCTATAAGTAAAGTATCCTAATATGTTAATATGGTTACAAACCAATATGTTAATGTATGATACATACTATAACCAATATGATAACATATGATACATACTATAACAATAGCTAACTTTACTCACTCTCTCATAGTCCCTGTTGAGAATCATAGAATATTCTCTAGATACTCTTTGATTTATCTCCTACCTTTTGTGTACATTATCTTCATTCATTTTACACTTTATTTTGTTTTCTTTTTGTTCCATTCTTTTGTGTATATATATATATATAGGTGACTCTATACAGTGTAACACACTCATCCATTCCTTTTGTATTCTTTTTTTCTATCCTTTTAGTCCCTATTATGTTTCTCTCTGAGCCTATTATTCAACATATAACTTCTTCCCGTATCATTTTCTTTTCATGTTCATTTTTATTCACATTTTAGGTTCCATTTCCCATCCCCCTCTCTGTTTCACATACTCTATTCATCACATAATCCCACAAGCTTCCTAGCACACTGGAAGGAAGCCAATTGTTCAGTTGAAAGAACATATGGGTACTTTATTCATTTACAGAAGTATGCAAACACATTTCAAACTATAAATACCAAGCAACCATGAAAAGCAAATATAAGTTAAAACTAGCATACAAGAGCATTTTCCCTTGGTTTAAATTCTCAACTGCAATGTTGTTTTCATAGCTTACCTTCAAGAAGCATAACCCAAGCAGATAATACCACAACTAAGTTAAAAGAACATGTGTGAGAAAAATATTATATGGCTTACTTGAAGAACTTCTCACAAGTAGTTCCAAGATCCAAAACTTCGGGGATGATACCGCACCACCTCGATTCAGAAATTTGATATTTAATCACAACATATCCATATCAATATTGTCGCAATTGAAAATACCAATCTTCTAGAAGGCTGATATGAATCTAAATTCAAGATCATGATTATTTCGGGCCGAAATAAGTAAAAAAAGTAATGAAAATATCTGTAAAAAGGTATTTAAAGTTTTATTTTTTTTCTCTTTAATAAAATGTCATATTACACAAAGAGACAAAAAGATCAAACAAGTTGAGAAATCAATTATGTGAAACCCCGAGAAAATCTAATTTTTTGAAAAAGGGCAAAATGGTAATTTCGGTCAAAATCCGGAATTTTTCTAGATCTTGGATGACAAAACTGACATCGGGTTGAATTAACCGCGAAATCTAGCTACCACCGGCCGACCGTTGAATTTAGACAAATAAAATTTCATCGCTGGCGCACTGGCAGTCATGGGACACTGACACATTTCGGGCGGCTCACGATGCCACGTGTCAAAAGTGCACGAGTCAACTCGAGCCTGCTGCAGCTATAGCGACACATGGCATGATGCCATCGAGGAAAAGCCAAAGTAGGTGGAAAGAGGATATGGTAATCCTCTCAACCAATGGGAAGTCGACAAGTGGCAAGAGACAAAAGGGAATAAACAAAGAGAAAAGACATCTCTTCTTTTCGCTGGAATCCAGACCGGGAGAGGGGAGAATGTATTTTGAAAAAAAGAGAAAGTCCAATTTCTTTTAGATTTCCGATGTTCGACCGCCGGCTCGTCGGGCCATGTCATCACGCCAGCGCCACACGTCAAGTAATCCTAAGCCAGGAGTTTCACAAACTCCTGAGGCAGGTTTTCGTGCATTTATTTATTTCGATTTAAGAGCCTTGTAAATGGTTTGCGATACAGGCCGTGAGTGGACGTCGTCGATCCCAAAATTCGAGACTGGGAAATGCTGGAAATTGTGGACACGTTGGGACAGCCCACGGACTGCCTGGGTGGCAGTTATATTTGTGTGTTTCGCTTGACGTTAAATAACATGCAATTGTATTTGGTGTGTATGAGGCCGAGAATGGTTGAGGATTTCGCCCACAAAGTGAACCGATGTTGGTGAGATGGCTGCCTACCAAGCAGCCCATCGCTGTATCAACGTTAAAAATAGCCCGGCTTGCTTGTCGGACCGAAATGTCCATGTGTTACTGCATGAATTTGCTTAAAAACACGTTTGAATTTAGGGAAACAATATGTTAATGCATGAAATTTAATGTTAACATGATGTTGAATTATATAAAAAATATAATTGTGTGAGCTTATTGAATTGAATTGTTATTAGCCCATGTGAGCTAATGTTGATGTTATTGCTATGAATAAATAACATGTGGTTAGTAGGTGAATTTTGTTAATATATGCATGATGATATATTGGCATGTGTTGCATGAAAATGACATAATGCATTTTTATATGTACCAGACAACTCTAGATCATTGTGAGTGCATGACATAAAAGAAAGAAAATGGTCATGGAAAGGAATTCCCCATCAACATTTTCCCGAGAATCAATGGGAGATTGTCTAACACCACTGAGGGCCCATGAATTGTTTCGAGAATATCCAACAAATTCATTTCTGAGGGTTGTCCACGATTTTACCGGTAAAACTCGATAGTATAAGCCAGAACAAAAACCTTTGTTTTGAAACGATGTTTTCTCACATTTGGCTTAGGCATGCGTGAGGGAGTCGCGAGTTCGAGGCGGGAAAGGGTGAGTCGCATCTCATCCATATCACAGATATTCGCTAGATCATGTATTTGTTTGAATGTGTTCAGGCGAACTAATGCATGTGCAATTCTAGGTGGGGAGAATCCATGATAATTCACTCCACGCATCGCTTCACCCCGTCATAATATTATTTCGCGTATTAAGGATCAACGAAGACGGCATCATTGTAGGCCGCTTTATGAAGAAACATGGTTTTGATTGATTATTTTGTAAAACATGTATTAGAATCTCTAAATTTTATATATGCTTATATTAAGTTTATGTAATTAACTTTCAACTATTGTAATATGTTGGTTAGATTTTCGTGAGTATTGATGTAATGGGCACATGACCATTTTTACTGCGTATTTGTGTCTCATGATATGAGACACACTGGTTTCGCTGGTCGACAGTCAACTTAGACCCCCGTGATTCAAAGGCCACAAATTAGCGAAGTTTTATGAAGGTGGTTTTCCTAATCAGGTAGGAAAAATGAGTAGCGAAAAGAACTAATAAAATCAATTCAAAGGAAGCATGTCTTAGCAGATGCACCATCTACTAGGGTGGTGGTTCCTTTCTTTTCTTTCTCATTTTATTTTATTTTTCTTCCTTTTTCTCTTTTTCCTTCTTTTTCAAGGAGAGGTTGGACTGGGGATTTCTAATGTGTTATATCCAGCTAAGTATTGCTTATTGTTCAATGTTCAGATTGATTAAACTTGATTGGATTTGGAGATTTATTCAAGCCTGCCTGTCCCTATCTGCCACTGAGCACATTTATGAGCTGATATCTATCTACTTAGTACCATTACCACATTTGAATTTAAGATCCTAGACTTGGGATCTTCCCACCCCACTTTCCTCTCAAAATATACCATAAACTAGCCACTTCCTGTCATATATAAATACAGTCTTGGATTTTATTTTATTTTTTCAATTTTTGGTGGGGTGGGGGTAGATAATTAAATCAAGCATCATATTACTTCACATAATTGCAAGCTTGGACCATTTAACTTACTAAACAAACTAATTAAAGAGATAAGGTCTAGCAGAGATGGTACCTTGTTCATTTTCCAGCCCCAAAACTATTCATACACAAAGAATGCGTAAAAATGGAGTCCCTGTTCCGTTGTTGATATCAATATTGGGCCTCAACAACAAGCATTTTAGCCATGACAACATTTAAACATGACGCAAAAGTTTGAACTTTATCAAACTCTCCTTGTAATACTACTAACAACGGCTTTGTGAAGTCACTAGACACCTCCCAAGTAAAACACCATGATCACAACATATTAACTTGAGTATATTCAGTTTAGGTTTTATTTTTCACTATAAAAAGTGTCTCAAAAAAATTATTTTTGACAATAACTTACTCTTAATTAGTTATTAATAAATAACTAGAATGAACTTGGTGCCACTAATGGATATGGCATTATCCAGAAGCTGGAGTCTTATAAACTTTATAGTGTATTCAACATTCATCCAAAAATTCGGGATAAAATTGAATTAAAATTAAAAAAGATATCAAGAAGCATGCAAGAATGCAATGGTGCCAAGACGGAACAAAATGAATTAGATGTATCAGATTGTAACTGACCAGGTTTTCCTCCGTTTAGAACTGCACTTTCAGTTGGTTCAATACCACAAACCTAAATATGAACAGAAGAAAACCAACCAAAAATATTAAAACCAAAAAACATTTGCTCCTTCCAGTTTCCACTCTCTCTCACTCACTCACTCACTCACACACAGACATGCTAACCTTAATCACAGGGTTTTTCTCCTTGAGGAAGTGCCCTGCACCAGTAATTGTACCCCCAGTCCCTATCCCTGCAACCAGGATATCAACTTTTCCTCCTGTGCCTTTCCAAATCTCTGGTCCTGTGGTCTCATAATGAATCTACACAAACAGCGATAAAATTGATCAGAATGCCTTTCTAACCTTTCATCTGTATTTAACTGATATTTTTGGTCCAGAATATACCTTTGGATTGGAAGGATTTTCAAATTGGTTAAGAATATAACCATTGGGTGTGTTTTGCAGTATCTCATCAGTTTTATCAAAAATCCCCTGAATGCCTTTGGCTGGATCTGTGAGATACAGCTCTGCTCCAAAAGCTAGGACAACCATTTTTCTCTCAAGAGTCACATAACTTGGCATGACAAGGATCAGTTTGTAACCCTTAGCTGCTGCTATGAATGCCAACCCAATCCCGGTATTGCCACTGGTAGGCTCAATAAGGACAGTCTGCATCCACCAATATCTAAACATTTCAGAACCAGCGGATATCCCAATAAAAAATGCTCCGGAATTTGGACAATAAGAATGAAAACCTTCCAAGAGATCAGAAGAAAAAAAAATGTGGTGTCTCTTGGTGGACAATACTCTGATTTGATTATTAATGTACACTAGAACCTAGAAGTATATAATAATCATCTATGAATTTATTGCCAACTGAAGAAGGAGGCATCATAAAACCTAAGTCAAAAGCAAAGAAGACCAAGGAATGCAAAGAAACAAGGAGTTGGTCCTTTTTAGTTGCAAGGTGTTTTAAGGAATCCCAAAATTGATTGCATGTGATTTGATAGTTCAAATGGTCCTAGACCAAGTTGGATGGTGAAGAATATTTCATACGGAAGACTGGCTTTGCCTAGGTGCTGAGAAAATGTAACTTTTGAAGCTGATGGTCATATAAGGCATGTAACAGTACCTAAAAAGCTTATGAAAACATGTCGAGATTCAAGGATTAATTCAATTACTAACCTTCCCAGGGGTAATCAGCCCCTTCTCTTCTGCATCATTGATCATGCTATACCCAATCCTGCATGCCAAAGATTTGAAATGTGATGTGAACTCGAAGATAAATAAACTCAAAACACAGTATTTTTCATGATTGCAACATGTCAAGTAAGAAATACTAATCCAAGAAAATGAAGTCCAAGCAACGAAAAATGAAGACCTGTCTTTCACACTTGTGCATGGTTCCATCGTCTCTAGCTTAGCAGCAATAATGAAAGCACAATACAACCGGCCCACTACATTGTTCAGATATACCATTAGTGTTCCTATTAGCTGCACATTGCAAGGAAGATACACTTTGAGAATAAAACAAACATGAAAATCATAGCAACTACTGAATTATTGACAACTTACTTCAGTAACATCTTTTGCAATCGCACACTTCTCTTCCATGCAGCCTTTTCAAATTACTACAAGATGACAAAGAAAATGACACTCATCAAGGGGGGAAAAAGGCAAAAGAAAAAAAATCATTTTCTGAAACCTGACATCCCTAACTCTGAGATGGAACTGCTTTCATTTTTGTTTTTTGTAATCCACCGATCTCAATAACACCATAAGCAAAAATATGATGAATTAAAAAAAGAATGAGGCTTTCTTTTATCCATGGTCCTGCATATATTAGGGAATATATTCGTCACAAATCTGATGAATAAACAAATGCAGTAGGATAAAAGCAGATTCATACCTTGAAAACAATTTAATATAAACCTCAAAAGTGCATGTAAATCTAGAGGGGCAAATGCTGCTAGTGTATTGGATGACAAAGTAAACAAATTAAGAAGAAAAATTCTTCCTGAAGAACTGAAATTTTCTTGGTATCATGATCAATCTGTATGGAAAATCTGATTTTGAAGAAAGCAGAGCTAAAATCTCAAGAACCCAACTTCACAAAAAATTCAAAAAACCTAATCTTCTAAACAATCAGAAGATTGATAAGAAAGAATCGAATTACAGACAACAGCTATCAGGCAAATGGATTTAAAAAAATATTGCAAACAAAACCAAATTTTCACAAGACCAAGGAAGAAAGAAAAATCCAGCAGGATCAGCAGCAAAGGCTGAGAATCAAACACCATAACTATTTGGAAATAAAGAAATTTCTTGTAACTGAGTTATGGAACACTCCAACTCTGCATTTCTCAGAGGCAATCACCACAAAACTAACAAAATACTGAGGGTGTTTGGCCATATTGCCAAGCATATAAATGTTCAAAAAAATCAGGAATAAAAGGCAAAAACAGAAAATAAATAAACAAATAAGTGAGCAGTTTCATCTTCCCATCTTTGCAAATACTATAAAAAACATATTTTTTCAAAGTAATCACCACAACAACAGTAACAAATATATTGGGATGAACACTCATTGCAGTGAAGCAGAAATTTTCTTAGAATCATAACTTTAGATATAAATAAGGCAGAAACTACAACAAAAAAATGGAAAATTTCAGGCACCCACCGTAGCAAATTGTTATCAAGAACCAAACAGTATGTAAATTAATAGAACTAACACCAAATAGTGAGAGATTTCAATTACCCAATCTTGCAAAGAAAGACTTCAACTGAGAACTGTTCCTCAGCAAAAAAACAAAAACAGCCCCCAATGTTTATCTTTCTGTATAGTAGTTCCTTGTCCTTTTCTAGCCAAGTAAGTTTCATAATTTTCAACAACTTCGCGTTCCATAATGGACTTGTGTTGAATCAGCTAAATCATTGTCTCCCACTAAAATGATCTTTCATTTGTTTCTTGTGGAAAATTTTGAAGGGAATCTGAGAATCAAATCAAAACAATTGACTCAGTCTCAGTAGCATTACCAGTTTTGGTTTTCTTGAACGGTTTGTATACTCTGAAAATGATGGATTACTTGAAGTGCTGATCATCTACAGACCCAGATTCTAAAAGAAAAAACATCTATTGACCTTCCACTCTTGGCAATTGTGAACCTTTCTATATATATATATATGTGTGTGTGTGTGTGTTTATATTTATATAACTCCAATGATTCAGATAGAACAAACTTTTTGACAGTTACAAGGAATTCTCAGATTATATATGAATTTAGATTAAAATATAGGAATGTTACGCTAATTATAGTTCCTCAAACTAAAATATTTTACTATTTATTTTGTACAATATTTCTTTTAACTTAAAATTTCTCATTGTTAAATGATCAACTCTCCTATCCTATCATGCCTTTAACACCTCCTCAATGCTGGGCAAACACATACGGAAGAAATCAAATAAGAAATAGGTCATGGATTAATTATTAATGGTGGTTAACAGCAGAGTATTAACTGTGGATCACAAACTGCCTCTAATATCATGTTAAATTACCAACTCTCCTAAAAACTGAAGCTTATAGAATTTGGGTTTAATATAATATCATGCCTTTAACTCATAAAACATTTAAAAAAAAAAAAAAAAGGAGGGGGGGCGTGGGGGGGAGGAAAGCCCAAAACTACTAGTAAAGATTAAAATTTGTGATGTGAAAGATTGATATGAAAGAACTGAATTACAGACAACACCTATCAAACAAATGGATTTCAAAAATATTGAAAACAAAACCAAATTTTCATAAGATTAAGGAAGAAAAAAAAATCCAGCAGAATCAGCGGTGAAGACTAAGAATCAAACACCAAAATTGTTTGGAAATAGAGAAATTTCTTGTAACTGAGTTATGATGTAATCACCACAAAACTAACACAATACTGAGGGTGCCCACATTGCCAAGCATATAAATGTTTTTCAAAATCAGGAAGAAAAGGCAAAAAGGCAAAAACAGAAAATAAATAAACAAACAAGTGAAATCTTTTTTTTTTTTTTTTTTTTTGATAGGCAATCAAAAAAGTGAGATCATCTACCCATCTTTGCAAATACTACAAAAAAAAAAACATATTTTTTCAAAGTAATCACCACAACAACAGTAACAAAGATATTGGAATGACCGCTCATATTGCACTGAAACAGAAAATTTCTTAAAATAAAAACTATATAGGCGTAAACAAAGCAGAAAATAACAGCAAAAATGGGAAATTTCAGGCACCCACCTAGCAAATCGTTATTATTTGAAATAATACAATTAGTCAATAACCAAACAGCATGCAAGCTTGTAGAACTAACACCAATTAGTTCATCATGAAAAAGGAAAAAAAAATCCCCAATCTTTATCTTTCTGTACAGTCACAGTTGTTACTTGTTTTTTTCTAGCCAAGTCAATTTTTTGTTGAATCAGCGTAATCATTGTCTCTCACTAAAATGATCTTTCATTATTTTCTTGTGGGAGAATCAAATCAAAACAATTGAATTGACTCAGTCTCAGTCGCATTACCAGTTTTGGTTTTCTTTAACGGCTTGTATACTCTGAAAATTATGGGTTGCTTGAAGTGCTGATCATCTACAGACCCAGATTCTTAGAGAAAAAAAACATCCATCGACCTTCCACTCTTGGCAATTGTGAACCTATGATACTTAGTACTTCTGGATATTGTGAACTTCTACTAATTCTAGAGATTATATATATATATATATATATATATATATATATATATATATAATTTTTGATAGTTTCAACGAATTCTCAGATTATATATGAATTTAGATTAAAATATAGGGCTGTTAGGCTAATTGTAGTTTCCCAAACCAATTTTTTTTACTATTAATTTTGTACAATATTTCTTTTAATAATTTTATTATTTTGCATATATACGAGAGTACAACCTGTTAAAAACCAAATCTCGACCGAGTCATACCGCCGGCTGTTCAGAACTGCATCCCGAAATGTGACTCGGCGTTTTTAAAACATAATTATAGATATTATAAGCAAGATTAAATTTTTCAGAATTATTATTAAATTATAAAATTTCGGAACCCGAAATTTCCAGACAAAGATACGAATTTGAATTTGTGAAATAAGAACCTAAGGGTCAATGAAAATGAATTAACGCCAAAAACGGTAAATGGCATCAGTTATAGGCTACACTGTCATGGCCTTACACTTAGATGGGTTTGAAGACCAAATTTGGTCTAGAAAGCTCATTTTCGGAGCAAACTCGCTTTTTGTGGCAGTTATATGGCAAAGGGCAAGAGCTGTAGTCAGCATCAAGTTTCGCTGTGGCTTTCTTCCATTTTCTTCATCCTTGCATCACAACTTGTAAGTCAAGATTTAAAGAGACAAATAAAACAAAACCCTAACTTTCCAGGATTTTCGATTGGGAAAAACCCTAACTTGGGAAAAAAAAGGTTTTTATTGATTCTAACCCATTATCGGAAATAAGCTTAGTAGGATTCCATAAAGGGACATGATACACAGTTTTATGAAAGGAGCCTGAAGCCAGGGGTGAGAAATGGAAAATTCGCTATTTTCGCGTAACTCACATTGGTACGGTGATCGAAGTGGGTACCTATGACCCATGGACATAGCAAAGTGGTACCAGATCGATGCCTAAAGAATTTCCGATTTTTGTATCCTTACATCGTTAAGCCCCAATTGCATACACCGTAGTAGAAACCCTAATAAATGACTAAAGGAGGTTCAAATATGAACAAATCCGTTTAGTGCAACGCGACAGACTTCTCAGCCGCCGAGGCGGCTAAGTTTGATGTCGGGAAAACTTAACGCCTATGATAATATAGTAAGTTCCCGAACACATAATCGTAGGATCGCCAAGACCTGATATCGAACGGCACGACACTGGCATGCGCAGACACGCATAAGACGGCATTTCGACAAGGCGATCATTACCCCCCAATCTGCAGCCGCACATTTAGTACTCTGCGATCACGACAGTGTGACGACACCCCTCTCGACTGCGTTTCACAATTTAGCGCTTCTGTATCGATTAAAGGCGACGACACTCTCGCCCGCTTTCATTAATTCGCTACGCTACTTCAAGACCTCGCATCGCATCGCACCTTTAGGTGCTTACGTGCTGGCGTCCTACTCATTTCATATCGTTTATTCAGGTAGTCAAACGCTATAAGGATAAGAATCGAATAAACTAATAAGAGTAAAGTAATGTACATCGCTCGGCTCAACGTACCCACGGGGCACGCTCAGAAGCCAGAAGACTTCTACGGGCATCTCCGTACCAGCAGATAAGATCCCGGTAAAGACTTCACTGGGGCACCTCCGTACAAGCATAAGCCCCATAGGCACCCACTGGCACCTCCGCACAAGCATAAGCTCCAGAGTACATACTGGCAATTCCTCTCTGCACAAGTATAAGCTTTGTAACCTCATACGAGATCCGAACAAGTATAAGTCCGCTATAAGCACAAGTATGCGTATAAGTTTGTTATATGAATTCAAGGAAAATTTCCTCGATATCCGCACTGTATGACCAAGTATCGTTATATGCTTACTGTAAAAGAGTATTAATGCATGTGTATACGTATAAGTCATATGTGTTTCCACTAAGTGTTAAGCTTAGCACGAGTTTTAATCCGTGTAGGTACAGAGGAGGATGTTCGCAATCTTCCGCATACTGCTGGGCCAACAAACTAGTAGGAGTCCATCATAGTAGGTTTTGCGCTCTTATTATGTACATATGTAATGCAGACCTGACTGCATGTACGACACTCGACTATATGTAAATGGGACTCGTGGACTCGCCATTTGATTCGTGGCTATGTTAGGGACGAACCAAAATCAACAATATTTATAACCTGTATTCCTTCCCACGCGTAGCTGGGGTTAATACTACAAGATAAATGTTCTAGTACGAACTCGTAATGGGTTTCTTCTGGCGCAAATGATCAACGCTGAAGTGCTTAAACTGGTGAATTTAATTTGATTCGGGCTCGTAAAAACAAAGGGAGCCGATTCGGGTGCAGACACAAATAAAAATAAGTAAAGGAAATGTGGAAATAGAACCCCCTTAAGTGTCTGCCACCGGTTTAGGTTTTAAGGCAACCAACATGTCCTGGTCTTTTTTCCCTCGCCGAGGATTTGACATATAGTCATTTCCTAATCTATCTTCATTTAAATCTTTAAAAACTAAACCCTATGATTTTCCCTTTGAAACATAGCATTTAATCGTGGGCATAAGTGTTCTAACAAAGGATATCATATCTCAAAACCTACTCCTACAAGAACTAATAGGAAACAACTGAATCGGATAACAGGATCTAAAGTGATAAGCATCCCCAATCAAAAGCCACAAATACACAAGGAGGGTGTGCCTAGAAGATTTTAACCTAAGGTGAGAAATTAAACATAAATACCCATAAATGTGTGCGTTAAAAACAGAGGACCGTCAATAATTTCAAATCCTATACAACACCCCCTCCTCTTCAAGGGGAGGAAGAGGTTCAGCCTAACCATCCTTTGAGTCGCCATCCCTGTGCCGAGTGTTCTGCAGCCGAGAAAATGGAAAGAAGGGAAAGAAATGAAGCAGAAGAAGCCGGAAACTGAGAGCCGAAAGTCAAAAAAATTTATCACGGGCGATTGGATTGAGCCACAAACCCGACTCTAGCTTATATACTACAGAGCAAGGAAATTACAAACAAACCGAAACAAAAGTTATTAGTTAAGGTAGAAAGGAGAAAACCAAAACTAGAGTCGTTTTAAACAATAAAAACAGTAAGCGCAAAATTTCGCCATGCCCGCGGTTGCCATTCTTCAACTCGCTTGCTTCCCCGCATCTTCCGTACCGCGTATTTCTTCATCCCAGGCTTGATGAAATTGATGGAAAACCATATGAAATTGATGGAAATCAACCCACTTGTTATGATCGATCGATACAACCATTTGGCTTCCAATTTAAAAATCACAAAACAAACGCAAAATGCGCATCGTTAGAATAGTAGGGACCTTAATGTGTAACGTTAATTACAATGATTTTAGTATACAAAAAGCACTCAAAACCCATAATAAATGCAGGGTCTAAAAATAGCACTTTGGGCACTAATCACACTTAACCTACACACATTAACCCTTTGAAGAATGCAAGAAGAAAATAATAAAAAACATATAAAACTATAACAAAATTATGTTACAAGGTCATAGCTCAAAAAGGTTGTAGTTAAGTAATGCTCTAACCCTAAGTAAGAATCATCAAAGCTCGCTCCCAATAACTATCTTGAGAGAATGAAGGCCATACAAAATTGAGTATCAAAAGAGCCTCCATCTCGGTGAATCAACCAGAAACTTCCACCAAAATCTAAGTGTTTGTTCGATCAACTCTCAACAATAACTGTCAAATTGCACTCTCCCCCCAACCTAGCTACTGCCACAACCTAGCATGCTAACCAACCCAAATAGATCAGACCCACTTTTATTCCATTAACTCTCATAATATAGGTGCAATGCCGAGGGTTCGACCACCAGTCCATGTAACGGATTCACCGATGACTCAACCTATTAAGGCTTTCTTGGGCACCAAGTCATAAGGATCTTTTCACCATTAAACTCTTCGTGTTTCACTCGAACTTCGAATGATTTCGACTCCAGCACCTACAACTTGCTAAACTCTACCCATCCACCCGTAGCGAATACTAAGTCTGGGCGACTCCTCAACCGCTAGAAGGCTAGTGGCAATCAGCCTTAAAGGCTTTCGCCATAAACCCTTCTGACCGTGCCTGCTCTCTGTTTCGCGTAAAGCGTTGCAATTTTCTTCTTTTTCTTTTCTTTTCTTTTCTTTTTCTTTTCATTTCTTTTATTTTGAAGATTACATTGGCCTTCTATTCACAACCTAACCTATTAAAGGTGGTCAACGAAACTAGGTAGGTTATCACCCAAGGGCTAGGAGGTTATGCGCTTTTCAAAGTTATCAATAAACCGATGTGCAATGTTTGTGATTAGCTAAAGGTGGAAGAAAATGGTCGAAAAGCAACAAGAGTTCAACTTATTATCCACTAACTAGTATGGAACCAATTCTAACATCAATAGAATTGGACAAAGTTTCATGTTTTTTCAAACCATGTTAGTAAAACACAAAAAAAATGGGCGCAACAAAATAAATCGTATAGTATACCAGCCTTCACAAAAAGAAAACCAAGAAGCCACCAACATCTCAAAATGGATCAAGCCAAAACAGCATAATTAAAGAGAATGCAAAAGCCACTTCCTTCGCTAACTCTCCCCAACCAAATGTCTCATCATCGGTCCGCAATGGGGCTCTGACAAAGTTAGGAAGGAAGTGTTACCTGATGATGACTATTGTCGATAGAGACTTCACAATCTTTCCATCGACACCTTATTCAATTCGCTTGGGCTTCAAATGAACAAGTTATGAAGAAGAAAAGAGAGAAAAAGGGACAAGTTGGACATTTTTTGTACTCACCTTCATAAAAATTTCAAAAGTATTATTTCTGGTTAGATTTAGATTCACACTCTCTAAGCTTCCAACAAGCATCAAAACTAAAACCAGAAAGCCTTCGATGAAAAGTTATGAGTGAAACAAAATCAGGAGGTTAAACTGTGGGTGGTAGAGAAAATTTTCGCTATCATAGCGAAAATTCCGGCTTGAGAAATATGTAGTCTCTGCTATACTGACATAAATTTTTATTTTTTTAGAGATTTTTTTTATAATTAATAATAATAAAATTAAAAAAAAACGATTTTTTTTAAATGAACGTTACTGTTCATTTTTTGTCTGTTAGTGGGGGACAACCCATACAGATTTTCGCTACATAGCGAAATTTCGCTATGATAGCGAAAATTCCACCGCCTTATATTTCGCTGAATTACAAATTTCACTATAGTTGCGAAAATCTCCTATGCTCGTCATTACATTTCTTCATTCCCAAAGCCCGATATTCATTTATGCTTCAAAATTTAACTCAAACTGCAAAAAATAATACAAGAAAAATTAAGAAAATTGCAAAAGTGAAAACAAGCCAGAAATCAAAGATTAACTTAAAAATGAGTGAAAATTCAAAATAAAATTATAGAACCAATTAAAATAAAATAAAAATAAAATAAAACAAGAAAAATTAAACAACAAGCTGGGAAATTATGCTCCCCAAACTACTTCCCCAGGCCTCGAGGCGACCGAACTAGCTTGTGCTTAGAAATAGCGAGGTTCGTGCTCCAAACTGGCTGCGACCAATCCATCCGTCACGTTAAAGTGAGTAATCGCTTATCGTTTTGATGTAGTGGCACAAGGCTTCAGCAATGGCCAACAACTTCCTAAAATTTGTAGTACGGGCAACAAATGGGGTGGCTTTGGAGATGGTGTTTCGGCCGTACGCCCGTAAAATGTACACTGTCAAGTGGAGGGGCTAATGGCGGGGTCGTAGGGTGGTCTCTGCATCAAGTAAAGTGTTCAATTCTAAGGGAATTTGGTCAAGGGCACGCCGGGTTCCCTCCCTCTTCCTTCCTCTACCCCTGCCCCTTCCCCGTACCAGAGCCTTTACTGGTCTCGGGAAATCTTCCTCAAGCAGCCACTGAGTTGAGTCTGGTTTCACCCAAAATGTCAATGCACTCTCTCTTCCGGATTTCCTTCCTTGATGATCATGTTGCCGGGCAAGCCTGAACAGGCAATGCGTGTTATCAATTTCTTATCCATTTCACTTTTGAAGCCCATCTAATTCGGGTCCAGGAGTTCTCCACGCATGGATTTTTTGACCACCGGGCATCGAATTTCTTTTTACTTCTTCCAATAAAGATCACCCACCGGCTGGTATGTCTAGAATCGCTTGCTCAACTAGGAGATTGGCCGGTGGTTGAGGTCGAGACAAGAGGCATACCGTGATGGAGGAGGTATATCGGGGCAAGGAATGCAGAGGTGTACTCGCCCATCGGGTCTCATATTCCTCATGTATCATGGGTTTGATTTCTCTCTACAAAGTTGTTACACGCTACGGAAGGTTCCTCAGAATCCCTCATTGACATGTATGCTCTGTGTGGTTTCTTTCACCAAATATTCACTATATTTCCCTAGTGTTCCTGCATTTGATCACGCTCAAGCCCAAGACATGTTATGAAAATCGCTTTTGATCAACCTTCCTTCAGAATCCCTTACCCACTGAAACGTGTTCTCCTGCAGCAAAAACAAAGCAAACACCATACAAGGAAAAAAAAACAACTTTACCAAGAGGGGTAAAGTCAGATAAAAACAAAATAAAATGAAACAAAATTAAACAATAATCAAAACATCAAAAGATATATACAAGAATGCCACCGTAACTGTGATGAGGATCACAAGTGTTCAAACAAGTCATCATTCACACTTACAGCACCATCCCTCTAACGGCGTCTACTTGATTCAAGGCTGGCCAAAGAGGATGAACCCAACTGAACAATATTTATAACTTTAAAATTCCTCCTATCGGGCCGTATTAGGTTATCTTACAAGATAGCGCCGTCTGGTGGTCGAACTCAGTGGGACGGGTTTTCTTCATAAATGCCAGATCACAGTGAAGTGCTTAAACCGTGAATTTAATTTGATTTCCTGGGGTTTTGGTAAAATAGGGAGTTGATCGCAGACATAAATAAAAATAAGTAAAGGAAAATGTAAAATAGAACCTCGCGTTCGCCACCGGTTTAGGTTTTAAGGCAACCAACATGTCCCTTTCTGCCTTTTTCCCTGGCCGAGGATGACATATAGTCATTTCTCGAACCGATCTTCATTTAGTTTTTAAAAATTAAACCCCAGGATTTTCCCTTTGAAACATAGCATTTAACTGGGCATAAGTGTGTCCCTAACAATGATATCACATTCAAAACCTACCCTACAAGAACTATCAGAGTCAACCAACCTGGATAACAGATCTAAAGATAAGCATCCCCTCAGAACCAAAAAAGTCATAACGTTAGTGTGAGGGTGTGCTCTAGGAGATTTGTAACCTAAGGTGAGAAATATAACATAAATACCCATAAATGTGTGCGTTAAAAACAAAGAGGGACCGCTGGGCTTACCTCAAACTTAGCTGCCAGCCTCCTTCAAGAGAAGAGAGTTCAGCGCAACTATCATTTGAGTTGTCATCCTCAAAGGAGTGTTTGGTAGCGAGAAAATGGAAAAGAAAGGAAAGAAAAATGAAGCAGAGAAGAAGTGAAACTGGAGAGCCTAAAGCTTCTCAAAAATTTATCGGGCCAAGTGATTGATCGTTATAAACCCTCGACTTGGGTTTATATACTATCAGCAAGGAAATTACAAAACAAACCGAAACAAAAGTTACAGCAGTGGTGAAAGGTGGAGAGAAAACCAAAACTGAGTCGTTAAACACAAAAATGTATGTAAAAATTTTGCTATGCCAGTAATTTCTCGCTATGATAAATGGTACCATTATCATAGCTAAAAGAATAAAATTAAAGATAGCGAAAAATTTCGCTATCATTGCGAAAATTTCACTATCATTGCGGTACTCGCTATCATTGCGAAAATTACACCCCGCGAAATCACGCTCTTCAACCGCTTGCTTCCTCGCATCTTCCAATTTAAGCATTTCTTCATCCCGTGCTTGATGCGAAATCGATGGAAAACCATATGAAATTGATGGAACAACCCGACTTGTTATGATTGGATTATTACCACGATTCGTTTTCACCTCGCAAAACTACAAAACAGCCGCAAATGCCATCAAGAGAATAGTGTGGACCTTTAATGTGCAATTGTTAATTACAATGATTAAAAAGTACAAAAAGCACTTAACTGGTAATAAATGTGGGTTCAAAAACAGCACTTTGGGCACTAATCACACTGTAAATACCACTACGGTGGTAGTTTTATTTATTATCTTTGTATATGATATTTTGATCAAGTTATAAGACTTGGGCCTACCAATGTCTGAAAAATCAAGTAAAGAGTCTCAAGATTAAGTTTCAGATTCTTCATTCATCAGCTGGGTCAGGGGTATGATAGTAACTCGCCACTACGGTCGACATCTAATCGACATCGAAGTCAAAATCGGGTCTGTATCTGGTCCGATGAGCGATTTTTCAGTTTGTTGAAAAAGAGGGCTTATTTCAGTAATAGAAATTGGGACATAGAAAGACTTTATTCATTATCACTAAGAAAGGGAGGCAGATTTGGTTTGTTTCATAAAAATGTTGAGCCACAGAAGAGAAGGATTTGGTTGGTAGGTACACTGCAAGTGTGACGCCCCAAAACCCGGGGGTCCCGTTGACAACCTATCAACCCGCGGAATACTGCATGTTTTAATCCGACACCACTCACGAAAATCGCGTGTAGCCTCATTCGTAGCGAGCTCTACCAGCGTACAAAACCCGTCCTTAACAATTTACAATGACCACACAGGTCCATACACGAGGTAAAATAAATGTAGCCACTGCCCCCCGCATTAATACTACAAAATACATCAATTATATACAATAGTTCAAGAGTTAATAAATTACTTTACCAAACATATTAAAATGTACAATTTCTATTACATGTTATATAAATGATAATGCCAAAAGCCACACCTAAGTTTTTCTAAATGCGGCCTCTAGCGGCCGTCCCTCCCGTACACCCCGCACTGGAATAGTGATCCTCGATTGTGTGGTGAGTAAAGCCCAAGAGGATAATTTCCTTACATGGGTTACTCTCCACCTATGCACATGGCAAACAATCACATCCAAGCAATTACATGAACCCATCTAATGTCTACATGACCAATCCCATGTCTCAGTCCACACCACTCTCACATATGCTTAAGCTCACAAGTAGTAAAATATCCAGCTAAAACAAAAGCTTTTGTTCTTCAGAAAACCCACTACCGAATTTCAGAAATATATCGGACTACCCTCCGAGGTGAGAATTGCTAGATATCTCCGAAACAAGCTATGATCCTATCCGGCGATCCGGCTGACAACTCTCCAAGGCAATTCTTCTGAAAATCTCCTCAAATCCTTTCACAAACATTTTCGTTTTCTTCAATTTCATGTTATGCACCTACCCTAATATTCTAGCGCCTCAATATGATACGAACGCACTTTACGCTAATCCCAACAAACTCATGCTAATATATAAAACATGTATATACTAACATAATTAATCCACATAAAACCATGTTACACCCACATCAATAACACCAAATTAGTCACATGTGGGCTAATTAACAAACACAAGCAATTCATTTTGAATCAATCAACATCATAAAATTCACCAAAAATCATATCTACTATTCATGTGGAACAAAGGAAAACCTTGCTGACACCGCCTTCACTACCACAACAATGGGATTTTCTCCCACTTGCTCAAAAGCTTTCGAGACCTAAAAACATGCATTAATCAAGCCTCGACCATCTCCAACCATTTACATGGCTTCCCAACAGTTAATAACACAAAGAGAGTTATCCTACTGGAGTTGTCTGATCTCCACCAAATTCCAAACCACGCTGCAGCCCTCACAGAGAACAACCCTTCTTACTTCTGTCTGGTCGAGAACCGACTATCCAATCCACTGGAATCTAGAGAGAATGAGCTCTCTCTCTCTCTCTAGAAACTCAAATCCCAGCCCACTACCCACTGCACGATTTTGTGTCTCAAATGAAGAAGATGACACTATTTCAACTTTTGTCTTTTCCATTTAACATTTCAAAATTATTAATTCACCTGCGTCCTCTTCCTTTTTCACTATTTGACACTTGGCACAATCTTAGCACCATTTCCATCATCTCTAATCATGCAACATGTGTCACATGAGCATGTAGTGGGTGACTTTTGTCACATCACATGTCTTTTCAAACCCGTTTTTACGACACCGACACCGACAGCCTCGAAAAACGCAAAATTCGATCGTCTCTAATTCGACTGAAATTCGACGCGAGAATTCAGATTCACGCATCATCTCCAACTATGAATTCCGTTTCGTCATCCGAGATTTAAAAAAATTTCGGGTTTTTACCGAAATGACCATTTTACCATTTTTCAGAAAATTGAAATTTTCTCGGGTCTTACAACAAGATTGAATTTGGACTAGAGTATCAAAAAGAGGAAAAGAGCGTGGAGATTAGGGCTTGACTTCCGGAGACTGATCGTGATTGTCAGCTTGATTTTTTCCGTGGAATTTGGATTTCCTTGGGGGTGTCCGTGGTTTTGGCACTTAAATTGTAAATGAGAGTGTCGCAGCAGTATAAGAAAATGAAAGAGAAAGAGGCTTGTTAAAGAAGAAAATGAAAAGAGCTTGAGGGAAGGGGAAGGAAGGGGGAGTACAGGTGTTTGATGCATTTTTTTAATACTAAAAAATGTTTATTCATTTTTAAAAATATTTATTTAAATGTAAAAATACCATATATATATATATATATATATATATATATATATATATATATATATATATATATATATATATATATATATATATATATATATATATATGTTAATATGATTTATATGATTTTTTTAAAATTTTAAGATATAAGATTAGATGATATATATTAAAAGAATACATTTTATTTGTTTTTTATTTTAACATTTGGCATGAAATAATAAATAAGAAAGATTTAAATATTTAAGAGATTTTAAATATATTTCAATATACTTTTATCAATATAAATTTTTTAATTTTTGTATTTGGTACATAACATGATCAAATCAATTATCCTCAATTTCAAACAACACTGATGTCGGAGGAACAATTGTGAACGATAGATGTGATGTAGTGTACACATAATGTATTATGAATTGTCATTTCTAATCCTCTCATAATTAATGATGATGATGATGATTTTAGTCTAATTGTTTTTAATTTTAGTCTAATTGTTATTCAACACAAGGTGATTATTTTATTCTACTAGTAAAAATGTTATTATAGTTTAAATAGGTATTTTTTGACATATCATAACTAATTTTGTAATGAGGATATTTTTATAATTATTTAAACAATATTAAATATAATTTTTTTATTTAGTAATTTTTAAACTTTGAATTCATAGGTATTATACTTGTTTTTACAATTTTATAATTTTTTGATCATTTAATTATCTTATTTTCACGTGTCAAATCAGAGTGCGAGCGCAGATACTGGGATCTTGGAATATGTCTCAGACAACCAGGGTTGATGACGTCAGCTACTTTGAACCATGGTGACTTTTATTTTCTCACCAAAGTTGAGCCAAACCTTCTACGCCTCTTCACTGGTATTTTTTCATATAAAAGCAAGGAGATGTGATTTTTTTTTTGTCATTCTTGGCCTGAAATCACTCTGTCTCCACTGCCACTATATCGTTTTGTTCTTCAATAGAGTGGACATTCAAACGAATTTATGGGTTTCGTTTGTTTTTTAAATGATTTGATGAAAATATCTTAGTGCGGCGTGGTTGACGTCATCCCCAGTGATTGTGTGGTTTGTCTTATTTTATTTGTTTGTCGCAGATCATGGTGCAAGATTTATTGTGACGGGATGATTTAGCGATCAAAGTATATCCAATCAACGACAAGATATTAAATCAATGGTCGTCAAACGATTTTATTCTATGTTTATGTCGATATATTGTTAATTTGAATTAATAAAATTATTTTTCTTTTAAAAAAAACTTAAAATTTATCATAAAACATTTTCAAAAAAAAAAGAAAAAAAAGGGAATACAAAATTACTAGTAAAGATTAGGTTAATTATAAATAATTGTCGATTTTCCATTTTTCTATTTTGGTGTCTCAACTTTATTTTTGTTTAATCAACTGTCTAAAGTTTCTGATTTTTTATATTTTGGTGTCTCAACTTTATTTTTTGTTCAATCGGTGTCTAAACTTTTTTATTTTTTCTATTTTGGCGTCTCAACTTTATTTTTGTTCAATCAAGTGTTCAGACTTTTAATTTTTGTTGACTTGCTTACTGAACAATCAAAGCTTGTTAGGATATTTGAAAAAACAAAAATTGCGTAACATTCTTATAAAAAAAATTGAAATTACTTAAACGTGTTAGAGAAAAACAAGAACTTTCATGCCTTTCATTCCAAATAAAGCATTCAAACGTAGCAGAATAAATTGATGAGGATAACACCTCGACCATTGTTTCTTCTTTTAAGCTGAATCTAAGCGAACGAGGTTGCTATTTCAAAATCACCTTTCTCTACCTCTCTATGATGATTACGGTGAGAACGAACTTAGGGACCAACACAATGCTAGTTTGATATTTACTCCAGATGATCCTACATGCAAAATCTGAAGCGATTGCGAAATAGTGTGGGAAGTAGTAATATTGGCATAACAAAGAAATGTGCTGCCCCTCCATATATATGTTGTCGATATCCCATGTATTGGTTGTAACTCAACAGACCCGCACTGCTTTTGTTTAGAAAGCGGTTAAACTTATTATCTACCATTGACGACCTCAGGTTTGTGATTAAGGTGTCTGGACCCTGAAGTGGTGGCGACGGCCTGAGCCGCCCTACTTTCCCTTGGTTCATATACTCTCTAACTGTACCTCCCTATTAAAGCGGATACAGATCTGCGATGGGTCATCAGGGTGGTGTTATCTTCAATATGACCACATTGTGTCATGTTTGTATAATTTGTCACCCACATATCTTAATGAATAGGCTTTATTATGTTTTTATTCTTGCAGTCACATGCTTTAAAGACGTTTCTCGGACAAATCTTGGAGTATCGCTAACATAAAGAAGATATATCATAACTTCAAAATGGGTTTTAACCATTGTGCCTCTGATGATAAAATCACTACAGCCAAATAAGTCCCATAATCTAGATCCTTATTTTGATGGTGGCAGCGCCCTTAGTTAAAGGATCAACGATATTGAACGATGTTAATGTGCTCGTGGCCACTGTCTTGTCACTTAATATTTCTGCTTTCTTATGACTAAATGCGATGTTGATATATTTAGCGACTTCTTGGCTCTTATTGTTTTAGCTAAAAGCTGCAGCTGAATTATCACAAAATATTTTTGATGGCTGAATATGAGATCCCGATGTTCTAAACCCATCGTGAAACTCTTTGCATCCATATATATGCGATGCAACCTAAAACAAAGAGATGAACAATCGACCTCCCACGATTGGAAGTAAACATAAAGTGTTTTACTTTACCTTTATGATATCTCACTAGCAAAACATGAAAATGTCAGTGTTTGATTCGTGAATCGACACTGGCGAAGAGAATGAATCAAAATAACCCCTATCTGATTGGTTCTTTGTTATAGCATGTATTCTTGATTCCGTGAAGGTATCACCAAGAACTTTCTTACGAGCTTGTGATCCATACACGGGTTGCTTTGATATCTTCGACTGTTTTCAAAAATGCTATGTGGTTTGATCTGACTTGAACCTTACATTCATCTTTTAACCTTCAAAAAAGTATATGGTTCTTCTGTTTAACTCCTTTATAAAATCATTATTCATTGGTTCCAGTTCAGACTTCATCCGTTTCATGATGGGAGGAAATACTTAGTGAACAAATCAGCCCATGGAATTCTGCCGAACTCTATTGATGTGGGTTTCTTGTGTGAACCTGAATACCATTATGTATGTTTACAAAAATCTTTTGTACTGTAACATCAAGGAGCATCACCCATATCTTTCAATATGTCAAAATCATTTGAGGAAATTGTTTCACCCTCTGTGCACATTAAACTCCATCATTAGTTTGCAAATGAAATGCCGTCACCTACATCTGGAGTTCAAAAGAACAGATCTTGCTCCACCGCTCAACATGTAGAGGTATGCAGCTGGATCATGATGTTCTCTTTGTCAGAAGGAGGAATATTGTCATTGGGTTGAATACCATGCAGAATGGTTACGATCAAAATTGATTTCTTAACCAGACTACCAAATGCTCAATATTTGGGAGATCTTGGGCGTTTCCTGTATCACCTCTTCGCCAGTTTTCCACACATTAATAAAGGTATTTCATCATTTGTTCTGACCTCAAAAACCAAAATGCAACTAATACAAAAAATAATATCTAGAAGAAGAAGTCTTTCTTGAATGTGGAGAAAAAGTCTCTGCCCTGTAATCAATTCCTTCCTTTTAGTGAATCCCTTGGCTCTGAATCTTGTTTTTATCTCATTACTGTGGTCTTTCTTTGTTTTATAGACCCTTTACACCCAGCGGTCTTTACCCAGATTAGGCAACTTAGCAAGGGTCCCAAAATCCGACCCAGATGCCTGCATGGGGGTTCATCTACAAACCAGCCCCATTACGTGAACCGTAAATGGATTCTTTGCAGTTCATGGCATGTGAAAAAGTTATTGGATCATTTTCAGCTTTAAGATCATTGTCCAATTATTGCAGATACATAATACAGTCATCTAGAATTGATGATCTTCTTAATGTCAGCTCATCATTTCCATGTGGGTCATGTTGTCTAGCTGGTTGTTCAACCATGTTTGGTACTTCATGAAAAACTTGATCTATAGAAATGCTAACAATAGTTTGTTGATCCTCACTGATTCTTAATGTTTTGAATGATAACCAATATTTCACTTGACAGCGGAATTGTTATTTTGAAGAGATCACTCCCACTAGCTAAGTCATTCTCAAGGAACTTAGCATTCCTTAATTCCACAAACCTAAGATTAAGATGTGGATAGTAGAATATGTAACCCTTAGACTTCTCGGCATATCCAATGAAGTATCCACTAATGTTGTCTTTTGGATTATAGTGTTACCACCTTTTAAATGAGCGTCCCGAATGTGCGTACATGTCTCAAACTTGGTTTCCAACCTTTAAATAAATCTGATAAGCAGTCTTTTAGGCGACCTTAGTTGGAAATTGGGTTTAATATATATGCAATCGTTTTAAGGCTTGTGTGACCCGCAAGGGGGAGTTTTGGTAGCTTTAGAGCTACTTGTGTGCCTCGCACACCATGTCTAATAAGTCATGTTCCTTGTCAGCTACACCTTTTGATTTGGAGAACCAACATAGGTATGACAGGTATCTCGTGTTCTTGGAAGAGACTTGGCAAATGGACTGAGTCTTTTGTCATCACCAGTGCCTCTCTCTATAATATTCTCCACCTTTATTTTGTTAGAGCTATCTTTATTTGCCCCCTCTGTGCTTCTCTTCATCAGCCTTAAAAACCTTAAGGCATCTCTACAAGGAGCTTCATCTTTACATTATGAAACCTCTGAGATACATATCGAGAACGATCATCACAAAGTGAAGTGACTACGGACCATGAGAGTCCATGTCTGAAGCAACATATATTTTGAATGTATGATTTCCCCAACACCTGGTACTCCTCTTAACACCTTTCTTCAGTGAGCTTGTTCGTCTGCTTTCTTTATACGGTCTATATAAGTGTTAAAAGGCGATAAATCAAGTATTCATTTAATAATCCTTTAATTCTATCAATGGAGATATGTCCAAGTCTCCAATGCCACAAGATAAAGGAATCTTCATTCATAATGTAGCTTGTACTTGATATGAGTATCACTGGCCAGTATCGTATTGTAGATTAATAAGAGAAAAGCCATTGGAATGGCAAAACACCATTTCAATAAGTTCGAGATTCACAAAACAAGCGAGATTTATAATCTGAAAAACGAGAACATCTGAGAATTACCAGTGCTTGAAATTGAGTCAGTTTCCTGAGAAACTTGGTATATAAAGGTCCTCTCTAAATTAACATAGCATTATCCGAGGCCAAGGCGCTGTGCGATGGTTCACATGTGAGCTAACCTTGTTTCGGATAAGGCGTTTACTAACTCCCATGGCTGCCTGGGGTTCGCGCATACCCTAAGGTGTATTCGAGAAGCTATGGGACATTGCAGATCCGAGTCGATACCATGTATTGTGAGTCCAACTACATCAACTTTACTCTTAGATTCTGCAGCTCTTTGAGAGGAATTGAATTGCACTTTATTTTCAAACCATTTTTCTTTAAATTTGGCTAATTCTTTATTCGCATTGGAGCTTCCTTCCTTTATAGAAGAAACACTTGGATTTACTTCTTTGATGACACCTTAGGGTGTAAGTGCTTTTTATTTTTCAGTTTTATTAACGAGTTCTTCGCTCAGTTCTTTCCTGAGGTGTTGTTCCTTTCAGATGACCAGCATCCACTTTGTTTTCCATAACTGACCTTGTCCTTTTGAAGGTACACATGGTGCGATAGTTCATTATTCGACCATTTAACCATATAATGTGTAATTTGTGGAGTTGAAGGATCTGCATATATTACTTTGATAAGGTGTTCCGGGCATCTTTGACCATCTTCGGAGAGTTCGGGCCTTGCCACTTACTGTTTCTGGGTATGGTTGGGGGTGCTGCGCCTCTGTCCACTGGTGTGCTTTTTTTCCACGTCAGCGGAGGCTTTTAGTGGTGAAAGGGGCCACAAACGATTCCCACAGGTTGTGACGAGGCCCCACCTTTATACGAGTACGGAAATTACTCAGCCGATAATATGGCGAGCTTTGCGGCTTTTGCAGTTTTTCATGGTGCGCATGCTCCTCGATTGAACCATGAATAGCAGCAGAGATACTCGTCTTAATGAACATAACACTAAGGCGATTTGATTGCTCCAAACAATTCATCAGATACCTTTCTTCTTTGCGATCTTGGGTTCCCGATAATTTTAGGTTCTGTATTTGCCTTTGGCATGATCGAGTGTATGTCCGAATGAAGGATTAAACACTTCCATGTTTTATAATTGCTTCCAAATTCGAGGTTATTACATCTAACATTAAGTGATTTGTAGTTTTACATGGTTGCATAGAGAATAAATATACGTGCTTATGAGTTACTTCATTGAGGCTTCGGAATAATAAATCATAATTCTTGATGTAAAATTATGCGGGATAAATCCAGTGACATAAGACTTTCTTGTGAGCAGTCTACCAGTGGCGAATTTGTTTTAACTATAATGGAAAAAACTATCAAATTACGATTTACATCTTTAAAAATGTTTAGAGATTGCACCACCCTCATCAGTGAACCACCGATCATTGGTTCAAACAAAATACAAAATCTATTCTGAATTAAAAACAAAAATCTTGGCTCCGCTGTATACGGTATATTACTTGGTCCATATTCTGTTTCTCTTTAGATCCAAGGAAGATACTCACATCCTTGGAATTTCAAATACCAAACCGACGAGGAAGCTTGTTTGATCCATAGATAGATTTCTTAGACTTACATACCAAATGCTTTTAACTGGGAGGAATCCTTGAGGTTGCTGTTTCATGTTTTTCTTCCTCCCAGTTCCCATATTGTGGAAATTTGTTTTTTCCCATCCATTTGTTTGGAAACTCAGTCAGAAATGTATCATTTTAAAAATATCTGAAGGGTCTCTCTTAGATACACACTTGTGAAAAGTCTCTGCTGTATTAGATTTACTCCATATGGTGGATCATATGTTCACGGGTCTTGCTTTATATCTGCCAATATTCCGTCGATGGTCTTTCTTTGTTTTATAGACCGGCCCACCGATGGTCTTTGCGTTGAGGCAATAACAGGATTAAACGCCATTAGATCACCATGGAGGTATCGTCTGTTTGTTGCGTTGAGACCATGATCGAGTTCTTTGCGGTTCGGCATATAAAGCGTTCATGAATCAATTTTTTACGACTTTCAAGGATCGTTTATCAGTTCACCCACGGATATAATGAGGTGTCTCAGTTGCTGATGTTCTACTTTCGCTGCATAGATCTGCTTGTGTTATTGACGTTTCTCAGCTGTAGTCTATGTTGTCTACGGTTATTCGGCGTGTGTCTAGTGCCTACCTTGAACAACCGTCTACCCCAAAAATTTCAACAGTGGTTACGTTGGTCACCTCATTTGTTGATTGATTTCTTCAGCACCACATTTTTGAACCCTAGGTATGTTTGAATGATAATAATCTTTCATGATCGTGGAAGGTTGATTCACCCTTTTACAGAAGAGGATCTGCTCCCACTAAAGTCTGATTTCTCAGGAACTTGAAAGCATTCATGGTCCACAAACCTAGATTTAGATGAATGAGTGAATAACCCTTAGACTTTCTTGGCATATCTGTGAAATTATGTACTAATAAGTCCTTTGGTCTAGGTTTGTTTTGACATGGATTATGGACAACGCTTCAATTGGGCATGCCCATACCAGCACATATCCATTGGTTCCTTGTTTTAAATAACTTAAATATAGCGTCTTTGAGAAGGCGACCTGGATGGAACAGGGTTTATCATCATATGCAGCTGGTTTTTGGAGGCTTGGACATAAATTTGTGGTGGCTAGAGCTGTAACCTTCCCATACTTTTAGTAATCTAATATAGGTCTTTGTTCATCATCTCTTGCTTTACGCCAATTCTGTGGAGGGACTGAACACTTGTTAATGTTGGCCATTATCCTACATTACTGTTGAAGGAACTTAGCAAAAGGATGGTGCTTGTCAATCTTAGTTGTCTTCCATGTGTTCTCTACACCTTTGTTTGTTTGACTATCTTTGTTTACCTTTAGCGTTCCAGTTCATCTACTTGGCCTTAGGCCTTAAAGGCACCTGAGCTATTTTGTCATGAGCATGCCTCTAAGAATTCATATATGAGGGTAGATCTATCTCACGAGGGATGAAGTGTTTTGAATCTTGAAACCCAGTGTGAATGACGTATATCTAGATATATAATTTCTAACAGTGTACTCTAATGCTTTATTTCTTGAACATTGATCACCTTTTTCCTTTTAGGTCATATGAGTATTAAAGCAGTAAAGATCAAAGAAATGTTGTTTACTAATCTTTAGATTACATAAATGGGGATATCCAGAACTCTCAGTCACCACAAGATCTGAGGAAATTTTCATTTCATATAACCATCAAAACCTTGCCAATATGGGTGTGCAGCAGTATGTGTAGTTAATAGAGAAAAGTGATTAAACGGCTTTTATTTTTCCAATAAGTTAGTTCGAAAAGCGGGTATAATTTACGAACAGCAAAAAAAGGCTCTTATAAGATGCGATCACCAGAAAGCCGAAATCAGATTCTAAGAAACTTTTAGTACATGAGGATATCCCCAGTAAAACAAGCCACATTATCTAGGACTAATTAAAATGTCCAATGGGTTCCACGCTCTTGAGCCCTGACCTTGTTTGCGATTACAGGCGTTACTAGCTGCTGGCTTCTCGGGTTCTATGTCTCAAAAGTATTAATCTGGTTTGTGGACCCCGAAATCAATCACCATGTGACGCAATTAATATCAATATCATTAATAGATTCACTAACAAACAGGAGGATTGATTACTGTTTTCAAGCCATTTCTTAATTGTGAATTCTTCAAGATGTCCACTCCTTTTCTGTGAGAAGAAACGAACTTAGTTCTTTGTAGCCTTAATTCCACTTTGGGAGTGATATATTCACATTTTCTACCCTTCACCTTAGCGGTTCTGTTTGAAAAATTTTTTTGGTTCTTCATGAATTATGTTATTCACCTCGGTGACATTACACCCTATATTAATAAGCGACCTTCCTTGTTCCTCTTGAGCTTGTATGATTCAGTAGATTTGTTAATGACCATTGCATCTTGCATATGTGTTGTAGGTTTTGAAGGTCAATATTATATACAGTGGAGGTGTTCAAATGTAGTGTACCCCGGGGAAGGTTTCAGACATGTCAGCTCAGTGCCTTCAGAATTGAGCTTTTAGCTATCTCATCTCATGCGATGTGCTCCACACACCTTTCACATTAGTGAGCCTGTATTGATGAATTTCATAGGTGCAGGGTCTTTGTGAGTGCTTTGTCGAGTGGCGGTGCTTACATTTAGTGGCACCAAGCAATGCCACAGAACGATGGTATGCTCTTGTTGAACCTTGAATAACGTGAGAGATACTGCGTCTTAATAGAGCATACTTATTTGTGGCGATTTGATATCTCCCATTATTCATGGAGTACCTTTTCTTCTTTAGATCTTTGGTTTCTGATGATAATTTTTAGGTCATCTTTAGCTTACTGGCGTGATAGATGTCCCAGCTATCCCGAATAAAGTATTTAACTCTCCTCTTGTGTTTATAATTGCTACCCTTAATTCGGGACATTACATCTACAATAACTCATCAGTGGTTGTAGGTTTTATCTCTTGTATAGAATAAATACTACATGCTTATAAGTTGCCCCGATTGAGGCTAGAATAATAAATCATAATTCATCGTATAAATCTGTGTGTAATAAATCCACTTGACATAAGACTTTCTTGTGAGCGAGAGTCTCGATTCAAATTTATTTAACTATATGGAAAACATCAAATTATGTTTTATTTATAATTTCTATGGAGCAAATCAAAGAAATATAATATGATATTATGCCTAATCAATTATAACCGAAATATCTGTGATAAAATTCCTATGGGATAATTTTATCTACATATAAGGTATAATCAGATCACCCAATAACTGTCCACCCCAAATATGTGTTATCAGCAGTGTGTGTATGAGGTTTTTCATAATCAGCCGGAAGGATGTTATTTAAACTCTAGTGAAATTAAATCCTTATGGATCACAAGACATTTTTGATATTTGTGATTTTCATATAAGGAATATTATCTAAATTAGATCCTTAAGAGCCACAAAATTGAGTTAAGTGTGAATTGAAAATAATAGGCTTAAATAAATTGAATCCATATCGGTATTAAGTGGGATGTTAATTTTAAGAATTTTCGTTGTGTATGTTTGTTATAAAATGTATTCAAAATAATGAACCAATTTAAAAGCTGCCGAATTAAGATCGATCTGGTATCTGAATATAAGCATTTATTGATGGATTATAAATCCGACCTAGGCGCGGGTGGCAGCCCCATTCTTTAGCTTGTTTCCTTCTTAATTGCCACCTTCCAAACCCTATGTCCTAGTTCAGCTACCTATGTCTGGTTCAATACTCCCATAGTACTTTTTTCTTAAATTTTTGTCGTACCCGGACAGGACTGTGGTCGAACACTTGCATTATCCGGGATAAGATGCCACTATCCATCGCATTGAGAGAGGATCTTTCTTCAACCTCCATGCAAGAGGTGGATCGGGCCAACGGTGAATTTTATCAAAATTCATGAAAAAAACATTTCCCTATACATTCTCAATTTTTAGTTTCAAAACATCATAAGACAAAGGAAAAAAAATCATTTGCTCCGATACCAAATGTTGGAGAAAAAAAAGGAACTTTTCATGCCTTTCATTCCAAATAAAGCATTCAAATGCAATAGAATAAATAGATCGGGATTAATATTACACTCAAATCATTGTACTCTTATTTTAGCCTGAATCACGAAACGAAAAAAAGTTGCTTTTCCAAGATCACCTTTTTCACCTCTGTGATGGTGTATTCTAGTGAACGAACTTGGGGTTAACCCTGACACCCTGGATTTATTTATGAGCCCTGCATCCATCGAGAGGCCGGTAGAAATAATTGTGGAGTGTCGTAATGTCGACGTAGCCAACGTGCCTCGCACCTTATGGTTGTCTGGCTTCCAGTATCCTATGGCTGCCTGGTTGTATATAGATCACACCTTTTGTTTTGACTGGCGACAACAATATCTACCATCGACTAATGGAACCCTCCCGATATGTTGTTGTATGGACCACAATTGGTGAGGCATCAGCTTCATTGCCTACAAAATGACCTTTAACAAGGTGAAATGACAATCTTACCATTTTCACATTGCGGGTCTTTTGTTATAATTAGATTATCTGATATTCAAGAAATTGATTAAATTAGCTATTATGAATAAAAATAATTATTTTAATTATTAAAAAGTAATTATTTTAAAAATAATTTTAAGATGCTTTGTTTTTAATTATTTATATATAATTTTTTTCACATAATACTTAAAAACAAGTAAAAATAATAGAAGATAACGGAAAATTAGTATTAAAATCATGAACTTTTATGTCTTGAACAAAAAGTTTGTTTTTTTTTTAAATAGCAACTTTCTTGAATTTTGTGTTTATAATCCTGACTGTCTGTTTAGTTTGCCCAGTTCCTAACATCAAGCGACATTGTTTCATCGTCTTTACATTAAGGATAGGGTAAGAGTGGAAGTCTTTGTTGGAGAAATAAAAACAAAATTAATGAAAGCTACTATATTTAAAAAGAAAACTTTTTGTTTCGAGATTTAAATCGAAAAGTGTGAAAGTTCTGGATTTTAACCTAACTTTCCCATAAGATAATTAAAGAGTTGCTTATTTAAAAGAATTGTTATATTTTTTTTTAAGATTTTTTGTTTTATCTAATTATATATAGTATCGATTTTATTAATTTCCTTTTTTTTGTTGTAACAAATAGATGGTAAAGCTATAATGTTGAAAGGATAATAACTGTTGTATTTCACTTGGGAGGTGTGAACCCAATTTGGGCTCATATTCTTTGTTTGTGACCTAATTTAGGCTCCGTATTCTTTTTATTTATTTATTTTATTTTACTTTTGTTAGATTTTATTAGATTTTGATTTTATTGATGGATTTCATTTTTGTTTTATTTTTCTTCTTTTCTTTTGGGAAGGTGTTTTGATGCTCCTTTGAGGTTTAAGTTAGTTTCTTTAGGGTTCTATATGTGAGACACGATCAAGAGAGCAAAAAGGATGGGTAGTAGGGGAGTAGGAGGACGATTTTTGGAGGAGAAGGCAGCGGAATTCTAAGAAACACAGAGAAGAAGGTTGAAGGGTCATTTTCTTCTGTAAGCTCTCAAGTTCACACCACTAAAGTATCATGTTCCTTTCTTCTCGACTTTGCTTATTTATTTACTAATACCACTTGTTGTGGTATCTGTTAATTAGTCAATTACCCTATTTTCCTTGGCTTTGATTATTGAGACCAGAATTTTAGGGGCTTAGAAGGATTGCCTAATTTCCATACCTTCCCTATCTTTCATGAATCTAGACTTTCAGTTTTCTTAGACTTTACTTTCTATTAGGAGTTACATTGGGTTTTCTTTCTTATTTTATTATTTCCCTTTAAATAAATAAAATAATTTGTGACTCAAACCGTTCAAATGGTTTCAAAAACTTCAAAAAATGAGTCACCTTTGTGGGGAAGCGCCACGAGCCCAGAAATCACGATTCGCCTGAAAATGGCGACTCCACTTGGGATCGTTTTAGAGGGTCAAACTTGAACAATAGTTGAGGAAAGTATGGCATTTGATTGGTTAATTAATGAGTTGACCCAGGTTGTTATATATTCATCTTTTATCCTTGCTTAGTTATTGCTTTAGATTTGGATGACCTGTGCCTTTACCGCACTTTCCATGATTGTTTTGCATGACTACCCACGCATGTGATCTCCTTGTTAGCATGCATGTGGGACACATGTGTATCCCTTAACTCGAACCACTAGTCCTCGATTAGACTCGGTTTCCTGCCCGATTGTGTTTTTTATAGAGGCTGTTGCTCTTTATTGTGCTATTTTGAATGAGCTAAGTGATTGGGGCCGTTTAGTGAGGCCCCATATCACTGGTTTGGGACATTTTTGGTGGTGGTGTTGACACATATTGATGTTCGATTGAGTCGATCTTTGAGAATTGTATGGCTAGATTCCGGGATATGATGGGAGGCGCAGCTGAGATGATCATGGACCGCAAATCCTTGGCAGATGACACGGGCTGACGAAGATTCAAAAGCTGCCAATGCTTTAATTAAGACGTCGATTGGAAAAACTCGTGTTCCGACTAAAACAAAGATGGTCCGCTATGTAATCATCGGGATTTGGACCCGAGACGGGCGTTTTTGACTTTGTTGAGTTCTTTGCGCCCAGGGCCGATTTGTTATAGACGGTGTTGTTGCTACGATTTGGTGATGATTTGTTCTTGATTTGCTGTTGATTTGCTGTATTGATTTGTTGTTGATTTGTTCCTAATTTGCTGCTAAATTGTTCCTGATTTTTTGCTAATTTGTTCTTGATTTGTGGTTGATTTGATTACCAAGTCTTGTCCTAAATTATCTAGTCTCCTTTCCTTGTGGATGTTTTACGATTGCGTAGTTTAGGAAAAATATGTTAGTTTCCTTTATTGTTTTAGCCAAATATCCTAGTTTCCTTTGTGTTTGAATTTAGTTTTTATTCTTCATATTTTTTGGCTGTTTATGACGTGTGCCCATCCCACTACTTTCTTAGGTTTACGCATGTCAGTTGAGAGGGTTTAAATTTCTCTTTGGTTTTGAAAGAACTCTTTGAGAGAACTTATGGATTGATACAAGGTGGCTTTCATCTGACTTATCAATCAGATCCGTAATCCACAGCTGATGGCGTTCTTACGCTTATACCAGGCTTCTTGCTTACATCAGTAGCGGGTTGAGGAGTCGCTCGCTCCAGCCCGAATCTGAGAGTGGTTCTTGAGCCTTGAATTCAATCACTGCGTACTCCTCCACAGTTGGCGGGGGTTATTGATAGGATACTTATTGTGACCAATGTGCTCTGCTGTTCTTGGATTTTACGTTACAAGGTTGTTGGATGCACTCACACATTCTATGCGCTGGTTTTTGTCTTTCAGATACGTGAGGCCTTCACCGTGGCGAAATCACAGGAATCTGCGAGTGTGGGCATGTGGAGGCGTGATTCACCTTGCATGGAAGCTTTTCTTAATATCTTGGAGTGGCACTGAGGTTAACACCATTGGAAAAATAAATGATGCTACCAAGGATTAAAAGCACACCCTTTTTATTTTAGAGCCACCTTGTTTTATGGGTGGGCAGATCTTTTGGATTCCACTTCTGTGGTGCACCATGAGGAGCCTTGGGCCACTTTAGTCACAATTGGGTCTAGTGTTCTCTCTTTGGTCTCTTCTTGAGTGTTCAGCGATTGGTTCGAGTTTTAGTGTTAAGTTCAGACTCTTGTCTTTGTAAATCAAACCTGCTCCTCACATCAATACTCAATGCTGTTTTTAAGCCTTCTCCATGACTTTAGAGAATCTTGGCTTTGCCAGGTTAGCCCCTCACACTTAGTTTGTTGTCACTCATTGCTTGATACCTTGGGTATGCTCATTGATCAATTTTCTTGCTCCTCAAACCTATCATGGGCTTAATATATCACTATTGAATATTTGATTCCAATTTTCAAATTTTGAACTAAATATTTTTCCATATGAGAAATTATGAAAAGACATTTTTTATATTCATACATTTTTTTCTTACTCGCCTTCATTACCTTATATTTTTTTCGTCATGGGGCTCAAATTCAAGGTTGAATTAAGGACTTACGACTATATATAGAGATTGATCTCACGATAGTGTTGTTTAGAGTAGCATTTCCATCCTAGATTACTGATGTGAATTATCTAGTCATGTTTGTGACTATCTTACAGTGGACTTCTTTATGACACGAGGTTCTTGCTCACTTACACAGGTTATGGATTGCCACCACTTTAGGATCATTCCAGTGTGTGTATGGTATGGTGATGTAACACCCAAATTGTTAACCACCCTGATAGTTTATAACATGTTTGCAAGACATAAGATATAAGTTAATTTTGAATTTGTTGGAAGTGTATATTCAAAGGTGAAAATGATTAAAGCACCGAGATTAATCAAAAGTGAGGGTAAAGTGTAATTTACCAATCCAGGACCAAAAGGTGTATGATAATAAGATTATATACTAACACTAAGAAATATTGATAAGTTGAAGTGTAAATGAAAAGAGAAAGGAAGAGATTTAAATGCAAAAATGAGGAAAATAATGCAAAATAGGTTTGCAAAACATGGCCTTGTGAAGGATGGGGATAAGACATTAAATATTGGTATGTGTGAACATTTCTCCTTTGGGTTTTGAGAGCTAGAGGCGTACGAGTGTAGGGAAGCTTGACTACAGTTTGAATTTGCTCTCCATATGTCGGGTTTATGTGATGAAGGAGGAAGGAAAGAAGAGATTATAAGAGATTTAAAGTGCTGACTAAACTGAAATCTTTTTGATAATGTTTGGGTTTGGAAAAAGCTTTAACTTTGTATAATAATATTGGTTGAGTGATGTAGCTCAGTTATGGTTGTTTGAGTTGGATTTGTGAGATTCTCGATTGAGGAGTGTTTGTATAAGCGTTGGGTTTTAGGGAGATCTTTGCATCAAGTACTTTCCAAAACCTATGTTTTTGGTCTTGCCGTAACTTACGACAGTACTCATCCCAAGGTGGTGATTAAAATTTTGGATAACTAAACTTCTACAGATAACAATCTTCTTGAAATAAGTGTATTAATTTAGACCCCATTAGACTCGAAGAATTCGTAAGTGAAGCTTTATTTTTCGGCGGTTTACGGCGACGTGATATGTTTTTGGTACAACTTTGGCGTGTTAGGCCACTGCTTAGCCATAACATAAATTGGTAATTCAAATTTTCGAATTAAATTACACTTCTAGGAGAACAAATCTGTGAAACAAAGTGTGTTCAATTGGACTCATTGGACCCCGAGAAAAAAGTCTGTCGAGGAAAACAGAGAAAAACTTTGTTTTCAGGCGATTCTACGGTCTATATTTAGTGAATTTAATGCAGGCCATAACTTGGCCATCACTCATCAAATTAGTGTTCAAATTTTTATTAAACTAAACTTCTGAAAGAACAAATATAATTCAGAAATGGTGTGACTTCAATTTGGACCCAATACCCAGAAATTTATCTAAAGGATTTATATGTTGTAAGGAAATATTTCGATATAACGAATTAAAGTATGAATAAATGGTATGGAGTATAAGTGATTGCTATATGAAATATGATTTACATATGAGCAGAAATCGAACATCTTATTTACTGATCATATGTTATAAATAAAATAACGATTATAGTATATACCCTATAAACTGAATCTACATCACGAAGTATCTCGTGTGGATACATGGTTGACAGTATCTACATGTATATGAGATGTGTAAACTTGTGGTTTTATGAATGAAAATGTAATAAACTTGATTACAACACGCATATGTCGCAGCGGTAGAGGATAGATAAGAGCATGCCTATAGGGATCGAATTGTTGCTGCTTATCTACAGTTTATAGATGCCAGTATTTGGGTCGATGACATAGATCTAGATTTGGATCATTATGCGGCTTGTTTGGGTTATCTGAGATGAGATCTTTATCGTCTGATGATAGTACCTTCAGTACATACAGATTATACCCATTCTCCACTTCTTGGAATATCATGAGGCAGAGACGCCTTAATAAAGATGAATGTCAAAAAAAAAAAAAAATTGAAATGGTTATAAGAAGCATGTAATATATGACTTGGTTATAGAAAGCATTATTTGTGGAAACAATAATTCGAAATGAAAAAATGTGATAGAGCTATAATGATATAAGAAAAAATTTTATGTATTATGACGATTGATATTGAGAACTCACTAAATGGTATAATGTACCTAGTATAATGATATATGGATAAATATTATAAATAGACAATTTTAAGTGTATATAGATATTTGAGGACCACCAGACTAGTCATATATATATATGTGTTTACCACTAAGCTATAGAAAACCCCAACACATTGTGTTTCTATCTGTGCAGTCTTGAAGAAGGACATTCAATATTCGACACATAGGAGGCGCCAAACATAGAAATAGATCGACATCCTCAGGACACTACCTCTCTCGATTTTTAATTTTTATACGTACATGTACAAAGTTTTTTTGTATATATATATGAAGTCGATGGGATTTCAGATGTTGTGGGTTACATTTATGAACACCACTGCTTTGGTTGTTTTATATGTATTTGTGATTATGAATTAATTACATGTTACAAACATTTCTGTGTCGGGAAAAAGCGGGTTAAAAGGAATTCACATTGATTCAATAAAGTCACCTTGAGTACAGGGTTGATGTGACAATTAAGTGGTATAAGGCAGAGTTTAGGCGACTCTGGCGTAAAATATGGATAGAAAAGCATGTGTCCTATTAATATGTTGGCCCCAATAGTAGGATGCAGCACAGTATTTCTTGTGTTTTGTATAGATGTGGATCACTTGCAATTCGAGTTGAAGCGAGTGGAGTGTAGCGACCCGTGACGATCGAACCCAGAATAAGCGAGTCAGAAACAGCTCAGGGAGATTTTCGGTTTATTTCTTTTATTTCTAGTGTTATTAAATTTTCATTTTTCTACAAAAGTGTCTGTGACCTTGTGAATCGCTCCGATACCCAATGGCGAGATCACGAAGCCGAACCTTCGGTTCACCGGCGTTTTTCATTTATCAAACAAAAAACACATTTTTATTATGTCATTCGTTCGCGGAGGCGCGGTTTAGGATGGCGACGTAATCGTTCCAATTTCAATCTGATTCGGTAGGCCCGTAAACATTTAACAAAATACATTTTTAAAAGAGGGCATTCATACTTTACTCAAGTATTTTCGAAATCAAAGTTTCAAGGTTTGACACTGTTTACAAATACCATGTTCAAAAGACGATCCGATAGCGGTATATACTTATGCTGTGTTATTCACTCTACTGTGACTCTGAAGCTCACGAATCTTGCGGTATTTGATCTGAAACATCGATATCGATAAAGCTATCTACAGCCTTCACGCTTATTTTCATCATGCCAATGATGATTCACCTCAGTTCTTCAATATTCAAATTTAAACTTGGCATGCGTTTAACGTAAGGCTATACCTGTTGCTATCAACAAATACTCAACATATTAATTCAGCATGCTTTCCATTTAAGTCTATTTGTATAATATAACATACGTTTTCTATTCTTCCAACAATTCATTCCGCAATTCGAATTTATGAGATTTAAGTATATATATACATAAAAATCCCATTTTGTACCGTGTTGATATTGGATTTATTTTTTTTTGCCTTATTTATTCAATTCATTCGACGGTTCGTTTGATGAATCCAGCCACTTATTATCATTCGGTAATGTTGCTTACACATTTAATAAATCGGTCTCAATCATGGCGGATGCTCGTTTGGTGCATCATTGTGCATGGTATCGCTTATTGAATTCTTACATCATGTTAGATGCCGACGATTTGCACCTCGACCGTCATCATTTATTCGGTCTCCCGTGTATGTCGGATCACGGTTTCGATTTTTTCTGACGTAGTAATTATTGATTTCCCATCGTAACCGGATCGTTTGGTGCACCTTTGACATGACCATCGGTCATCACCATCGCGTCCGAGCCAGATGGGTGGTGCATCGTGAAGTGGGACATTTCGCCCGATACCATACGTCATCGCGGCCGGATGTCCGGAATTGAGCAGTACTCCAGCAGTGGGACGTGGAAAGAGCCCCGGTGCCGTGGCGGATGCGATTTGTGTGCATCGATGATGATTTCGTCGATATATCGATCAATTCGCCATTTCTAGCGGACCGGTTGGTACGATCCGATCCTTATCATCATTCACATTCATTTAGTTTTCAAATAGCACATTTTAGATTTCCATATTCAATTTCGTTTTATCTTCAGACCTTTCGATCTATGTGTAGTTTATACCATACTCATTCATACTCATTCCGTGCTCATTTCTATATAGTATTCATGCACTCATTCAGCATTACTCATTTCATACTCATTTCGCAGCTGCTTACGGTAAACTACCCAAATAACGAAACAGAATGAGTCGAGGAAGGAGAGAACAAGCAGCGAAATTTGTCGGTCAGCTATGCCGATCTGAGTTCACAGGTTGGCGATCATCACGAATCCTAGTCGATAACAATCAACCGCTCGCCATTGGATAATTAATTTAAAACTTGTTTTGAGCTGAATTACAAGTTTATTTCCTTTGCGGTCTTAGGTTTGAGAACACTAAGTGCAGAAGGCAGGGCTTTAAAGCTTCGGCAGGCGGCAGAGTGCGGAGATGCGTTTTCCACCAGTCATCCTTATTTGAACCCCGAATTTAATTCATTTCTTAGATCTAAGCGATTATCTACGAATCGGGACTTAACGATTAATAAAATGTAATTTCTTTGCTGGAACAACTTTGTCTGCAAGTACACCTTTGACCTATCTTAGATGCAGATTTACTGGCTGCACAACTTTAATAAGTCTGAGATTACACCCATCCACATCATAAGTCATTCGACACATATATAGAATTTACACTTTGCCTCTGAGTTTTTGCTGAAATGTTTCTGAAGTTACTGGCATTTCACTCTTTTTCATCCTTTCAATCTTCTTCAAGTTCTAGTCCATATCAGATCCTTCTGAATCTCTGCCAGACAACTCGAAAAGTGGTTTGACTGATAAAATCCATTTTCCTCATGTTAGGGCTTTACAAAGTAAAATCATAAATAGAAGTTAGGTTGATTTTCCTACACCTCTCTTCAGAGATCCCTCCTTACCATACTGACGATGTAGGAGCAAAATGAGACGAGTCACACAAGCAGTTCACTTACTTACAGAACCCTAGCTTTTCCACAGCACTATATTCATCTCCCCTCAGCGGTTGCTCTTCAAATGAGCCACTGAACCACATTTTGGGTCTTTTAAATCTCTCTCTTAGGAGTGTAGAAGACATGTTTGTACCATTCTCATTTCTCATTTTTCCCTTTTGCTCCCAAAATTGCAACCTTTATTCTTCTGGGCCTTGTTTGGCCACTAATAAATCAGTTTTCTGTTTTGACATTCTAACTCTTTATTTCACCTTTCACTCATTTTATCATTTATTTCATATGGCATTTAAGTATCATTTACAGCCCTGGGGTCCTTATTTTACAAATTTCCACATTTACGCCTTTTCTTTAGGTTTATTTTCCAAGGTTCAATAAATTTCCTAATTTAGCATATAATATTAAATCATATCTCTCTGCATAGTTATATTTTCATAATTTGTATGAGCCCAACTCAATTTTCCAGGAAAAACCAGTTTATTTCTCAGACTATTACCCAGAATATATATAATAAGGTATTATAAAGTCTAGGGTATTTTTGGGGAAACGTTACAACTCTCCCCAGCAAAGAAAATTTTGATCTATAGAAATTTTCTTTGGATAAGCAGTTCTGGATATTAGCACTGTACTTGCTCTACCGTTTCTTCGCTTTCCCAGTGACTTCTCTGGAGTTGAGAACATACAACGCACGACTAACGAGATCTTGCGGAAGTACCGCGTTTTCAGGAGGCCAGATCTCCACTGCGCTCTTGTCTTCGCGCCATCAAATCTGGTCTAGCTCGATTTGCTCTCCCACGGGGGTGTGTGACCAGATCCGGTCGGTTACCTGTAGCATGGACACACGCCATGAAAGTTATGGATCTTTACCAGTCGGTGAAGTGAAACAAGTATCACTGCTTCGGACCCGCACTTTTCCGTCTGCCTCATATGGGCCGAATGATCAGAACCGACTTGCCCCTTTTGCGAATCTATCACCTTCTTCCGAGCGATACTGAAACACTTTTGGCGGGTCTCATAACAATATCTGCTTTTCTTCATGTATGGTATGCTGACTTATGTCGTCGATTGGCCGCTTTGATCTCTCTAATCTGTTTTTCACGCTTTTTCTTGGTCTCTTGCATCAAATGGATTGATGAAGAAACGCGCTTTCACTTTCAGTTCACGTCCTTTGCGTTGTTACATTTCTTCATGATTCGTAAAAATGTTCTGATCTGGTTGGAGGCTATTTGTTGTACCACAGGTGTAAAGGATGTATAGTCAGACTCGCCTCATAATCAGTAGCACAGAGGCTCCATAACATAACATCTTCGGGAACCACGGATCTGCTTTACTGGTTCCAGTATCCATGCTTCAGTGGGTGACGTGTACTAAATTCAATCGGGATATAAGAAGCCTCTTGAATTTTCCAAAAATCTGGTAAACCTCAGATCGGTCTAAAATAATGGATATAGGAATCCGTTATGTCGAACTACCATGATCTGACTGCTAGCTGTGAAGCGAATAGTCCCGGTTCTCTATGGTAGGAAGTGGCGGAGCTTGGTGATCGGTCATGCCTTATTGAAATGAATACATGCTTTCTCCCACACATCGTGAGTATTTAACCGACTTCAAATCTTTGTGATTATGGTCCATTTCTACTCGATGACCGATGAAATTTGCGATAATCAGAAGACTTAGTAACTTTTGCCTTTGCTCTTTAAACTACACCGACACGCCTGACCTGCGCTACAACTCCGATACATCTCTTGTTCTGGACCAGGAATGACGTTTTTCAAATCTTGGTCACATCATTTCTGGATGGATAGTAGATCCGCTGTATTGCCTCTTCCAAAATATCGGCTTTTCGAAATCATTGTTATCATCGGTGCGATCATATCTGGTTGTCTATCTCCCTTTGTTTTAGACTCAGGTTTCCTTGCATCTCTCGATCTCACGTTTCATTATGGCATCAGAACTCCTCATCTTTCTTTTTTGTTTCCTCTTCTTTCTGATTCAGAGGTGGTCTGCTCATGATTCACGCGCTCGGCTGTCGTCTATTGTTGTTATGGAGAATGGGCGTTCGGCGGCAGGCGTTTGCCTTGTCTTTTACCCGCTCAGAAAGCATCGATACTCGTTGGCCTTTCCGGGTGATGATGATCTTACGCTGCGATTAACGAAATCTTTTATCATTTCATCACATCTAGTTGATATAAATTGGCTCTCTTTCTGATTGTGAAGGCGAAATACTTAAGACTCTTATGATCGGTGTAAATGAAACACTCTCCATACAAAATAATGTCTCCCAAAATTTTCAAGCATAAATACAATTTGCGGCGGTCTCCAATCGTCGCGTGGGGTAGTTCTTTTTCATGTGGCTTCAATTTGTCCTTTGAAGCATAGACTCTCACTTTACCCTCTTGCATTAGGACATCAGTCCATTTAATGAAGCATCGCTATAGATCACATATTTCTTTCTGTGGTCGATTTTAGGTAGCTTAGGGCCTCGGTTAAGAATTCTTGTAGCTTTTCAAAACTTCTTTGACATTTGGGTGTTTGTAGAATATGTGGAGGATCTTAGGTGTGGAAGCATGGGCTCAATTGCTAACAATTGTCCAGAGGGTGGGGAAAGGTAGAAGTACTCTGAAGTGCGCGGTGATATGTTGCACCACGCTTCGACTGGGGATCGGTAGGGGTGAGTGGCCCGTCTCGGCGAAGGAAGGGCGTGGAGAGAAAATGTTAAAGGGCGTGAGGACATCCTACGCTTACGACTCGGCCGAAGCTTGCGGCCCTGAAACGCCGTGAATCGGGGACTTTTGAAGTGATTGCGGGTGTTTGCCACGCCATAATCTGAAATACATGCTCTTTAGGTGAATCACGGCTCTACATTCCCTATCCATATATTGAAGGTGGTGATAAATTGCCATGGTAGAGCCTTTGGCATATGAACCTTGTTACTGCGATCCGCTGGGGCGCCAGTGTTGGCGAAGTGGCCAGAGTGTATGCGAATTGTCCACAACCGGTTCACTGATAGAGGGTTTCTCGGTGGACCTAATTGCACCCTTCCATGAATTTGATTTGATTTTGGGAATGTGGTTAGTTATCTAAACGCCGGTATAGTTGATTGTGATAACGATCGGCACTTAAATGTTCGAGCATGTCAAAGGTAACGCCCGCGGTATCCCAGTTGGTACGTAATCGAAGGTATTTTTATTGTCTGTGGCAGGCGTTTTCTTAGAAAGGTTGGCGAAGAAGCCTTGTTGGCACACGGTATTTGACTGAAGAAGAACAAGTGAATTTTGAAAATATTCTGTGGTGAGAATTCGCGGTGATGTGTTTTCAGGAATGACCAGAATACCACTGAAAGAAATGAAGATATATACATGAAATTAGGTACATGGAGCATTACCAGTTTCTAGGGCACCCTACGTATAGATCCAGGTCAGAGACTAAAGGAAAGTTGAGGCTTCGACACTAGGAGTTATTGGACAAGGTTTCTGTCAGGAGCTAATTAATATATCACCACAGGTGCACAGGTTTTATTTGTTAAAAAAAGAAATATAGCAACAACGGCACTCTTCTGGATGTCGTTGATTAATAATAAAATAAATAAAGTAATAATTTGAAAAATAAATGTCGTTACTTACTGAAATAGAAGATCCCAGTTAGTTGAAAGGTGCAAGTGTCTTTGCAAGAGGAATAGACTTGTAGTCGGGGTTGTCCCAGCTAACTCACGGGTGAAAGGTGTTGATGTCCAAAGAAAACGGCCTTTAGATCTGGTTATGGTCCTCTTTGGGTTTTTGAAGTATGATAATACCATTTGGGCGACCCAATGCACGCGTACATTTATCGGATATGATGAATGGGGTTTTCCCTCATTTAGGATCGGTTGTAGTGGTATTCATTGATGAATCAGTATTCTAAGATGGAACATGGTGTTGAAATTTGAGCAATATTCAGATTCTAAAAATGATTGTTGCAAGATTAAGTAAATGTAGATTTTGACCCAGGAAGTGATATCCTTCTTAGGCGTATTGTATATCACGAGGTATAAGATTTGACCTAAAGGTGAAACTGTGATTATAAGTTGGGACCGCTCGAAATATAGTAGAGGGTGAGGTTTTGGGTTTAACGGACATGCCTCTCTGATGGTTTGAATTTTCTGTCATGGCATCTTCGCTTAGGAGTTATACTTGAGGAGAGGGAGTAGAGTTCGGGTGTGGTTGTGTCGTCAGTTTGAGCGAGTTAAAGAAAATACCCGGTGAAGCACGGTCGACGATCAAACTTCTGGGTAGAAAGAATATGCCCATGTAGTGATCGTCGAAGTGGACTTAGGATATTGTTGCAGATGGAAAAGTGGTGGCATAGCCTCGAACGATTAAAACCACATGACGAGCCGCCACATGATTTGGGTTGGCGGCGGTAAAGTGTTAGCTTTGAAAAAATGGCGACATGATTTTAGAAGTTGTAATGGTAGTGTTCGCACTTTGAAAATGGCGAAACACTTTGTTTATATGGTGAAAAATGTAAGTCTTCTGAGATCCTGAGAGTCTCAGTACCTGGCCGACTAAGAGTTGAATTTGAGGTAGCGGGGTGGTTAAAGTTGTTTAAAGATTATGACTGTCAAGACTGCCTCAGGTAGAAAGCTAATGTGGTAGCAAATGCTTTTTAGATGAGGAGGCAGTGGCGAAAAATTTACATCACTTTAACCACGATGAATTGGAGGCAGCGGATGATGGAGCTTTATTAAGCTTAGTTAAAAGCACAAGCGTTTTAAAACAAATGATTATGGGTAGCTAGAAAAATGATGAAGTTGGAAAAAGGTACAATTAGTCGAGCTAATGACAAAGGCCGATTTTCAATAAGAGAGAAGATGGAAGTTTGTATTTTCGAATAGATTATGTGTGCAGCTGGATAATGAGCTGAAGAAGGAGTTAATTACGTGGAAGCTCATGCTTCGATTGTTTACCATGCATTCTAGAGGAGTAACAAGATGTACGAGTTTGAAATGAAATCTTGACCTGGTGGAAGGAATGAAAAAGAGATGTGTGGTAATGTATCTAAGTGTTGAGTGTGTTAGCCAAGTCTGAAGCTAAATACAATTTTATCGGGTTTGTTGAATCCATTCGATTTTGATGATGGATAATATAGCGTATGGATTTTTTGTGTTTTGATCTTTCCTCTTTCCAGCAAAGAAGCATGATTCAGTATGGGTGATAATTGATATACTCACAAAGTCAGCCCATTTTATACCAGTCAGGATTGACTATTCTATGGATCGACTAGCTGAGCTATATGTGGATGAGATTGTCAGAATGCATGGTGTTCCATTGTCTGTGAAAATGGTAGGCTGAAACCGAGATTTATGTCCCAGTTTGGAAGGAATTTGTTCGACCCTTGGTGCTGGTGCAGGAATTTTTAGTATAACATTCCATCCATGGTCGGTTGGACAATCCGAGATGTTGATTCAAGTGCTCGAAGATATGCTTTAGGGATGTGTAATGAAATTGACGGGGAGTTGGGATAGGTATGTTCCATTAATGGAATTTGCCTATATATGATTATCAACTTAAGCATTGGCATGGCACATATGAAGCTTTGTGCAGCACAGGAGTATAGAACTGCGATATGTGTGAATTAATGAGCATAAGGTGATTGGTTAGGACATAGTAAAGATACGGAAGAAAAGTTCGGGTTATTAGGCAGATTAAAGTTCTTAATGTGATCGACAAATTATATGGAGTTGGAAGGGAGGAAGAGATATTGTGAATATCAGGTAGTGATAAAAGTGTTCCTAAATGTATCCCCATGGGGAAAGTGCTTAGGTTTGGGAAGAAAGGAAAAGTTGGGAATGAGATTCCATTAGGTTGAAGTAATGAAATTTTAGAAAGAGTAGGACCTGTAGCATATCAGTTGGCACTTCCTCTAGAGTTGACCAAGCTACATGATGTCTTCCATGTGTCCATGCTAAGGAGATATAGATAAGATGAATCGCATATCTTACTTTGGTCACGATTAGATTATTCCTATGTTGAGAACCCAGCTATATTCTCGAGAGTGAAGCAGTTCTTAGGAATAAGCAAGTACAAATTGGGTGTGCTCTGCGACATCATATGGCATGGAAGAAGCCATAAGAACCCAGGAAATGTATATATGAGCTGCAGTACCCTCAAAAAACATTCAATTCGGGGTAATAATTTTGAGGACAAAATTTACCCAAAGGGAGAGTTGTAGCTTGATGCCACGGTAGTTTTTATAACATGTTTGAGGTATAATATAGGATTAATTTTGATTTTTGAAACTAATATAGTAAAGATTGAAAATGACAGTAAAGCTTCGAGATTAATCTAAAGTGGGGTAATTAAATAATTTACCAATCTGGACTAAATTCATATGATAACAAGTTTTATATGCCAATATATAGAAATATTGATAAGTTGAAGTGTAAATGAAAGAGAAGGAAGGGAGCTTTAAAGGAAAAAATGGGAAAAGAATACAAAAATGGGTTTTGTCAAAACATGCCTTGTGAAGGATAGGGATAAGACCAAATATTGAGGTCTTCATAAATGAACAGAGCTCTCTTGGAGTTTTTTGAGCTAGGGCATACCGGGAGTGAGAGGAAGGCGACTTTTGGTTTAGGAATTATACATGTATAATCAGGGTATGTGATCCAAGAAGAAGAAAAGGAAAGAAAGAAAGAAAGAGATTGCTTTAAGAGATTTAAGATATAAAAACTAAACCTAAACCTTTTGATGATGTTTGGGTTTGGGAAAACCTAACTTTATGATAATGATGGTTGTTGATCTTATCCTTGTTTAGTGTTTGATTGGTTGTGAAGCCCTCAATTAGAGGATATATTTGTATAATGTGGGGTTTAGGGAATCTTTGTCAATTTTTTTCCAAAACCCACGTTTTTGGTCTTAGACATAACTTGGCATTACTCATCCAAATTGAGTGATTCAAATTTCTGGGTAAACTAGACTTCTAGGAAAATAAATCTCCTTGAAATAATTGTATTCAAATTTAGACCCCATTGGACTCAGAAATTCGTTAAAGTGAAGCTTTTGTTTTTGAGGCGGAGTTTAGGTCTATTTTTGTTCTTTGATGTTTCGGGATAACTTGGCTTATCCACTCATCAACTTAATTGATTAAAATTTGTGATAAGTGGGCTTCCAGGAGAACAAGTATCCTTGAAATAAGTATATTCAAATTTGGACCCCATTGGACCTAGAAAATTCATCAAAGTGAAGCTCTATTTTCGGTCAGTTTCTGGTCTATGTTGGTACAACTTTAGTGTTTAGGCCATAACTTAGCCATCACTCATCCAAATTGAGTGATTCAAATTTCAGGGTCAAATAGACTTCTAGGAAAACAAATCTACTTGAAATAAGTGCATTCAAATTTGGACCCCATTGTATTTAGAAATTCTTCTAAAGGGAGCTCTGTTTGTAGGAAATATTTCGATATAACAAGATTCAAGTGAATAAATGAAATTGTAAAAGAATTATTAAAGTGATTGCTATATGAAATATGCTTACATGAACAAAAATACGAGCAATAATGAGAACATGATAATACAGGTTATGATAAAAGTAACAGTTATAGTATATGTATAAATGAATACTGTCTGAAAGTATCTCATGTGGATACATGTGATTAACATTATCCATGTATATGAGATGTGCATAGCTTGAACATGAATGAAAATTTAATAAGCAGTGTCACACATATATGTCACGGGTAGAGGGATAGATAAGCAGCACTATGGGGATACAGTTGTTCTGTTATCGAGTTTGCCAGATATAAGAAAGACCAGGTTGGGTCAATGACATAGATCTCGTTTGAATCATTATAGCGGCCCCGTTTAGGCGATATAGATAGAGATCTCTGTCTCGTACAGTGATAGTACCTTTGGGTACATACAGATTATACCCGTTCTCTACTTCTTTGAATATGCAGGCAAGACATAAAACATAAGATGTGATAAAAAAAAAAAGATTGAAATGGTTATAAGAGGCATGTAATATGGAAACGATTATAAGAAGCATGTAACATGGAAACAATGATTCGAAATGAAAAAAATGTGATAGAGCTATAATGATATGAAAAGTACTATATATTATGACGATTGAGATTAAGAACTCTACTAAATGGTATAATGTACAAGTATAATGATATATGAATAAATATTGTGCAAATAGACAATTTTGTAAATTGTATATCGTCTTTGAGTTCCCACTAAGCTATAAGCTTAGCACGGGTGTTTCATCCGTGTAGGTACTGAAGAGGACATCCGAGCCATTCGGCACATAGGAGGGAAAACATAGCAATAGGAGTCAACATCTATAGGTTGCTACCTTTGATTTTGAATATGTACAAGTAAAGTTTTATTTTTGTATATGTATAAGTTAATGGGACATAGATATTTGTACAGGACATTATGAACACCACTTTGGTTGTTTTAGATGTATTTGTGATTATGAATTAATTGCATGTTATAGGCTCACCAATGTCAGAAAAATAGGTTAAAGAGTCCCAATTCCGTGCCGCGTCCCCCTCTTCCACCTAGGCTAAGGTTGGGGCGCGACAATTGACTTGAGACACCTTCACTTTCATGTCATGATCACTTAGGCTTGACCCATCATGGAGGGTTTTAATCTTATTGACCTTATACTAGAGAATTGACTTGAGGAGTTGGAGATTGAGACTCATTCTACCTCGAATCAAAGTAGCATCTCATTCACACTTGTATTCTTACCTTAGCCTTTTCGGACCTGATGATTTATCATCATGAGCTTTATATTATCACCCCGAGCACCACTACATTCATTTTCTCCCATATATAACCTAGCCTTTTATATCACTTCCTTGATTCGATTAGGTACAGTTTGAAATGACTAGATTTGAGGAGAGCATTGCATCTTATGAGATGTGACTCATGATGAAATGGCAGTTTGATCACTTGGTGAGATCATCGATCATCTGTTACTGAGGTGAGGAGATGAGATATGTTGTTTGTAATACCATAAGATATGCCATAACAGTTTTATAACATGTTTATGGTATATTATAAGTGCATTTTGATATTTTTCAAAATTAATATTTTTCTAAGTGAGAAAATTTTAAACTCGGAAATTGTACAAGAAGAAAGAGTAAATTTGTAATTTGTCAAAAAGGGACATAAAAGTCATATGACAAGAAGATGAGAGGCTACTGTAGAAATAGCACAAATTGTGGTGCAAATAATAAAGAGTGGGAGGACTAAAGGTAATAAAGGAAAATTAGGGGTGATCATATAAAAAGGCAAAATATCTCAAGTTGGTCTCTCATTTTTGGGAGAGCTCCAACGTGAAGAGAGGAAGAAGAAGAGAGGAGAAGAGGAAGAAGAAGAGGGAGAAGAACAAAGGTATGGAAGTCTAGTTTTTTTTGTATGGAAACCATGATTTTGGTATGGATTTTAGTATGGAAATATGAGTTTTTATGGATTAGTATGGATTTTAGTATGGAAGTTTGGGTTTTTATGGATTAGTTTGGATTGGAAGCTATGCTTTTGTGCAGAACTTGTCTGGATTTTGAACTTTGGTTTTATTCCTACTCTTGGGCTGATTTTGGGATTGATTGTAGGATGGTTTTATGCCGTGTTTTTGGCATGTTTTGTGCCTTGTTTGTGGCATGTTTTGTGGCCTCAATTATGAGGATATTGTGGTCGGTGGACAAGGGCTGTTCCGGGATGGTCCGGTCAAAATTGCTTGTACCAGAGCTTCCAAGGAGCTCTCTGGCATACTGTTGCATGGAAGCCACGCTATTGCATGGCTGGGCTCAAAATTGAAGCCCTCGGGTACACAATTGCATGGGTTTCCACGGAATTGCGTAGCCCCTACACACCTTCAAGCCACCAACTTCGGACGATCATAACTTCTTCGTCCGAACTCCGTTTTGGATGTTCTTTGACTCTATGGAAAGACCTTTGAATTTAGAATCCATCCATATATAGTTTGATAATATTGGAACTCATATTAAGTCCATAAATCAAGAAAAATAGTATGCCCTATTGGTTATGCTCGTAGTCATTGTTCATAGGAAGTCTTCAACTTCGGACTATCATAATTTCTTCGCCTGAACTCCGGTTTGGATGTTCTTGGACTCTATGGAAAGACCTTTGAGTCTATAATCCATCCATATATAGCTTGATAATATTGAAACTCATATTAAGTCCAAAAATCATGAAAAACAGTAGGCCTTGTTGGTTCTGCTCGTAGTCACTGTTCATAGAAAGTCTCCAACTTCGGACGGTCATAATTTCTTCGCCCGAATTCCGTTTTGGATGTTCTTAGACTCTGTGGAAAGCCCTTTGAGTATAGAATCTATCCATATATAGATTGATGAATTTGGAATGATAGTAAATAGCTCATAAGTATACATGGTAACCATAGTTATTCATGCATATAATGAGATTTAGTAAATAAATGATTATGAAAACCTCCGCGCCATGACTACCGGATGACAATAATTATTAGGGAATATGTGATATATGCTGGGCTATGTCTATGGATTATGCCTTGGGAGGAGCACAGTACAGAGGATAGATGGGCATGCATTAGGGAAAACAAGTCTGGAGCATATTGATCAGAGTGGCCCATTTAGTTATTTCACCGGCGCCTTCGGGCCTTACTTAGATGATCATTGTCTCGTACGTGTCACGAGCGCCTTCGGGCCCTTATAGACCAGCATTTCGTATAGTGGTCTGAGCGCTTTGAGGCCCTTATAGTTTCCTTTATCCACTTCTAAGGATTATGCAGGCATGAAACATAAGAACAAATCTTTAGATATAGCGTATGAAAATGATATGATATGATAAAAGCGTAAGCACGTATCACGTGACAAAATATATTGTGAGAACATGAAACAAAGTGTAAAATGATATGAAATGTATATGAACGTTGATAAGAAATGAAACATGGCATGATAAGTAAATATGAGATATGTATAAGTATGTTTAAATGATATGATATGTGAGATGTGTATGCATGTGTATAGAAGTGTGATGACCCTTATTAGAGGTCATCCACTGTAATATTAATTCCCACTAAGCTACTATAAGCTTAGCATGGGTGTTCGTGTAGGTATAGGAAGCGGCTTGAGAAGTCCGGACCTCCCACATCGGCTGACCAAGGCGACACACTACTAGGGTGCCACCAAGACCTTTTGGCCTATTTTTGTATATGTTTTGTTTTTGTAAACAATGTAAATATTGTAAATGTTGAACACTTCCATATATGGAGCTTGTATATATTTTGTAATCCGCTGCTACATAATATAGTACAAGTTAGATGTTTAACATTATATGAATGATTAGTGCCCAAAAAGTGCTATTTTGAGGCTTATTTTTAATAGGTTTAGGCGCTTTGTACTAATTGTATGTTAACCCAATTGACATGTTCGGTCCCTATTGTACCGATCGCATTCGGAAGTGCATTTTTTGTAGTTTTTATGAATTGGAAGCCAAATGTGTGTCAACCTAATCATAACAAAGTCGAGTTAGTTTCCGTCAATTTCATATGGTTTTATCAATTTAAACAAGTGGAATGAAGAATATCAAAGCAAGAAGAAATGGAATAGTGCAAAAGGGAATAGTAGCGTAGGAAGCAATGAAGCATTGATGAGAGCGATTGGAGCAATTGAGAATTTAAGCTACAACTTGAATTTTAAATATCACTTAAGAAATTAACGTACATACTTGAAAATTCAAAGTACTGCTATGCTGCGATTTTAGCTGTATTAGCAAATTCACTGTGAATAGCGAAAATCCTCTCCCTGTTTTTGTGATCCAAACGGCCCCGTTTTTGGTTTTTCTCATTTTTACCCTTGTAATAGCTTTTGTTTTGGTTTGTTTTTGTAATTTCCCTTGCTCTGAGCCATATATAAGCTAGAGTCAAGGTTTGTAAACATCAATCAAATCAACGTATGAATTACAGGCGAAGCTTCGGCTCTCTAAGCGTTTCCACACTTCTTCCTTTCTTACATTTTCTTTTCTATTTTCTCGGCTGCCAAACACCCTTTGATGATGACAAATCAAGGATGTTCGGCTAAACCTCCCCCATCCTTGAAGGGGAAGGCCACTGGGTGCTAGTTTTGAGGTAGGCCACATGTTCTCTTGTTTTTCATGCGCGCATTTATGGGTATTGGGATCCACATCTCACCTTAGGTTAAAATCTTCTAAACCTACCCTCACTAACGTGTATTTGGCAAGCTTTTTGGTTACAGTGGATGCTTATCTTTAGATTCACTGTCATCGATTCAAGATTGTCTCTATTGAATTCTTATGGGATTAGTTTTATGAGATGTGTTTTATTTGTCGGGGACATTTATGCTTATTAAATGCTATGTTTAGTTTTAGGGTTTAGGTTTTAATGCCAAATGAAGATCCGGTTTGGGAAATAACTATATGTCATTATCTCCAACACGAGGAAAAAGACCCGAGAACATGTTGATTTCCTTAGAACCCACCTAAGCAGTGGCAGGAATAAGGGATATCTTTCATTTGTTTTTCACTTGATTCAGTTTAAACATTCTGCCTCATGTTTTAACAAGCTTGAGAAATAAGTCAAGTTACCATTTTTTGATTTCATAAATCGTTTGCCAGAAAACATGCTGTGTTCCATTTCAGTTGCCTCGCGTTGACCATTATGGCGGATGGAGTGGATCTCAAATATTAATGGTCCGGGTTCACCTGTATAACGAATCAAATCGACGCGACCGCTGGATCCGTTCAAGTGCATTATTTGTTGATTTATATGAGTCTTATCACCGGACCGATGAACTTCTTTGTGTTTGTGGATTTCGTTGTTTGCTGTCAAAAATAAAACGATCTTGGATTGTTTGTATGGAAACGTATTGTTCTGTTTGTTAACTGAGAGATATCGTTGATCGACGAATACTAACAAATGGAAGAGGGAAGCAATACAGTGAGTATTCGGTGGAGAGAAACCCTAGAGCATACATCGATAAGGGATTCTGAGGAGCCTTCCATGGCGGTGGCGTGACATGAGAGAAATCAAACCTATGTAGACTATGAGGGGAATATAGAGACCGTGGGCCAGTACCCTCCTACAGTGTTATCCCGACTTAGCCATCTCCTCCGCATCCGCGTTATGCCTCTTTGTCTCAGCCTCGACCACATGACCAATCTCCCAGGTTGAGCGAGCAATTAGACCTTACCAAGCGGTGGGTGATATTTGTGGTAGAAAAAAATTCAATGCCCGATTGAGTCAATCCATCTTGTGGAGAACCCACGGAACAAAAATTAGATGGGTTTCAAAAGTGAAATGGATTCGACAGAATTTTGTGACTGCAATGTTGATTTCAAAGCTTGCCCGGCTTGATCATGAGGGAAAAGAGTCGGAGGAGAGTGCCTAGTGACACACCATAGTAGAGGAGCATTCGGAACAGCAACTACAAGAAGAGATGATAGAGGATTTTGTAGAAGTTGTTGAAGGGTTATCTAAATCCTCAAACATTGGTGTTGCTTTTTGGCCTTGGAAAAAGAAGAGCAATCCATTGCCTTGATAGCGAGGGAGGCGTGGAAAGGAAGAAATAGAAGAGCCCCCCAGTCCACTTGCCCAGAAGCAAAAAACAGCCCATTTTGCCGATTATCATATCTGCCTTCCCACATGGCACAACCCATGCCCAAAACACCTACCACTGAGCCACGATTTGCCCATGCGCCATGCGAAAACTTCGAGGTGTGGCCCTTTGTGCGAATTTTGCTACTATCAAAAACAATGGCGGCTGCCCCTGCGCCTGTAGCATGAGTGGATGGATTGGGTGCGGGTTGGTTGGAGCACCGAGACCGGCATTTAATAGCTCCACGAGTTCAATGACCTCCTAAGGCTTGAGGAACGAGTTTACAGAGGGAAACACAGTCTCCCTCACGTTTTGTTTTCACTTTTCTAGTTTTATTTTATCATTATTTTGTTTGCTTGGATTAGTTAATTTTTCTTGTTAGATTTTCTCTAATTTTTAAGTTAATCTTTGTTTAACGTTTTCCTTTTCTGCAATTTTCTTAATTTTTGTATTAATTTTTTGCGGTTTAAATTGAAATTTGAAAGCCGGATTAGAAGAAATTGACGAGAAGCAAGCCGAAGGAAGATCGCCTGGGAGTTTGCCAACCATAGCGAAAATCCCCCGCAATGGTAGTGGTATGTTTACTATCATATGAAATTTCGCTATGATAAGCAGTAAGTAATACGACTATTCCCCACTAAAAACAAAACAGTGGATAGTAATTAAGGTAAAAAAAAAAAAAAAAAAACTTTTGTTTTTATTTTTAATATCAAAAATTTTTTTTTTTAAATTTTCTTTTATAATAAAAAAAAAAGTTATTTTATTTTTATAAAAAAAAACGTTTGTTTTTTATTTTTATTTTTATTTAAAAAAAAGAAAAAAAATTTAAAAAAAAAAAGAAAAACAAAATTTATTTTTTATTTTATATAAAAAAAAAATTTTGTCTCTTTAAAAAAAAAGTTTTTATTTTTATTTTTATTAAGTGTTTTATTTTGTGCAAAAAAAAAAAAAAAAATTATTAATACACATAGCGAAAATTTCGCATACAGAGCATAATTTTCGCTACCATAGCGAAATTTCGCTATGGTAGCAAAATTTTCTCTATGGTATGAAAGGGAGATTTTCTCACATACCTGATTTGCCCCCTTTGATTTGTTTAAAACTCAGCAACTTTTTTTATCGAACTCTTGTTTTAGGCGTTTTGAGTACTTGTTGGAAGAAAACAGAGTGTAAAGATCAAATCTAACGAAGGCACTTTGAAATTTTATGAAAGTGAAAAGAGTTTAAGTCGTAACTGGGTAATAATGACTTACCGAGTCTCATCAACAACGATCCCTCTCGTCAAGGAGGTAACACTTCCTTCCTAACTTTCAATTCGAGGCCCCATTTCGGACACTGAGATATTTGTTGGAGATTTAGCGAAGGAAGTGGCAAACATATTTTATCTTGTTATTAATTTTGAATAATAATTTGTGATGTTCGTTAACTTTGTGGTTTCTTTTTTGTGAAGTGTTATACTATACAACTTATTTTGTTCAAAGCTATTTTATTTTTTGTGTGCTTTGCCTAACACATTGGTTTAAAAAATTGAAAACTTTGATTCTGTGATATTGATTAGTTCCTGCCTAGATTAAGTGGATGATCGGTTCGAAATCTTGTTGCTTTACGACCTTTTTCTGGCCTCACCTTTGGCTAACCAAGAGCACATTGAGTTTCAATGATGGGTTGAAAACTGTGACTCCTTTACTTTTGCCTGACCACCCTGGTTTTAGTTGACCACCTTTAACTTAGGTTAAGGACCCTATGAATAGAAGGCGATGTGTCTTCCAAAATAAAAAGAAATGAAAAGAAAAGAAAAAAAAAGTTAAAAAGAAAAAAAAAGAAAGAAAATTGCGACGCTTTACCTTGAAACAGCACAGATCCGAGAGTGCTGTGGCGAGAGTCTTTAAAGCTCGGTGCTACTAAGCGATTGGTTTCAGGAGTCACTTTGGAGCTTAGTGCTCGCTACATGGGTGAATGGTGGGAGGTTCAGTAAGTTGTAGGTCTTCGGAGTTTCGAAATCAGTGAGATTGGGAGTGAAGCTTTGAAGAGTTAGTGGTCGAAGATCCTCATGACTTGGTGCCCTAAGCCTTGAGTGGTTGGGAGTCATCGGTGAATCCGGATTATGGATGAGGTGGAGTTCCTCGACATTGCCTACAACTAAAAAAGTTGTGGAATAAGAGTGGGTCCTGATCTATTATTTAGGTTGGTTGGCATGCTAGGTTGTGGCGGTAGCTAGGTTGGGGGAAGTGCGGTTGTGGTTTATTATTGAGGCGATCAAGCGAACACTTAGATTTTGGTGGAAGTTTCTGGTTGATTCATCGAGATGGAGGCTCTTTTGATACTCAATTTTGTATGGCATTCATTCTCTCAAGATAGTTATTGGACAAGGCTTTGATGATTCTTACTTAGGGTTAGGCACTACTCATTCACAACCTTTTTGAAATATATTTTTGTGAACATAATTTTGATTTTGTTTAGTATGCTCTATGTTTCTTTCTTTCTTTCATTGCTTGTAGGGACTAGCAATGTGTGGAGTTAAGAGTGTGATTAGTGCCCCGAAAAGTGCTATTTTGAGCCCTATTTTTAATGGGTTTTGGCGCTTTGTATACTAGTGTTATAATTAACCAAATTGACATGTTCGGGTCTGACCAGCCTTCGATCGCATTTAATTTGTTTTTGTAGTTTTTTACGGGGTGGAAGCCAGTAGCCGTGTCAACCCAATCATAACAAGTCGGGTTGATTTCCATCATTCGCATGGTTTTCTATCCAATTTCGGCAAGCGGGAATGAAGAATATCAAATCGAAAAATGGAATAGTCTGAAAGGGAATAGTAGCGCGGGGAAGCAATGAAAGCGATGATGAACAATGCACGAGCGATTGAAAATTTCGCTGGCAGTTTTGCTTTATCATGGCGAAAATTACGTGCATGGAAAATTCAAATTTTGCTTATGCAATTTTATTTATGATGAGTGAATTTATATCATAGCGAATTGTCGTATGATAAGAAATTCCTTTGTGCATAAATGAAAATCTCTCTCCCTGTTTTGTGATCCCAGCGACCCTGGATTTTTGTTTTCTCCTTTTTACCCTTGTAATAGCTTTTGTTTTTGGTTTGTTTGTAATTTCCCTTGCTAAAGAGCCATATATAAGCTAGAGTCAAAGGTTTGTAAGCTCTCAATGAATCAGTATTATTTTAGGGAGAAGCTTTGGAAGCTCCCAGTTACTTCTGCTTCTTCTCCTTTCTTTCCATTTTCTTTTCTATTATATGGCATTTTAGCACCCTTTGATGATGACAAATCAAAGGGATGTTCGAAGCTAAACCTCCCCATCCTTGAGAGGGAGAGGCTAGCCCGAGTGCAGTTTTGAGAATTAAGCCACATGTTCTCTTGTTTTTCATCTTGGCGCATTTATGGGTATTTAAGTCCTGCATCTCACCTTAGGTTACCAAATCTTTACAAAACCTACCCTCACTAACGTGTATTTGGCAAGCTTTTTTGATTCTGAGTGGATGCTATCTTTAGGTCAACATCATCCCGAGTTAGTTGTGTACGCTATGTGTGTGAATTCACGTAGGTTAGTTATGAGATGTGTTTTTATTTGTCGAGGACATTTATGCTTTATTAAATGCTTTATGTGTTTAGTTTAGGGTTTAGGTTTTTAATGCCAAATGAAGAAGATCCCGGTTTGGGAAATGACTATATGTCATTATCTGACACGAGGAAAAGACAGAGAACATGTTGATTTCCTTAGAACCCTAAACCAATAGCCCGAGACTTCAAGGATATCTTTTTCAAATTTTATTTCACTTTTGTTCCCAGTTTATAACCATTCTACCTCACTGTTTTTAACAAAACCCCAAAATCCAAATTAAATTCACCATTTTTGAACTCCACTGCAAATCATTTGTACAAAGAAAACCCATCCCTGTGTTCGACCCTAGAGCCACTATACTGCAGTAGCTTGACTACGACAGTAGGAGGAAATTTAGGATATAAATATTGATGATTCCGGATCACCCTACTGTGGCATGAATCAATGAATGAACAAGCTTAAAGGTTATAAGTTTATAAAAAAAAAAAAAAAATGACACCCTTGCTTGACACCGTGTGCCAAGTTGGGGGCGTCACAGTTTAGTGTGCAAGCTAGGTTTAGGCATTTGGAAAAAGTGTCTTGGGTAGGATACTTTACTCACATAGTAATGTGTTGGCATATCTGGGATGTCCTTGTTTTGTATATTGTCTAGAATGGATTGGTTATCAAACATAGGGCCATAGTTAGTTTATTGATAAGAACATAGTTGTCCTTAAATGTCCCGACATCGGAAATAGTACGAGGTGTATCGTCACAGACAATACCAAAAGTTATTTCAGCTATGGAAGCCCTACGTTTTCTAAGAAAAGGTTGTGAATCCTTTTTGGTTTTGATCCTTGATTCCTAAATAGAGTAAGTGAATTTCGAAAATATTCTTGTGATTAGGGAGTTCCCTGATGTATTTCCCGAGAAATTACCGGGAGTACCACATGAAAGAGAAGTGGATCTCTCTATTGAAGTTGTATAAGGAACGACTCCTATTTCGAGGGCACCTGCCGCGAACCAATCAGGCGGGCGAAGGTTGAGAGACTCAACTACGAGGAACTATTGGATAAGGGGTTTCATCCGACCTAGTGTCACCGTAGCCCAGGAGTGCCCGTAGGTTTTATTTGTTAAGAAGAAAGATGGCACTCTTTGGATGTGCATTGACTACCGGCAAATAAACAAAGTGATAGTTAAGAATAAGTATCCGTTGCTAAGAATAGAGGATTTATTTGACTAGTTGAAAGTAGCAAGTGTCTTTTCGAAGATAGACTTGTGATCGGGATATTATCAACTCTAGGTTAAAGAGGTTGATGTCCTGAAAACAGCTTTCAGAACTCGTTATGGCCATTATGAATTTTTAGTAATGCCATTTGAGTTGACCAATGCTCCGACTGCATTTATGGACCTGATGAATAGGGTTTTCCACCCCTATTTGGATCAATTTTTGGTGGTATTTATTGATGACATCCTGGTGTATTCTAAGGATGCATAGGAACATGAACACCATTTGTGGATAGTATTGCAAATTCTGAGAGAGAAACAGTTATTTGCAAAGTTAAGTAAATAATGAAGTTTTGGGCCCAGGAAGTGTCGTTTGGTCACATTGTATCTGGCGAAGGTATTAGAGTGGACCTAGTGAAGAAAGTCAAGGCGGTCGTGATTGGAAACCTCCTCGAAATGTAGCAGTGGTGAAGAAGTTTCCCAGGTTTGGTGGTTATTATCGAGATTTGTACAAGGATTTTCAGTTATAGCATCCTCACTTCCAAGATTACTCAGAAAGGTGTGAAGTTTGAGTGGGATGATAGGGTACCAATCTAGCTTTGAAAGGTTAAAGAAATCACTGGTTGAAGCACCGGTGTTGATTCAACTATGGGTGGGGTATACTGTATAGTGATGCTTCAGGCATTGGTTTGGGATACGTATTGATGCAGGATGGGAAAGTGGTGGCTTATGCTTCCAAACAGTTGAAACCGTATGAACAAAACTATCCCACTCATGATTTAGAGTTAGCAACTGTAGTGTTTGCTTTGAAAATTTGGCGACACTATTTATATGGAGAAAAATGTAAATTTTCTTGATCATAAGTACGAAATATTTGCTATACGGGAAAGACTTGAACTTGAAGGCGGCGTCGGTGGGTGGTGTTTAAAGACTATGATTGTATAATTGATTACCACCACCAGGAAAGCAAATGTAGTGGTAGAAACCTGAGTAGGAAAATGATTTACGCTTTGTCTTTGAAAGATTATGGTGGAGATTTGATTTTGATGGAGCCTTGTTGGCTCAATTGGGAATTATCTGGGATTTGAAGCAAATGAAGTAAATGCTGAAGCATGATGCAAGTTACAAGAGATAGTTCGATTAGTCGATGCGGAGACATGACCAGTGCCATAGATGAAGAAGTGGGTTTGTTGTACAAGAGTAGATTATGTGTACCAAATGATATGGATTTGAGAAAGAATATATTATATGAAAGGCATAATACTGTTTTCATCATGCACCCTGGAGGTAATAAAATGTACCAGGATATGAAAAAGTACTACTGGTGGCGAGGGATGAAAAAGGACATTTTTGAGTACATATCTAAGTGTTTGACGTGTTAGCAAGTAAAGGTTGAATACCAAGTACTAGCCGGTTTATTGAATCCCCTTCCAATTCCCCAATGGAAGTGGGATAACATTACTATGGATTGCGTATCCGGTTTTCCCCTTACCCAAAGGAAACATGATGCAGTTTGGGTAATTGTGGGCCAAATTGACGAAGTGCTCGCCCTCTGGGTCAGGCACCCGGCTACTCCGTGGATTGTCTAAGCGGAACTTTATGTGAGTGAGTTGTCGGATTGCATGGGATTCCCCTTATCGATAGTGTCCGACCGCGGTCCCACACGGTTCGATCAGGTTTTGGAAGGAATTCTGATCGGCTTTTGGTATGAGAGCCCCGAATTTTTACTTACGGCTTTCCATCCCGCAAGCAGATGGAGCTGATCGGAAAAGAAGTGATACATGTGTTGGAAGATATGCTTAGTGTATTAGATTTTAGGAAGTTGGGACCAGGTACATTCCACTCATGGAATTTTCCTATAACGCGATTCATAGATCAGACATTAGTATGGCCTTGTATGAAGCTTTTGTATGGAAAGATGAGCTGTATGTATTTGGACACATAGTTGCATGAGCATAAGATTTTTGGTCCTGATTTAGTAAAGGACATGGAAGAAAAAGTTCGGATTATTCAGCAAATGTTAAAAGCTGCCAGTGATAGACAAAGGTCTTTTGCTAATTTGAAGAGAAAGGATATAGAGTATGAAGTTGGAGACAAAGTGTTTTTAAAAGTATCTCCGTGGAAAAAGATACTTCGTTTTGGAAGAAAAGGAAAATTGAGTCCAAGATTCATTGGCCCTTACGAGATTTTAGAAAGAGTTGGACCAATAGAGTATTGTTTGGCACTCCCTCTGGAGTTAGCCAAATTACATGATGTATTCCATGTGTTTATGCTTCGGAGATATTGTTTTGATACATCGCACATATTACCAGTTCAAGATATACAAGTACAAGAAGATTTCACTTTGTTGAAGAGCGAAAGCTATTATAGATCGTGAAATAAAGAGCGATTCTGAAACAAGAAAAGTCCCTCTGGTAAAGGTGCTTTGGCAACATCACGGCATGGAATAAGTGACATGGGAACGGGAATCGTGATGGTCTGATACCTCAGAGCTCTTCGATTCGGGTATTTCGAGGATGAAATTTATTTAAAGGAGGGATTGTAATACCCCCAAAATATGCCCCTAATTTAATAACTTTCATCATTTAGGGTATATTATAAGTGCATTTGATATTTTTCAAAATTAATATTTTCTAAGTGAGAAAATTTGAAACTAGAAAATTATGCAAGCCAAAAATAGAATTGTAATTTGTCAAAAGTGACATAAAGTCATATGACAAGAAAGATGAGAGGCTCATGTAAAGCCTTTGAAATTGGTGCAAATAATAAAAAGTGGGAGGACTAAAGGTAATAAAAGAAAAATTGACATATAAAAGGCAAAATATCTCAAGTTGATTCTCTGTTTTGGGAGGAAGTGGCGTGAAAGGAAAGAAGAAAGAGAAAGAGAAAGGAAGAAGAAGAGGGAGAAGAACAAAGGTATGGAAGTCTAGTTTTTTTTGTATGCAAACTATGATTTTGGTATGAATTTTAGTATGGAAGTGATATGGGTTTTTGTAGTTAGTATGGATTTTTATTGTTAGTATTGTTGATTGTTGTTACTGTTTTGCACTCGTTAGTTTGGATTGGATGCTATGCTTTTGTGTAAATCTTGTGTGGATTTTGAACTTTGGTTTTATTCCTACTTTTGGGCTGATTTGGGGATTGATTGTAGGATGGTTTTATGTCGTGTTTTTGGCATGTTTTGTGCCGTGTTTGTGGCATGTTTTGTGGCCTCAATTGGGGAGGATGTGTAACGATGGACGAGGCATTAGGATGGTTTCGGGTCAAAATGGCATGTACGGGCCCCTTAAGGAGCTCTCTAACCTGTTGCATTAAAAGCCCACCTTATTACATGTTTGGAGCTCAAGTGAAGCACGGTACATAATTACGTGGGTTTCACACCTTGCATTGTCTTTTTGCACACCTTCAAGCCACCAACTTCGGACAGTCATAACTTCTTCGTCCAAACTCTGTTTTGGATGTTCTTTGACTATATGGAAAGCCCTTTGAGTCTAGAATCCATCCATATATAGCTTGATAATATTGGAACTCATATTAAGTCCAGAAATTAAGAAAAAGCGGTGAGGCCTGTGAGTTACGCTTTCGTGATCCTTCATAGGAAGTCTTCAACTTCGGACGGTCATAATTTCTTTATCCAATTTCGGTTTGGATGTTCTTGGACTCTATGGAAATCCCTTTAGTCGTCATCCTTATATAGCTTGATAATATTGGAACTGTAGTAAGTCAGAAATCATGAAAAATAGTAGGCTGTTGGTTTGCTTTCGTAAATCCACTTTATTCATAGGAAGTCTCAACCCGGACGGTCATAATTGCCAAGTACAAATTCATTTGGGATGTTCTTGGACTCTATGGAAGGCCCTTTGAGTCTAGAATCCAAACTTAAAGTTTTCCTGTCCTCAAGCAAATAAAAGACTATTTGTTTGTCTCAAACAAAAAAAATTTATTTTTAAGGACATTTTTATTTCAATCATCTTTTCAATTAAATCTGCAATTTGGCCTCAGTAGCATTTTAGTTGTGATATCAATTCTAATTAAGCTTCCTTTTCAGGATCCTAAAAATTTTGAATATAGCATATAATTCATAGTCAGTAAACAGTTACAGTTCTTGACCTAATGAGTGTGTGTTGGTCTTCCCTTTATGACTAATTTGCAGATTAGGTAGCCTTATGAGACTCACTATGCAGAATGGTATTCTCTTTAGAGTGACTTAGGTCCCATAGGCTTGTTGGTAATATCATTCTCCACTAATTTAGGCATAACACAACCCTCAAGATCAAATAGGTCTTTTAAGCTTGTAATGTATGGCTAGGGTACTTGGGTAGATAATTGGACATTTTAGGTTCAAATTCACCCAGGGCTGCACTTGTTTTCAACACGCTTTACACTTCTAGCACTCATCACTTTTTCATCTAATCAAAAAATTTTCAAGAGCACCCCCAAAATTGATTTGGTGCATCTTTCTTCATGTTTCCCACGATGGCTTTTTCTTTCTCCATTTTTTGTTTCAATTTTAGTTTCTCAACTCAGAAGCTATTTTTCCTGTCATTTTGTTTAAGGTTTGGAATGGTGCAATGTTTTGCCTTCTTAAGATTTCTACTACCCTTTAACAAGCTTTGGGTCAACAACTCCCATACCAGTTGGCATTATGGTACTAGGTGTAGAACACCCTTAAGGACTTAATTGCTCAAGGGAAGCAGACTACAAGGCAAAACTCGCTCCTCCTTGAAACTACACAATTTTCAACTTCTCAGTTTTTGTTGTGTACCTCATTTATACATCCGTTTCTCACTTCTTTTTCTTCCCCATCCTTAGTTCTCATTATTTTCTATTTTTCAAAATTTTACTCCCCTAAACTTGTCCTTTTGTTCATTTTTGCTGCACTTACTTTGCAGTTTTGGGCAAACTCAGGGTTCTTAGCTACAAGTTCAGATTTTAAGGAAGAGTTAAGGTTTTTCTTTGTGGCTTTGATGATAAAAATGGCTTTGAGGCTCAAACAATGTACTAAGGTATATGCATATAAGCATATCAAAGGGTAGGCTTTGAAATGCACAAACTATCCAAGGATGGCCTAAATAATTTCCTGCTGGTTGTAATGCCTAGGATTTCGCCTTGAATAATAATACAACAAGTTCTAGGACCTTTTGAGATTGACTGATAGTAAGTCCAATAAAGTATTCCTAACCCAAGCATAATTAATTTTCAAGGTACTTATGACTAATGTGTCAGTCTAGTCATTTCCTGAACTGTATTGTTCAATCAACTAGAATTAAAAACCTTATTAATATTTATTTCAATTTTAGTCTTTTAGAATCTAAAATTTCAGCTTATTTGTCCTTGACATCACAACTTAAAATATGTTTCAATCATTCAACACTGATATTTTAACCCTTTAATATTTTCATCTCAGCAATTATGCATTAAGTACAACTGAATTCTCAATTATTCATCAAAGCAAACCATAAACTTAATTTTTTTTTTTACAAATCATAAAAATATAAAATGAAAAGAAAATAAGAAGAAGAAGAAGAATAAGACTAAGAATAAGAAGAAGTGTGACGCCCCAAATCCAGGGGTCCCGTTGACAACCAGTCAACCCGCGGAATTCCTATGGATTTCGGGTGACCTGATATTACACTGTTATGTCCCATTTATCGGGATCCATATTATCAAAAAAAATCGGGCAGAGCCTCCTTTGTTCAAAGAGCTCTACCCAACATACAACCTGAATAACAATATAATTATAACCCATCTAGGTCTCAATAGAAGAAGTATTGACCTCACAGGGTCCATATATCCATATATATATCCCTTTACCAGGATTCATTCATTCACATTTAAATCTAAAATATGAAAATAAAATGCTTAATTACAGTCCATAAGAGTCTGATCACAACCCTCTTACCATAATTACATACCCGACTATTTATACAATAGTCCAAAAGAATTTAATTACAATTCTTGTTTTACATAAAATACTTTTTACAAAAGTATTGTTAAGGCCACATGTCGGCCTTCTTCACAATCACAGCCTCGTCGGAGCGCCGTCTCCTTATAAACTCCCTGTATCCGAAAAAGGGGGGTTATCCCCGCGACGGGGTGAGCAATACCCAGTAGTGATAATCTCCGACAAGGGTTACTTCCCACCTAAGTGCTCATACAATGATCAAACCAACCCTTACACATCTAAGTGAAAATGTCTACATGAATGTCGTATGTCATGCATGGAATGTCTTCATACCCATATCCCAAGTCACTCACCGACTCCCTCACACATGCATATGCCAAGTGTGACAACCACACCGGGTGGCTAAATGACACACATATACCGAGCTATTACCGCCACCAAAGCACTCCAATGCAAATGTCAATGGGCAACTAATTCAGTCAATCCCACCATCACACAACTTGAAGTCTATGTGATAAATCCGCACGTCTTCTTGGGCAACAGAACTTTTCTACTTTACGCCGCGCCCTTCCCTTACACTCCATACAAAACTTTTGGATCACACCGCGGCCCCCTACACTCCATGTTCCGTGCTTTTCACCCGAGGGATTAACGGCCCCCCTTCGCTTCGCCCAACACACATTAATTATGTTTCACTTTTTATGTTTTAAACCGTGAGACATTTATTGGACGTCGTCCAAAGTACGAGTTCACTACCCCTTCATCAACACCGATGATGGATGACCATACCCATGCACACACCCAATATGTTGATGTCTCTGTGCATATGAAATGCAGATATGTCATTTCATGCTATGTCATGCTACATGCATAATAAGAGCTACACACAACATTTATAAATTTCGGATAATTATATTTCCTACATATAACATCACCATTTCCATGTTAATACATAACGCAAGCACATATTAACATGATTTTTACACACAACAACATGTTATTTAATATTTTCCAACAATAACACACCAAATGGCCCATATCTCGGACCCACATAAAACAGAGCACCTCTTGGTCCCTTCATGGTTCGTCACCGAATTACTGTGATACCGAAACACACCATAAAACCTGAAGACAAACTGGGCCTCGGATTAAAACCAAACCGAACCTTGGGCCCGAGACTACTAAAAACAACTGTGACGCCATTGTGGACTGTCAAAACAAAGCCTCGGTGAGCCAAATGACCGTTTGAAACAGTCCCAAAAATTCCTAAAAATTCCTACACTCAGTCCTAAAATTTTGGGACTAAAATTTACGGCCTCTCACGGCCTCTAAGAAAACCTCAAGCCATTAAATGGCCTTTACGCTAGAAATAACCTAAGTAGGAAAATTCCCTACCTCGTGGAGTTTGACGAAACTCCAAGATTTTGGTACCTACACGTAGCTTCATGATGACAGTGGGATAAACTTGCCTTTGTGACCACGAAAACCTATACGTCCAATTTCCGTAGATCTTAGAAAAAAGCGAAATATTTTTTTTCTTTTCTCTCTCTTCTCGCTCTCCCGTTTTCCTTCCTTCCTTTGTTTTCCTTTTTTTTTTTTTGCCATGTGTCCATCTCTCATTCGGGTCCATTTCTGCACCGAAACAATTTATTTATTTTCAGTTCAATTTATTTTAAATGAACTTAGCTCAAGAAATTTCCTGACTTCCGAGATTTTCGTAAAAATTTCGTCTCTGGAGTCACTGCCGACTTATCACCCAGAAACTCGTAAAAAAATTCCGATTATCTCAAAATTCGACGAAATTTTTCTGGGTTACTAGATTTTGTGAGACAAATTTAACGGCTCAGTCCGTTTCGTCATCCGAGATTTAGAGAATTTTCTATGCTTCCCTGAACCATTATGACAATTTATTATATTAATATCATTTTGCCATTTTTTGAAAATTTCTAATTTTCTCGAGTTTTACAAGAAGAAAAAAGACAATCTGCACACCGAATTCCGAAACCGCTTTTCATTTATACATTTATTCACAAAGAACTTAATTACGAAGATTGAATTTCAGAGAGAGAAAGAAAGAAATATATTTGGTTCATTTTTTTTTCTTTGGTATTTTGAGGGTTTGAGATTTACTAGTTCATATTCATAACCAACATGAGATGGAGTAAATTCAGCGATTGAGGGTTATGGTTTTGCAGTTGTGCTATTTTCTCCCTTGTTGAGGGAATACCACTTTCGCGTTATAGTATTTTTCCTAATTAGCTCATTCTGTCTCAACCTAATAGAATTCAAAGCACTCTCAAACTCACCTTGGGCATTATACATTCTGATCAGGTTGGCATTAACCATATCCAAGCTATCATTCCAAAGTTTCTCCCTGTAGTTCAAGGTTGACTCCAATTCCTCATCTCTCTTTTGGATGGTTACTTTGATCTCCTTTTGATGCTCCTTGTACAAATACCTAAAGCGCTGAATTTTGCTTTTGCCAGCATTTTGCTCCATCTTTTCTTTGATCTCCAGACTCAACAACTTGCTCCTCTTCAATCGCTTCACCGATGAAAGCTTTCCTCTCTCTCGAACTCAAATTCTGTGGCTCTATCCTCTCAAATAGCTCTCTCTCCACTCATTAATATCCCTTTGTTGAGGTCAGCCACATAGATTATTTTCTCTCATCTTCAACTCCTCATCAAAATGTGTTTCCCTCCACCTAAGCTCTTCTCTTATTTTCTTATCTCCTTCATCAAAGTCAGCAGCTTAGAATTGCTGCTCTCTTCATTTGGAGCTCTTCTTTTCCCTCTTTCTTCAGCTCTAACTGGAGCTGGTGTTGCTTCTTGTGCAGTGGTGAGGGAGATCACTGGTTGCTCAAAATGGGATTCAACCCCCTCCTTTCTTCACTATCACTCTCTTTTTCAACCTCTACTGTAGGGACTGGCTCCTTAGGCTGTTCCTTTGTTCTCTTCCTTTTTCTTCTTCTCTCTACCTCTTCACCCTCTACTGGAGCATTGAGGGCTCCAATAAGAGTGAGAGGAGAGGCCTTTGTGATTTTCTCTTCTTCTTCATTAAATTTTACTCCCCCCTTGATGCACAAGGGAGTGATCAAGGAGGGGTGGGGGATATTCCTTAAGAAGTTGTTCTCAGCATAGTCCATAATGGACTCCTTGATAATCTTCCCCACATCCAGCTCAAAGCCTTTGACCAACGCATACAATAGTAGTGCGCGGTCTTATCTCACAGTCGAGATGTAACACCCCAAATTATACCATGACAATTTTATAACATGTTTAGGGTATAATAAAAATAAATGTCTATTTTTCTGGAATAAGAATAAAATAAGAAAAAATCCGGAATTAATACAAGAGTTAAGGGTAAATTAGTAATTTACCAATTCAGGACTTAAGGGTCATAATCTATCGAAATTAATACAAGAGTTAAGGGTAAATTAGCAATTTACCAATTCAGGACCCAAGGGTCATATTCTATGAAGATTGTATGTTGAAGTAGGATTGAATAAGTGGAATTGCAAATAAAAGGAAAAGAAATGATCAAATAGAAAAGTAAAAAGTGTTAAAATTTGATAAAGCCAAACATGGCTTTAAGAGAAACTCATTTTTTTTGGCTTTTGGATAAGGCAAATTCGGTGAAGAGAAGGGAAGGAGAAAGAATAGAAGAAAAAGAAGAAAGAAAAAAGAAGAAGAGAAGTTCAAGAAAAGCCAAGGTATGGAAACTATTTGTGTATGGAATACTTGAAGGGTTTCGTGGGAGGCAACACTTGCCAGTAGCAGAGGAAATACAAAAAAATCCCAATAAAAACCCATCCAAGGACCCTAAGTAGCATCAAAACCGGTTCTATAACAAAGAGAAGGGTGTAGGATTACCTTGTGTTGGTTCCAAAACTGAGCTAGTGGTCGGGGCAGCTTTAGACCGAAGCGAACCAAGTCCTAGGTTCGCCTCTAACGGTATCCACACGAAGAGTGAAGCCGACAACCTCCAAGGCAACGGTCTCGCAATGGGTCCCTTGCATAGCTAAGTCCCGATCAAGAGGAAGAACCCTGCCCTCAATCTCTAGAACACTTTCTTTGGAGATGAGAGAACACACTTTGCTTCTTTTCTCATGAACTCTCTTTTCTCAAAAGGAGCATCATTCTTTAGGGTTTTCCATAGCATTCAATTTATAGGAAAACTCTCATCATGTCTAATGACCAAAATGCCCCTCACTCTAAGTGATGATAGGAGACACGCATCCCTATGCGTTCTGGCGAGTTCCCACACGACCCAAAGCCGAGGTACAAGCCCAAACCTATTATCTCTTTAAGTGATGAATTTCGAACCCTGGATTCCACTAATCCCGTGACATATAATTCATGAGAATTAACTCCCCATATTCGATCACATCCAACCGCTTCATACGCCCACACTCTTCTAAGTGTGCTAATCTTAATAGGTTCCTGCTATGTTGGCCACTGATTCAACTATCAATTAAGCAAGTCAAGATTGGCATCTAGCAAACACATCGCTTAATTCCTAATCGACCTGAGAGTCGCGGGTATGACATCGCATCCCCTTCCCATAGATAACATCGTGCACTGTCCCCGCACCAAACTATACCCCTACTTGGTTCGTAGTACACACTGCTAGCTCCCACTAGACCTGGGCCATGCCACACCTAGCCTAAGTTGATATTTATCTTGTCCCCAGATTCATCACTCAACCTTTATGTACTTGAAGACACTCCTCAAGACATTTTCACTCCGGCTGTAGGATTCATGAGTAATGATCTCGACAAGAGTGGCCCAGTATACCTCCTTTATCGGGAGTACGAACTTTGTCAGGCTACTAAATTACTCCGAACACCTCAAGCCATACCCAATCCTCATCCAATGAGCGACCCCCAAGAGGCACGCTGGATTAAGGCCCAAAGTACAGGATCAACATCCAAGATATCCTCGAGCACCTCAAGTCTAAGGATATTCTCGCACCATTAGCATGATGAGACAATCATCTACATTTAACAGATAATCCATATTACTGTCTCACATAACCTCGATGTACTTAGCTACTCTTAGTAAGCATCCACACGCCAACTCGATCAACTCGATCACGCTTTATAAGATCTACCGTCGATCCAATCAAGGAGTACGACATGCTTCTGATGTCCGATCAACAATGTCCGGCCTTGTTGATCCTATGACTAGGATAATTAGACATAAACACAATTGCACATGATAGAACTTATTATCATGATCCCATCATGATTTCCTTCATGCTATGTCATGTATCATGGACTTCATTGATTCGATTAAAGATCTGTTATCAATTCAACGTATGAATATCAAATTAACGGCAAAGCCTTCGCTATTAAATAATATGTTATGCGTACAATAAGTGCTTAATGGCATTGCCTTTAGAGCACTTCTAACAAACCCCACTCGCACTAAAGACAACGCCTCAGATCTCATACCATAGGCTAGAACGTGTGATTCGTGACTCTTTCGGGAAGTGGTTTAGTCAAGGATCAATATTCGATCAAGGGGTATTTTCTATCTTTACATCATTCCCGCTAATGATCTTGATCAAGTGGTAATTTTAGTACGTGTTCGGGATTCCTTGATGAGACCGTGGTTCCTTAGTTTCAGGCTATGGGCTCCATTATTATCACAATACAAAAGCATCTGACGAACAAATGCCAGGGTACCAATTCCTAGTTCATTAATGAACTTCTTTTATCCAAACCGCTTAATGGCCGTAGTCGCTGATAAAATTTCCGATTCGCTTCTAGAACTGCTAGCCGCTTCTTGTTTGGAACTCCTTCCAAATCACCGCTCCACCATTCAACGCGGAAAACGTAACCCGACCGAGATTCGAGTCATCTCATCAAATTAGAACCTGCATCACTATACCTTCCCACAAATAAGATCCCCATCTCCATAAATCAAGAATACATCCTTACCCGCTTCAAGTACTTAAGGATATTTTTGCACCCACCCAAATTTACCCTCTCAGTTCCACTGGTATCTCGGTCGTGACACTCGTAGAGCATACGATACGCCTGGGTCTAGTACATAATATACAGTACATGATAGATCCTATCATTAAGCATATGGTATCTTATTCATGTGTGTCCTCTCATCTTCGCATTCCTGTGGATACATATGGATTTCGAGAGTGTAATCCCACTAACCATGGGGATATATCCTCTCTTGACCGCCTCCATGCTAAACCCTTCTCAAAGATTCGTCTATGTATGTAGACCGTGGAAAGACCAAGCAAACCTTTTAGTTCTATCTCTATGATCTTTATCCCCAATATATAGGTTGCTTCTCCAAGGTCTTTCATGGAGAAATTCTTGGATAACCAAATTTTGACGGATTGTAGTACCGAGACATCGTTTCCTATCAGAAGTATGTCATCCACATACAAGACTAGGAATACGACTGCACTTCCATTTGTCTTCTTATATACATAAGGTTCATCCAGATTTTGTGAGAAACCAAACTCTTTGATTGTCTCATCAAATCGGATATTCCAACTCCTAGATGCTTGCTTCAACCCATAAATGGATCTTTAAAGTTTGTAAACTTTATCGCTAATTTTCGTGATGTGAAACTCCTTCGAAGTTGTGTCATATACACTTCCTCGTCGTTTCCATCAGGAAAGCTTTCTGCCTTCACATCCATTTGCCATATCTCATAATCATAATTAGCGGCGATGGCTAGGAGTATTCTTATGGATTGAAGCATAGCTACTGGACTGAAAGTTTCGTCATAATCAACTCCTTGTTTTTGACGATAACCCTTAGCCACAAGCCTAGCTTTATAGGTAATACATTACCTTCCCATGTCCGCTTTCTTCAAGATCCATTCAGAATCTCTATGGGTTTTATCCCTTCAGGTGGATCAACCAAATTCCACACTTGGTTGGTGTACATGGAATCCATCTCCGACTTCATGGCATTGAGCCACTGATCAGACTATGAACTATTCAGAGATTCTTCGTAGGTAGTTGGCTCATCATTTTCTATGAGCAATACGTCCTTTTGTTCGCTAATGAGAAATCCATATCTCTCTGGGACATAACGTGTCCATTTCATCCCTACGAAACACTTGTGTTTTAGAAGAGTCGGCTATAAATTCATCATCATGAATTACAGCTTCAGGTTCAGTCAGATGAGACGCGTCTGTCAGAGCATCTTGAACTTCACTAAGCTCCACTTCGCTCCCACTGTATTCTCTTAAGAGAAACTCTTTCTCTAAGAAGATAGCATGCTTTGAAACAAACAACCTTTGCTCTAAAGCGTTGTAGAATTGATATCCCATTGTTTCTTTAGGATATCCTACAAACGCATTAATTTATCGATTCGTCAGTTTATCCGACATTGTCCGCTTTTACATATAGACAACCCCATACTTTCATGTGGAAAGGTGGTGGTTTCTGCTAGTCCATATCCTATATGGTAACTTCTCAACTGGATTCCTGATGAGACTCTGTTTAAGATATAAACAGCAGTCTCAAGTGCATACCCCCAAAAGGATTTGGGAAGGTCTGCCTTGCCCATCATGGACCTCACCATGTCTAACAAGGTTCGGTTCCTTCTCTCAATCACACCATTGTGTGTTTGCGGGCGTGTAAGGTGAGTCCATCGGGGACAAGATCCCATTGTCCCTCGAGATAATCTAGAAACTCTTGGCTTGGCACTCACCACCTCGACCGACTTAAGTGATTTTATATACTTCTCCCCAAGTTGTTTCTCTCTACCTCATTTATGAATTCTTTTGAACTTTTCAAAGGGCCTCAGACTTATATCTCATGAGAGATACAAGTACCCATATCGTGAATAGTCATCAATGAAGGTTATGAAGTAAACAAAACCACACCTTCCGCATGCATTATTACATAGGACCACATACATCGGTATGTATTAGGTCCAATAGTCCGTTTGCTCTTTAACCCTTTCCCTTAAAGGGTAATCTTGTCATCTTTGCTTAACAAGCATGATTCACATGTGTCAAATGATTCATAATCAAATGACCCTAAGCTTCCACACTTGTGTAACTCAGTCATGCGTTTCTCACTTATATGGCCAAGACGACAATGCCATAAATATGATGATTTGAGATTATCTCTCTTTGGTCCTTTTATTGTCATTAACATTTAATTTGGAATGAACATATCCAATATGTAAGTTCCATTGCTTTAATGTTCCAAACACCAAAGATATAATCGACATCAGAATAACAAACTATTGTCATTAAAATTTACACAAACCCTTTTGTTCAAAATATGAAACCAAAATATTGTTCTTCGTCAATGTTGGGACATAATAGCAAATTTCCAAATTTAAACAAAAACACAAGGGAGGCTCAAAACATAAGTCCTACGGCAATAAATGCGAACTTCGCACCATCACCAACCGTCGGACTCTCCTCAAGGTTTCTAATTGCTCAGCCCCGTATATAAAACCATATATGTAAGGAGCCACAACTGGTATCACATACCCATATGTTGTATAGAGAAACAGTATTAACCATAATGACATAAATACTCAAGAAGATGGTACATCACATGCCACCTTGTTCTTCTCGACTCTAAGTAGCTCATAGCCTCTTCCAATGGCCATCTCACCACAATGGAAGCAAATATCCTTGTATAAAAAAAAAAAAAGTCCCTTTTCGGGTAGTCTCTTTGCCTTTCTTCTTTGCCATCTTTCCCTCAGTCATTTCGAGAACGTTGATAAATTCGGGTATGGTATTAACTTTATGAACCTTCTCATAGTCGAGCACAAACTATGCAAAACTATCGGGTAGCCTTGCCAAAATCAAGTCTATACTTAATTTAGGATCCATCCAATGACCCAATTGATCCAACCTCTTAATGTGATTATACATCCTACAATGGGATACCACCGGGAGACGTCCCCACTCCATCTTGAACTAAAAAGAAGCCCGGTGACTTCTAAGCCTTCAAAGCGTTGCTCATGGATTTCATAATGTTCCCAGACGGCGTACTATGGAATATGCATCCCCGCCTTATACCGCCTAAACCTCGTGACATGGAGGTGTGGATAATCAATCCCGTCTTCGCACTATCAATGAAGTGTTTCTTATATGCCTTCTGAACACTTTCAGGTGCATCAGGGGATATAAGGATTGGCTTAGTAATGACATAGGCTAATCCTTCTTCATTGAGAACTATTCTCAAATTCTTTAGCCAGTCCAAGAAGTTAGGCCCGGTCAATATTTTGTCATCAGTTTGCTCATGCTCACACTGACATGGTTCGATTCTCTTTACAACCTAGATGTAAAAGAGATTATGTTAGACTCCACTTAAAAATGCATAATTATTACTATTATAATCACGACATGGCTCCCACTATTTTATTGCGAATCCACAACCCTCACTATTGATCCGAGAGAACCTATATGGAGGTTCTCCTAGCGGGTCGATATCCCATATCACCGAGAATCACCTTGGGTTTACCCAACAAGCTATCTCGAGTCAATGGGTCTAAAGAGTTACTTGTAGGAATTGATTCTTTTTAAGATATGACTGTTTTTCCTTCTCAGTACTTCACAGCCATCTCTTAGGACTGGAAACTGCTTGCCCTCATAGACAGGATAATGCAAGCCCTCTCCAATATAATTAGTACCTCAGCCATCAAGTCGACTAAAATGCCCTCTCTCATTGATTAGAATCTTAGCTAACACGGGATTGAGATTATTTTACCAAATTGAGGTGAAACCTCTAAGGGTTAAACTAATAGATCAGTAGGCGGTTCTTATGCCTCGGGAACACACTCCTGCTGTCACCTAGGAGGGACCCTATAAATCAGAGGTTAGAACTTCACCAGTGATGTCTCAGAGTGATATTTAGAGTGCACTAGTTCAATAAATATCAATCTAATGTACCCCCCAAGTCACTGCTCTGTACTCTTAGGTAGTCCATCCTTTGTCACTCAAGGGGATCCTGGAAATTAGAGCACATATACATCTCTTTTTGGGTACAAGACACCAATATTCAAAACAACACATTACAAGAGAATACCAATTAAATCACTCCAGTTTTCATTCCCAAAACAAAATTAAGATACTACAAACAACAATCAAAACAACAGATTCTATCTAGATGGAGCTTATCCTTCCATTACTGAATTACAAAGGACAATGACTAGTTGATCAAACAAATTCATTGAAATGGTAATCAAAACTGAATCAAAATGAACTCCAGAAAAATTTTCAACTTCCACTAAGTTCATACATAAATGAAACTTGATTTACAATTAGTCTGGCTCAAAATCTCAGCTCAAATCCTCTACTCTAATCATAAAAGAAAGAAAAATAAATCTAAAAAATTAAAAATAAAATAAAAAGAAAATATATACAATGGGACTTCGGCTCCTCCAAAAACACAAAACTTGATGAAAACTGGCCGAAAAGATGCGCACTCCTCCCGAGGCGAAAATCATGAACTTCGAAAAGCCCAAAATAATTCTACCCCAGTCATTGATGTCGTGGTCAATGTCATGGCTATGTCACGACATCGAAGCTATTATGTCGTGGAACAAATCTAGTGTCACAACTTTGAAAGTCTGCTGGGCAATTCTGAATTTATAGTGACCTTTCAATGTTATAGCAATGTCATGGTGATGTCGCGACATTGAAGCTACTATATCGTGGATCAAATTTGGTGTCGTGACATTGCCTCAATATTACTGAACTCTAATGTCACGACATTGCTGGATGTTCTTTTCTTTTCCTTTCAGCTGATGTCGCGACATTGCTAATTCGATGTCGCGACATTGAGTTGATGTTCCGAGTCTCGATGTCAATGTCACGACATTGAATGTTTGATGTCGCGACATTGGTCCTTTAACGTTTCAACTTTGGCTGCCCAGATTTCATGTCGCGACATTGAGTTGTGATGTCACAACATTGCAATGTGAGGTCTTCAGTGTTGAGGTCGTTTATGATGTCATGACACTGCTGTTGTGATGTCGCGACATTAAGTGTTGATGTCGTCTTACTACTGAGGTTATGTTATGATGTCGCGACATTGCATTTTGATGTCGCCACATTAACCTTTTCTATTACAAATTATGTGATGTTGCTATGTCGGTGATACCGGACATAGGTCCGCTAAGTTTTAACCTCGCTTGATATGATGTCACTATTATCGCCGCATGGCGTCGCCGACATTGCATGTTAAGAACTTCACGCTTATGCTCTTCGATGTCACGACGCTGATTGCGATGCGTCAAAAATGGCATTAGTCAGTTCGACATATTGCTTGACTGTTGAGTTTATGTTCTGATGTTGCGGCGATGTCGTGGCGATGTCGCGACATTGGTGTTTCTTTGTTCTACCCACTTTAGCCAATGTCGTGACATTGGAAATCTGATGTCGCGACATTGAAGTAAATGTCATGACACTCTCCACACGATGTCACGACATCGATCACTCGATGTCGCGACATTGAGTTTATGTGTGATATTCTTCAGTCAATGTCACGACATTACTCTTTTGATGCATAGCACTGATTTCTGCTGATTTGTGATTCTTTTCCTTAATTTCTTGCAAAACAAAAATTTGGGTGAAGACTACATAATTTTACATTAAATTGAACTTGTAAGCCTTAAAAAACCATGAATAATGGGCTTAAAAATAGAAGAGTTTTAGACTTATCAGGGTCTCATCGCAGGCTCCGCAAGCCTTCCAACACTTTTTAGACTTTCACCGTTGGAGTGTTTGAAACAATCCGGGTCTTTCACCCGAGGGAGTATCTAGCCCTTCTTGCTATTATCCGACACAAGTTTTCCGTTTTATTCAACAGTGTGACTCTGTTGGACTTCTCCCAACGGTACCGAGCCCACTCATCAATCACCAAGCGAGGTGATTGATTTTAACCATGCACTCACACCCATGAAATGCGATGTTCCCTTGCATATGCAATGTGATGCACCATTTCATGTCTATGTCATGCCACATATGTGATGAATGCCATATGGACAATTTATCTCATGTATTTAACCATGCATCATGAACAATTATATTACATGCATATAATTTCCAATTAAACACTCATGACAATGTTAATACATTTAAAACACATATATTAACAGTTCATCAAACCACAACAAACAAGCATGCTATCACATATCAAGCAACAACCATAAAAAATGTTATTACAAAATCAAGTAATAACAACTTTAGCCCTCAAGGCCATTTGTGGCATATATAATGCCCACAAAAATAGCCCACACAAGCAGCCCCAGACTGGCTCTTGAACTGGCCACAAAAAGTCCCAGTTCAATTTATTTTAAATAAGCTTTTCTTTATTTGTTTTCTACTTTCGATATTTTTCTCGAAAATCCCGTTTTTGAGGTCTACCAAGCAACGACACCTCGAAAATCGTGAAAAATCCGACTATCTAGGAATTCGACTAAATTCTTCTGGATAACTAGATTTCGCGAGACGAATCCTACGGTGAGGTCCATTTCATCATCCGAGATCTACAAAATTTCAAGTCTGTAGCTTGTATTGTAGCGGTACTTTACTGTTCTGCATTTTTTCGAAAAAAATCAAATTTACCTGGGCTTTTACATTCTTCCCCCCTTAAAAGAATTTAGTCCCCAAAATTCACACACACAAGAACATACAAACCACATGCATATACAACAGTCATTTAACACAAAATGACTAAAAATATACCTTCATCCTCAAATAAGAAAGGATAATTGGCACGCACAGTGTCTTCACGTTCCCATGTTGCCTCCTCCATTCCTCGATGCTGCCACAACACCTTTACTAGCCTCATTGTCTTGCCTCTTTAAACTTGTTCCCGACTATCCATGATATGCACCGGTCCCTCCTCGAAGGATCCATACTCATCAACAACAAGCTCACCCCAATCCACCACATGAGTTGGATCTGGAGTGTACTTGCTGAGCATCGAGACATGGAATACCGCATGAACACTCGATAAGCTTGGCGGTAACGCCAACCGGTAAGCAACCGTACCTACCCTCTCGAGTACCTTGAAGGGCCTAATATACCTCGGCAATAGATTTCCTTTCTTGCTAAACCTGACCACTCCTCTCTTAGGCATCACCTTCAAGAAGACATGATCACCCACCTCAAACTCCAAAGGTCACCACCGTTTGTCGGTGTATATCTTCTGCTGGCTCTAAGCCTTGAGAAGACGCTTCCGTATCAAATCTACCTTCTCAGAGGTGTCTCTAACCAAATTAGGACCCGTAGAGGATCTCTCTCCCACCTCCGTCTAATAGATCGGAGATTGACAAGGCCTCCCATATAGTGCCTCATAGGGTGCCATCTGTATGCTCGCCTGATAGCTATTGTTGTAAGTGAATTCCACTAAGGGTAAATGCTCTTTCCAGCTACCCTTGAGATCAATGACGCATGCCCGTAGCATGTCCTCTAAATTCTGGATGGTTATCTCCGACTGACCGTCCGTCTAGGGATGAAAAGCAGTCCTTATCATCAATTATGTCCCCATGACTCGTTGGAAACTCTTCCAAAAATGAGTCGTAAACCCGTGATCCCGATTCGATACTATAGACACTGGTACTCCATGTACAACCTATAGAATTCCTTCAGAGTGAAGGTCATCCTCATAGCCGACTTAGTAAGCCGGTCCACTATCACCCACACCGAGTCATGGCCTTGTGATTTCCGTGGCAACTGATTCACAAAATCCATCATGATATGCTCCCACTTCCACTCAACTACCTCCAAGGGCTGGAGTAATCCCACTGGTCTATGGTGCTCATCCTTTACTTGCTGACATGTGAGACATTGATGAACAAACTCCCTAACGTGTTTCTTCATCCCACTCCAGTAATACTGGCGACGAAGATCATGGTACATTTTAGTTCCACCTGGATGCACAAGAAAATGGGAGCAATGGAACTCCCTGAGGATCTCCTCCCTGAGATCTACCGACTAGGGAACTACAACCCTTCTCCTATACCAAAGACTACCATCTATGTGAATGGGCCCAGCCTCACACCATATCCGACCGTACCGACCCCCGATGGCCGTGATCTCGTGTCCTAACCCTGACTTTCGCTCACTGCTTTAGTAGGAGCGTAGCCACTAAACTCCCCAGTACCTGAGCCTGTACTCAGAAGGTGCACCCCACTCTTCCAGCATAGCCTCAAGACTCCGCCACCCCGGGAAGTCACACTAGGCAACACTCCCCATGGATTTCGGCTGAGTGCATCAGCCACCACATTTGCCTTATCAGGATGTAATGTATAGTGAAGTCATAGTCCTCCAAGTATTCCATCCACCTGCATTGCCTCATGTTGAGGCCCTACTGTGTAAAAATGTACTTTAGACTCTTGTGGTCCGAAAACACCTCGAATTGCTCACTGCATAGATAGTGGCACCAAGCTTTCAAGGCAAAGACAATGGCCGCCAACTCCATGTCACGTGGTAACCTGTGCTCGTGGTTCTTTAACCACGAGAATCTGTGTCACAACTCCTCTCGAACTGCATCAAAACACATCCAAGTTCGTCCTTAGATGCATCACAATACACTGTGTACCTTTGTCCCCTCTCTGGAACTATCAGAATAGGAGCTGAAGTAAGCCTCCTCTTTAATTCATGGAATGCCCTCTCACACAAGTCATTATACTCAAACTTGACCTCCTTCTGGGTTAATCTCGTCATAGGTGCAACTAATTGGGAGAAGTCCTCAATGAACCTCCTGTAATACCCTACCAAATCAAAGAAACTACGTATCTCGAAGACTGACTTCTCTCGACTTCCTGCTCATAATCGTCTGAACCTTCTCAACCATGGATACACCCAAAAGCCGATACCACGCGCCCAAGAATTTCACTTCACAAGCCACTACACTTATCGAATTTGGCATACAACTGAAGGTCTCTCAAAACCTAAAGCACAATCCTCAAATGACCCTCATGCTCCTCTTCAGACGTAGAGTAGATCAAGATGTTGTCAACGAAGACCATGATGAACTGATCTAGATAGGGTTGGAATACCCTATGCTTGAGATCCATGAATGTCGCTGGAGCATCCGTCAATCCGAAAGGCATTACTATGAACTTGAAATGCCCATATAGCGTCTTAAACGTTGTCTTAGGTATATCTGCCTCCCTAACCGTCAACTGATGGTAACCGGTGCAAAGATCTATCTTGGAATAAACTCTCACCCCTCTTAACTGATCAAATAACTCATCAATCCTCGACAAAGGGTACCTATTCTTGATAGTAACCCTATTCAACTGCCTATAGTCTATGTGATAAATAAGGGTCTTATCCTTCTTTGGAAAACAAAGACGGAGCTCCTCTAAGATGAAGTACCATGATAAACCCCCGGGCCCAACAATTCATGTAATTTGACTTTCAGTTCCCAGACTCAACAGGCGCCATTCTATGCGGAGTCATAGAAATAGGCGATGTACCAGGGTGTAACTCAATAGTGAAGTCTACATCCCTCTGCAGAGGTAATCCCGGTAGTTCGTCCGAAAAAACGTCCTCATACTCATAAACCGCCCGAGGTAGACCCAACTCCTGTCTCGCCTCGTCCTCTAGGGTAAGGCTTGCCAACCAACCCATCAACTGCCTGTGCCATCTAGAGTCGTACACGGCTTGGGGGTAAAGCATCGTGCTTATCCCCATGAAACATAACACAAACATAATTCGGTGTGTAGGTAGTAACCCTCCTAATATTACAATCAATGATGACTTTGTGTGCCGTCAACCAGTCTATCCTGAATATGACATCAAACTTCGATATGTCCATGACCCTAAGGTCCACAGTGAGTAGAATCTCTGAGATCTCTAACTCACAACCTCGACGTATCTGATCAACGTTCACCCTAGTTCCTATGAGAGAACTCACATGCAGTGGCTCTTCCAAGGTTTCAACCTCTAAGCCCAAATTTTTCACACATGATTCCACAACAAAGGAATGAGATGCACCAGGATCAAACAATACTCTTGCCCATAAGCGAGAGAGAAGAAATGTGACGTGAACTTGTGAGGGAAAACCCTTTTGAACCCACAATCTGAATTGGTCTTCAAACCCTAAGAAAGAAAGAAACCAAGTAATAGATAAATACCTCGACCCAATGATCAGCAAGGAACAAAGAACCAACGGTTTGAAAGAATCTAAACCCGTTGAAAACTTGTATGTTGGATACATAAAAGTGCCACATTTATATAGGTTTTTAAGCCCCTCAACTCATGTTTTGCTTTCATTTTGTGTAGAATAGGTGCTTTTGACCTTTTTTACTGTTTTTATGCGTGTGCAGATTGTTCGATGTTCCGTGCACATTTTCGTAGGATTTTGGTTTCCAAAGGACACGCATCATCTGCCGATTCTAGGCGCTTGCCTGAGGCCCTGTAGTTATGAAGTGAAGTCAAGTAATTGTGGCATATCGTACAGGTACCACCCCGTGGTACCGGACCCACATGCAATTTAAGATCCAAAGGAGTCTTGCACGGCATCAAATCGTGTGGTAATCGTACCTGGGCGCGCTTTGAGAACCGTTGAGGTGCTTGCATCGGTACCACACTAACTAGTATCGGTACCGAACGCGACTCAGATTTGGCAGGAATTTTGATCTCGTGCAAGTGGCACGCCTGCCTTTTGTCTCACTTCGAGATCACTAATGTGGATTGTATTTGGTTTCACTTTAGGATATATAATTAAAGGGTTTGTCAGGCTCAGCTCTCACTTTGGAGTTTTCTCATGTGTTCTAAAGGTTTTCTGTGAGTATAATAGCTTGGCTTCTCTCGCCCTAGTTTTGAACATTTGTAATCTTTCAGCCTATTTTATTACTCTGTACTCATTGAGGGAACTCTGTGTTTTTTATATTTCAACTTTGCAATTGAAGTGATATTTCTCAATTCACATTTAATATTATTGTTCTAGCATTTATGAATCAATTCTCAGTTTTAATGGAGTTCTAAACCTCCATGATAGGGTTCTAACAGTGGAAATTCATCCCCTTCAAGGTAACAACACACAAATTCCTCTCTTTATGCTTCAATGGGATTTAGATGATATTAAACACTTGCTAAAACCTTATAAACCTTAGTTTACATCTTCTTGACAACGGTGAACGAGATTCTTGGTACACGTTGCTTGATCTCAAATGCAATCTAAGAGTCAAATCAAATCATCTGAGCAAGCATTAATATCTTTCATTTATTCTTTGTCTTACAAAAGCTTTTAAAGTTATATCCCCCATCAAAGACCATTCATCAATGACTCCTAGATGAAAATGTAAGTGAGAGGTGAGTGTTACCTGGGGCTGAGAAGAGGAAACTTTAGGATCCCATCATTCGCCTCTCGCTTTAAAATAGTTTGCTTCACCTATAACAACCAATCAAACCAAAACCCCGTGATTTTACTTTGTTTGCACATTCATTGGATAAAAATCCCTAAGAATCATCTAGGAAACCACTCCTTGTGGAAATGACCTATGGACTCCCATAGTATTATAATGCTTAACGACATCAGTTCCTACGCTTGGGAATAATTTCAACACACGAAATAGATGAAGCATTGTCCAAAGGACCTGTTGAAATCTTGCTTCAGGAACCCAATGAAATCTCGTTTCAAGAACTCAGATTTGATGGGTGAACGCCACAAAGAAATGTTTCTTTGATAAGCTCATAAGTTCATTAAAAAATAAGAGGAGAAAACTCAACTCTCTCAATCTGAAAAATTTCAGAATCAATCATCAAAGTTGTTTTTTTCAATAGCATAATGTCCTATTTATATGATCCTTGGACTAACCCTAATTAACTAGGCTAAGAATTCAGCCCAAAACAAGCCCAAGTTCGGCCATCGCAACAAAATACAAATATGGGTTTAGTTTCATGAAAATTAGCCCCCATTTATTAAAATACATAAATGGTTCAAATTCCTTAAATAAATTTCCCAAATTGTTCCAAGTTAGCCCAACTCTTCTCATTAACTAGATTAATTAAGGCTACTCCCTTCTTATTGAAGCCCATCTTGAAAGTAGAAGTCTTGTTAACTGGGTGTCTAAATTCGGCCCAAGTGGATTGCACTAGCCCAAATGCATTGCTTCCTTTGATCTTCTTTAGCTCTCACCTTGTAATCGGGTCCATCCGGGAAAATTTGCTGGATCGTGAAAAGTAACTTCACCAATCGATCCACCAAAGTACTCATCATTCCCTCCCTCCTCAAAAGGATTCGACCTCGAATCTTCGCCTACATCAAATAGAGAAAGATCAGCAACATTAAAAGTAAAGTGCATTACATTATACTCACCTGGAAGATCCACTTTGTATGCATTGTCACAATCTTTTCAAGGATTTGAATGGTCCATTCTCTGATTCAACTTGACTTTCTTGTGCCGGAAATCTCTCTTCCCCTCATGTACCTAAACCCACCCTGTGCTCAAAAGGTGACATGCCTCCTTCCCTTGTTAGCATGGGAAGCTTACTGTTCATTGTTTTTCTCAATCTGAAGCCTAACCTTCTCATGAATGGACTTCACTAATTCAGCCTTCTTTTTTCCATCCAAGCTATCCCTTTCATTTACAGGTAAAGGCATCAAATCCAAAGGAGTTGCTGGATTAAAACCATAAACAACTTCAAAAGGAGAATAAGAAGTAGTAGTATGCATGGTCCTATTGTATGCAAACTCTATGAATGGAAAACAATCTTCCCAAGTTTTTAGATTCTTATTAATGACAATGCCCAAAAGTTGAGATAAAGTCCTATTAACTACCTCAATTTGTCCATCTGTTTGTGGATGACAAGTTGTGGAAAACAGAAGTTTAGTGCCCAAATTGCCCCACAAAACTTTCCAAAAGTAGCTAAGGAACTTAACATCCCTATCTGACTCACTTCTAAGCAATACCATGAAGTCGCACTATTTCCTAAAACAAATCAGCAATGTATGTGGCATAACTGCTTTATGTATATGGAATGAATGTGCCATCTTACTAAATCTATCCACAACCACAAAAATAGAATCTCTACCCTTTTTGTCCTAGGCAGCCCCAAAATAAAGTCCATTAATATGTCTACCCATGACTCACTAGGAACAGGTAAGGGTGTATACAACCCATGTGGCATAACCTTAGATTTGGCCTTTCTACACGTAATGCATATACCACAAATGCGAATGGCATCTTTTTTCATCTTAGGCAAAAACAAATGCTCATGCAAGATCTCTAAAGTTTTCCTAACACCAAAGTGTCCCATCAGCCCCCCACCATGTGCATCACGCACCAACAATTCACGCATTGAACAATTTGGCACACACAACTTATTTTCCCCAAACAAGTAACCATCATGCTTATAGAATTTTTCAAATGTTGTCTTATCACATGCCATATACACATCAGAAAAATCAACATCATTGGCATACATATATTTCACATACTCAAATCCAAGCATTTTGGGGCACCCAAAGAAGTTAGATGCACATACTGGATAAAAGCATCAGCAAACCACATTTTCCTTACCTTGTTTAAAAATTAAATAACATATGGGAAACTCAATGTACTCCATCCATCTAGCATGCCTCTTATTCAACTTACTCTCGTCTTCGAGATATTTCAACGATTCATGATCAGTATGGATTACAAACTCCTTAGGCCATAGATAGTGTTGCCAAGTCTCTAAAGCTCTAACAAGTGCATAGAGCTCCTTGTCATAAGTTAGGTAATTCAAAGTTGCTCCTCCCAACTTCTCACTTAAAAATGCTATTGGCCGCTTATCCTGCATCAAAATAGCTCCAATTCCTATTCCTAAGGCATCACATTCAGTCTCAAAAGTTTTGTTAAAGTTAGGTAATGCTAACACAGGTGCAAAACATAACCTTTCTTTAATAACAACAAATGCATTTTCTTGATCATTGCTCCAATGAAAACCAACATTCTTTTTAACAATTTCCTGAGTGAAAGAATCTGTGCAAAGTCTTTACCAAACCGATAAAACTAGCCAAACCATGAAAGCTTCTTACCTCAGTGATGCTCTTAGGCGTTGGCCACTCATTGAACGCCTTAACTTTCTCTTCATCCACTTCAACACCTATTCCACTAATAACAAAACCAAGGAAAACAACTTTCTCCATGCAAAAAGTACATTTATGAAAATTAGCATACAACTTTTCATTTCTCAAAACAACAAGCACACATCTCAAATGCTCAACATGTTCATCTAAACTCTTGCTATACACTAGGATGTCATCAAAATAAACAACAACAAACTTTCCAATGAATGCACGTAAAACATGGTTCATCAATCTCATGAAAGTGCTAGGTGCATTAGTAAGACCAAATGGCATAACTAACCATTCATACAATCCATATTTATTCTTAAATGCAGTTTTCCATTCATCACCTTCTTTCATTCTTATTTGATGATATCCACTCTTAAGATCTATCTTGATGAAAATACAAGACCCATGCAACTCATCAGCATATCATCTAACCTAGGTATGGGGGATGACGATACTTTACCGTAATGTTGCTGACTCGCCCGCAATCACGTATACACGCCCACGTCCCATCCTTTTTAGGCACCAAAAGTACTGGTACTGCACATGGACTCATGCTTTCCTTCACATTTTTCTTGCTCATCAACTCTTCAACTTGCCTTTGAAGCTTATTTTTTTCCTCAGGATTACTTCTATAGGTTGATCGATTCAGATAATGTACTCTGTGCATGAAATCAATTTGATGTTCAATAATTTAATGGGTGGCAGCCCGCTAGAACTTCCCTCCGAACACATCCTCGAACTCCTCGTAACAAAGAAAACAAACCAAACTAATGCTTGATTGGCTAGTTTCTACTGCTAGTAGGGTAGGATTCCTTGTATACCATAAAATCATCAAGCATCCGCTATAAAAGCCTTCCTAACCTCACTTTCTTTTGCATAGAAACTCATTTTTGTTTTTCCCTATCTCTCAACTGATTCTTTTTCACTGTTTTTCTTTTCACTCTCATTTTTTTCTTGAATTTTTAGCCTCACTCTTTCTTTTTTTCTCAACCTTACTCATCAATCTCATTTGATCCTCATAGACTTGCTTTGGAGATAAAGGAACAAGTGTAACTGATTTACCATCTTTTACAAACCTGTACCTATTTCTAAACCCATCATGCATCACCTTTATATCATATTGCCACGGTCTCCCCAACAAGATATGGCCAGCATGCATAGGAACCACATCACAAAGAACTTTGTCATTGTACCTCCCAATACTGAAAGACACTAAGATTTGCTTATTCACCTTGACCTCCCCAAAATCATTCAACCATTGCAGCTTATAAGGCCTTGGATGTTTCAACAAAGGCAAGCCCAACTTCTCAACAAGGGTATTACTAGCAACATTGGTACAACTTCCCCCATAAATGATCATACTACATACCTTGTTGTTAACACTACATCTAGTATGAAATATGTTCTCCCTTTGCTGGTATGTTTCATCCACCTTGATTCAGGTGTTGCTATACGCTCTAGTAACAAGAAGTTCACCTTCCTCAGCATATGCTTTCCCATCATCACAACTAACATCTTCCAAAGGTGGAATATCATCACTATCATTCTCACTCGTGGTCTCCACATCCCCATTGTCTTTCATAATCATCACCCTTTTGTTTGGACATTGTGAAGCATTATGACCTGAACCTAAACATTTGAAACATTTAATGTCATGATTACGATTGACTTGGGTTTCAAATTTACCTTTATGCTTGGTAGAGTCATATTCCTTGCTCTTGGAAGTCTCTGTTTTGGACTTGGAAATAGCCTTGTCATGTGTTTCATTGCTACCCCACTTCGATTTCCATGTAGGAGTAGAAACCGAAGAATACTTTGCTAGTCCCTTCCTTTTCAATTGCCTTTCCACCTTCATAGCCATATGCACCATGTCCTCCAACTCCACATAATGTTGTAACTCCACCACATTAGCAATGTCCCGATTCAAACCATTCAAAAACCTTGCCATTGTAGCCTCCCGATCCTCCTCAACATTAGCTCTAATCATAGCCTCCATCTCCTTGTGATAATCTTCCACACTCTTCAACCTTGTGTCAGACTGAGGCTTTTAAGATCCCATGATAATGGCCGTGTATGAATCTCTTCCTCAATAGAGCCTTTAAATCATCCCAAGTATCAATAGGCCTCTCATAATTCTCTCTCTTGCTGATCACTAATTGATCCCACCAAACAAGTGCATGGGCCTTGGAACTCAACAATCATACTTTACCTTATTTTCCTCTCAATAGTCATGGGCACCTCAAATATCAACTTAATCTTCTTTTCCACCCTAAATATGCTCTCGGATCATTTCTACCTTGAAAGGTGGTATTTCATTTTGATAATCTCTGGGTTCCCGCCTCACCCCATTCTCTCGCCCAACAAGTTTCTTCTAAGCCCCCTTTCACGCCTAAAGATGTCCACCTCCGCCCATATAAGCTTCAATAGCATAATCATCCTCATCATCCTCAAGGACGAACTCATCTTCTTCATCAAATTCAGCCAATGGTTCATGAGCACGCCTTTGTTGCCTCCTAACATTAGGACCTCTTTGTGGCCGACTCCTTTGTAAATTGGCTATGGTAGCATCTTATGTATCCATTATATCCTTGATTTCATTAAACATGATGTTTAGCCGCTCAAACTGTTGGTGCATGGCTCGGATTGTGAATGCACCATCTGTCTCTATTCCTTGGTTTCCACCCTCGTTGGACATATTTTGAATACCTGCAAGAACAATGTTAGTAATAAAACCTCACACCCTCACGTGCTTACACTTAAGGATGACACTCCACTCATGTTTCACTATTTCCTCGCTTTTTCTAAATCGGTCTCTGCATGACTCTATCCTTTCTTTATCACTCTTGTTTTCCCTCATATGAAGAACTAGTCGAACTCAAAATGACTCACAAACCAATGTTTAGTCTAACCACAAAAAAAAAATTCAAGAAACAAGAATAAGCGAAACAAGTGTTATGGTTCCCAGAAGACACAAAACATGTAAAGATCACTAGGGGCGAGAACAAATCAACTTGAACTAGAAATTAATTCAACCTTTAAACTTATTTTCTTTTCTTTTCTTTTCTTTTTTTTTTCTTTTCTTTTCTTTTTTCTTTTCTTTTCTTTTCTTTTCTTTTCTTTACTTTTTTTTTTCTTTCGGAGCTATAGTAACACCGAAATAAAGAAAGCCCAAAAATTGAAACGAAAAATGAAGAACAAAATAACTGAAATGTAGGAAACCCCAAAAATGACCCAAAATGAAGATCTAGGCTTTACACCATAATATGAAAATGAACAGTACCGAAATAACGATGAACAGTACCAAAATAACGATGAATAGTACCGAAATAAAGGAAAAAAATTAATAAAGATAGAAGACCTGATTTGCAACCTAGGCTCTAATACCAAATGACGTGAACCCGTGAGGGAAAACCCTTTTGAACCCACAATCTGAATTGGTCTTCAAACCCCAAGAAAGAAAAAACCAAGTAATAGATAAATACCTCGACCCAATGATCAATAAGGAACAAAGAACCAAAGGTTTGAAAGAATCTAAACCCGTTGAAAACATGTCCAGGACTCGCCAACCCGCTTCGAACCCAATGAAAAACTCGCTTTCAAGAACTCGATTTATGGGTGAACGCCTACAAAGAAATGTTTTTGATAAGTTCATAAGTTCATTAAAAAACAGAGAGAAAACTAACTTCTAATCAAAAAATTCTGGAATCAATCATCAAAGTATTTTTTTTTTCAATAGCATAATGTGTTATTTATATGATCCTTGGACTAACCCTAATTAACTAGGCTAAGAATTCAGCCCAAAATAAGCCCAAGTTCGGCCAGCCTAACAAAATACAAATATGGGTTTAGTTTCATGAAAATCAGCCCCCATTAATTAAAATAAATAAATGGTTCAGCCCAATTAAATTGTCCAAATTTCCAAGTTCCGTTAGCCCAACTCTAATTGCTTCGAATCGGATTTTCACTAAGGCTACTCCCCTCCCTTATCAAGCCCATCTTGAAAGTAGAAGTCTTGTTAACTGGGTGTCCCAATTCGGCCCAAGTTGTGACGCCCCAAAAACCGGGGTCCTTGACTCACCAATAACCTCACGGACATTGCGGAATGCTCGTGACCGACATTTTTCATTTGAAACGCGTATTCCTTTGTACGGAGCTCTACCCAAATACATAACCTCGTAAAATACCGTCCCAAACAAATTCCAATATATTCACAATATGAGTAAGGCGTGCCACTTGGGGGCCCATAAACAATACTCATCATACTACAAACAACTATATCCACGCTTCAAAATAGTTAATAATTTACTCTTATACAACATATATTAAGATTAGAAAATTCTAATACATGCAGATATCAAGCAAGCCAAGCCACAATCCCGCTTTCTTCTAATCTCGCCCCTAGATCGAGCCGTCCCTCGCACGCTCCCGCACTGTGAAATAAAGGGGGTCCCACGACCCAGGGTGAGCTAAAGTCGGGCAGAGAATCGCCTAAGTGGGCTACTCACCACCTAAAAGGCAACAATTTTTAAAGTAAACACCATTCAAGGCAAACAATATCCCACTGGACACCACATGATCTAACTATCCCCAGGTCTTTGATCGACTTCTCTCACACTCCCGCTCTCAAGCCTCAGATGAGAGAATTATTATATTATTAGTGGACGACCCCGAAGAATATATATCAATTGGGTCTAACGATTGATATATATTATTTGCCTCTGACTACCCTCCCATGAATAAATATCAACCGGGCCGTCCACTCGCTGATATATACTATTTGATCACCACCTCCCAATTTACATTTTAGACTACCCTCCGAACCTTTGTTTCTCTAGACTCATCTCATGCACTAACTCCTATATTCCTAGGATGTTCTAGTACATGGAATGCATGTATGCGCCCAATTCAAGCCTAATCATATGCAAATATATAAACATGAATATATTCAAGATAAAATTAAATCACACAACATGTTATGTAATTATCATTTCACACATCAAAATTAGCTCTCTTGGTTATCAAACAACACAAGCAATTCGATTCAATTACTTCTAACCAAACACATAATTTTACGAAAATATATTCTTGGATGATTGTTTCTCGGGAATAGCGAACCCTTGCTACTATTCCTAAAAGATCATAAACTAACGGTTCACTTAGTGAACCCCAAATTCACTACTTCGCCATTCCCGCCCAAATTAATCAAAGCATGATTTACACCCAAAACAAAACCCTTTACACTATTTGCCATGGAGCAATGCACGGGGTCATTCCATTTGGTTTCAAAATTTTACCTTACTCCGTCCCAATGTTCAAATCGACCAATGGCCCCTAATGGCCCCAACCGACTCAAACATTCGAAAAGTACTAAAATGGGAATAAAACCCAAGTAGGGAGAAAATCCTACCTCAAGGAGTTTGAAGAAACTCCCGATCCCGTGAGTCCACGCGCAGCTTGTCCCGTAGAACATTCTTCTTCGCTTCGAAGACCGCCGAGACTGGCCGGATCTGCCGGTGACCCAGAGAGAAGCTTAAGCCTCTAGAAAACGAAACCCGCCGTAACCGGTTCTCCCCTTCTCCAAATTCCCGTTCTTTTAGTGAGGTTAGAGACGGCCACTGCTCCTTGTCATTTAGTACTTAAATCAATTTAATTAATTAATCTCTATATTTCTCCGGGGCTGACATTCCCAAGACTATCTCAAGAAATACCATTTTCATCATTTATCTACTCATACCCACTTACGGCATGAGTACATGCTATACGTGGCCTTCACAACAAAATGCTTTTACTAAGACCCGAAACGCTGACGCTCGCAAACGTGCCGACCGACCGCCCCAAAGAAATTAAGTAAATTTTACGGGTTAACTAGATTTCGTGAGACGATTCCAAACTAAGATAATCCGCTTCACATCCGAGGTCTAGAGAATAATTACTGACTTAACCGTAATTATAATTTTATAATCAAAATTACGATTTTGCCCTTCTTCCGTAAATTGGAATTTCTGGTCTTACATTCTCTCTCCTAAAGGAATCTTCATTCCAAATCTCGGGACACTCATATCACCACATGCATATGCAACGTGCATTGTACCATGCATACAACCAGCCATTTAAATCTTAAACGACTAAACCACACCATCCCTTTAACAAGACAAGGGATAGGTGGCCCGCATCGTGTCCTCACGCTCCACGCTGGATTCTCCACTCCACAAAGGTCGCCCATAGCACCCTCATTAGCCTCACAACCTTGCGCGCTGCAAAACATGATCACGGCATCAACACGTACACCGGTCCCTCCCCGAAGGTCCCATCGTCAACTCAATATATCCCCAATCCACCACACGGGCTGATCCGGAGTATCTCGAGCATAGAGACGTGAAATACCTCGTGGACACCCAACATGCTAGGCGGTAACGCCAACCGGTACGCAACGGTACCCATCATCTCGAGTATCTCGAAAGGTCCAATAAACCTCGGCGATAGCTTCCCGCGCTTGCCGAACCTGACCACTCCCCTCTTAGGTATCACCTTCAAGAAGACGTGATTACCAACCTCGAACTTTAAGGGTCGACGTCGTACATCCGCATAACTCTTCTGCCGGCTCTGAGCCGTGAGAAGACGCTATCAGACAAGCCCACCTTCTAATCGATCGACCCGTGATGGAGCCCCTTCCACCCGGGTCTAACATAACTAAGATCTACACGGCCTCCCCATACAATGCCCATGTGGTGCCATTCGTATGCTCGCCTGAGAATTATTGTTGTAGGCGAATTCCTTTAAGGGCAATTAATCCTCTACCCTTATGACCCAGGACGTATGCTCGTAGCGTGTCCTCTAACACATGTATATAATCCGTACAACGTATAACCCTACACAACCCTTACTTGGTGTGTAAACTCTAACCTTCCAAAGGTCACTATCTCTGACAATCCAATGGACCGTCAACTTAGTCCATGTCATGAATGACATCCCTATACTGAGCTCTTGCCAGCTCAACAATACCCAATGCAATTTCCAAAAGGGTATCCAATTCCCGAGTCTCCCTCGACTCCTATCACTCAACTCTAAGTCTATGTGATAATTTAACCGTGTGTTTTCATATCGGGCAACATAACGCTTCGGCTTACACTTCGAGCTTGTTACATTTCCTGATTCAACTATGAGTCTTCTTTGGACGTAGTCCTAAAGACCAACTCAACCCACACTCACCAAGAGTGGTGAATGACCATACTGTGCACCCACACCCGACTCGATGTGATGTTACCGTGCCCGCGAACGCAATAATTCCATACTGCGACCCCCAATCCTGGGGTCCACCATTAGTAGAATCTGAGAGATTTCTCACTCATAATCTCGACCTATCAGGTCAACTCTCACCCTACACCCTAGGGAAGAACATCTATACTTGGCTTCTCTAAAGGCCTTAACCTCTAAGCCCAAATCTAATGCCGTGTCGAGTATGACAACTCGACCTAGGTCTCAATTACTGACAACCCGATGGTTGTCAACTTATCCATGTCAAACCTGACAATCAAGAACCAATGTGTCTACCAACTAAGGTCCACCACGCTCCGACAAAACAACTCCTCGACCGTCCCCGACTCTCGATCCACACTCCGCCTCTGGGCCTATCTATGTTGGCCGGGAAGTGCTTGTATAGCACCCCAACCCGAAACTAGTTCCTCTAACCTTTACTAGGGTGGAGAGGAATGAACCAGATAATTCTCCCGTCCCATACTCTAACTGGACCAAGCTGTCCCAAAGTCCCGGGATCCTCGTCTCCGGAAATCTCACACCATGCTCAATCTTTGGGCCCTAGTCCCAAACTAGTGTGAAGCAGGTCTTCGCCTTCCCGAACTAGGAGAAAGCCGATCCTCCCTCTTGTTACCAACACCCGTGATCCCGAGTGTTCCGTGTATCCTCACTACTCCTCCTATGGTCGTAGCCGTCCCAACCATGGAGTCCATATCCCATAGGTGAAACTTATAATCCCGCCTTCCGAAGGACAACTCACCCATTTTCAAATCTCCTGTAATCACCTACCTAATCCCAAGAAATCACGTGATCTCAAGATCGACACTACCGATGCTAACACCACGTGTCCCAAAATCTCACCTCGCAAGCCAAAACTCGTGACTTATCGAACTTAGCGTGCCAACCGATGGTCTCTAATACCTGTAAAACAATTATGATACTCATGCTCCCACTTCCGACCGAGTAGATCAAATGTCATCCACGAAGACTACAACAAACTGATCTAGATAGGGTTGGAACACCCTATGCATGATATCCATGAATGCTGCTAACACATTCGTCAATCCAAAGGGCATCACCGTAAACTCAAAGTGCCCATAACGCGTCCTAAACCCGCTCTAGGATATCCGTATCCCTAACCTCAACCGATGGTAACCAAAGCAGGAAGGTCTATCTTGAAGTAGACTCGCGCTTCTCTCAACTGGTCAAATAAATCATCGGGCCCCTGTGAAGAGATAATGACTCAATCGTAACCCGCTCAACTCGTCGTAGTCACGCCATCAAGGTCTTGCTCCTCTTCTTCGTGAATCTGTAACCGGCGCCCCATGGGCGGCGTTCCTACCTAATAATCCCTTGTCCAATAGCCCTTGTAGTCGGGACTCTGAGCCCTAACTCAACTCTGGGCAAGAACTCTACGCGGAGCCATAGAGATGGTGTAGTACCGTGGTGTAACTCGATACCAGCAGCCCACATCCTACGGGAGGTAAAATTCAGAAATATCCGGAAAAACATCCACATATTCGCACACTACTCGGTAGATCCAAGTCTCGAATTCTCCGCCCTCTGTGGTAAGGCTCGCGAGCCAACTCCGCGAATCGCTTCCTTTACACTTGACTCAGATACCGGTCCGGGGGGGCAAAATATCAGGCTTCGCCCTAAATACAACACGAGTATCGTCCCGTGTGTGCGGTAACTCTCCCGCGCCACAATCACAACAACCCCAGAACCGGTCGCCCAATCCATCCCAAGGATGACATCGAACTCGACATGTTCATAATCCAGTCCACCGTGGAGTAGAGTCCCCGAGATCTCTAACCTGCCAACCCCACATATCATGGCCTATTCTCGCCCCTAATCCCTGTGGAGAATTCACATGCAACGGCCCTCTAAGGTCTCTAGAGGTCCTCGCCCATTTCCACCATATTCGGGGCCTCACTCTAGCCAGAACGCAGCCTAATCCATCTGGTCGCCGAGGTAATCTCCATAGCCTCTAACACTTTCTCGCTCGCATGAACCAATGGTCGGCCACCACCGGATCTCCCGTGGAATGCTCCGAGGATGATGCGCCCTAAACCTCCGTGGTTACTGCGCCTCCCCGACCACCGTCATAGCTAGCCTGTGCGATAGCAGCCACTACAACACCTACGGCCTCTACAAAGGCCTACTGATCAAATGCCGGCAGCTGGTCAAGTGTCAGTGGTGCCTGACCAGTGCCCCGTGGACGTCCTCTATGTCCTCGTCCTCTACTAGCCATTTACACCATTACATGGCAACAAGAATCATTTAACTTTCATTTCAGTCTAACTAGCAATGTACATGCCAATAGATTCTAACAACCATGAACCGATCTGCCATTTTCTAAGTGGCGCTAAATTCCAACCACCCGCCCGCATCCAACCCTAAGGTCATCAAATTCTAACCTTAGCATTCACCATTTTTCCTATACTGCAAGATCACACTATGCATATAACTTCCTACACAACTACCGGCAAGAATCATGATTTCAAACGTAGTTAATCAATCTGATGTCTACGAGGGCATGAACCGACCTGGGAACCTGAATCATACATAGCTCGGTGTATACCGCGATGAATTTTGCATGTAAATATTGTTTTCAACAAATTTTTATTTTCAAAAATTTTATTTTTTGAAAATTTTATTTTTGAAAATTTTATCAAAATTTATTTGATTTTAAATATTTTTAAAAAATGTTTTTTTTTCGAAAAATTTCAGAAACGGTGTTCATGTATTGACTCGGGAAAAATCTTGAGTCGATAAGCGGGACCGAAAATCAGAAGTCGAGTGCCGCAGAGTGCCGCGATTACGGCCAGCCGTAGCGCGGGGGCCCGGCGCACCGGAGCCCGACCACGCCCGGGCCGCGCGCCCGCGCGCGCGCCGCTCGCAGCGCCGCGCCTGCCGCCCGCGAACGCCGCGCGCTGCGCCGCTGCGCTCCGCTGCCCGCGCGCGCCTGGCGGCGCCAGCCTGTAGCGTGCGCCCGCCTGCGCCCCTGCGCTGCCCGCGCGCTACCCTGCGCGCCACGCCGCGCGCCATCTGTGCGTGGCGCCCGCGCCCGGCCAGGTGCCGCTTCACGATGGTTGTATTGCAATACCTTCTTGCCCGGCCTCGATCCGCAATACAATCCATTGTATTGCGATACAATCCAGCCCCCAGCCAGCCTCTTGCAATACAATCCTAGCTCACTATTGCCTGCAATACAATTTTTTTTCAGCATTCTTCTCTGCAATACAACTCTCTTGCAATACAAAAACCTTAAATCCTGCAATACAATTTTTTTTTCTTGCAATACAAATGGGTATTAGCCTATTCAGTTACTACGCACAAAATTTTCTTTTTCAATTTTAATAATAATTATTGGCCATTATTTTCAATTATTTCTAGCCGAGCGGAAAAATTTACTAAAATCACTAAAAATCATTTTTTTTTTTACTCTTTAATACTCAAATAAATTTATAAAAATGTATTTAACCCCATTTTCTTAAATTTTACACCATATGAAACCTTAGAAAATTATTTTCTCACCTCATAACCAAATAAATTTACAAAATTTATTTTCTTTCCTCGATTTTCAGCACGAAAAATTTTCTCACTTAAATAAATTTATAAAAAATTTATTTTCTTCCATTCTTCAATTTTACCACTCGTAAAATCTTAGAAAATTATTTTCTTCAATCCTCATCCGATAACTTCATAAAAATTTATTTCCTCAGATTTTCTTCACTTAGAAAATTATTTTCATCACCTAATAGGCCAAATAAATTTTTAAAATTTATTCTTTTCATCTTCTCTTCCAGTTTTTTGTACACTGTACCACTCAAAATATTTTCTAAAATATTTTCTAAAATATTTCCCTCCATGTGCTAATCACCAAGCACCCATACAATCTCAACACCTAAAACATGTCAAACACACCAACACACAACTTATGACATATTTTATACAAATAAATCAAATATTCACAAAAATCACAAACACATCAACACACGTGCGCACGTAGTGTCCCTAGTTTTGTCTGCGTGATTTTCTAGGTAATCTCATACCTAAACCGGGCCATCGAACCACACCTAGTGGTGATGCTCTCACTTTCGAAACTAAGGCCTAAGCCCCGATTCCTAAATCTATAGGTTTTCATATACTGTGCACCACATCGAACCACCTAGTGGTGATGGATACCAGCTTAGAGCTCCCTAGGTATTCGTATGCCTAAGCTCGATACCAAATTTGTGGCTAGCCTGAGGGTCCGTTGACTACCCGTCAACCCGCGAAATACTAGTGAATGTCGGGTGACCCGACATTTTTCACGAAAATCGGGGCGAAGTCTCTTTTGTGGGAGCTCTACCGAATACATAACACGAATACGTCTGACAGTCGATATATTCACAATATAGGTAAAGGCGGCCACTTGGGCCCATAAACAATACTCATCATACTACAACAACTATATCAATAAGTTTCAAATAGTTAATACTTTACTCTTGCTCCTGACATATATTAAGATTGAAAATTCTAATACATGCGGATATCGTCAAGCGAGAGAGCCACAATCCAGGCTTTTCTTGTCTCGGTCTCTAGAATGGCTTGAGTCCCTACGCCTGCAAACTCACCGTACTGTAAAATAAAGGGGGTCCCACGGCGAGTTGAGCTAAAGCTCCAGTAAGGAGAATGTCGCTACTAAGTGGAACACTCACCACCCCCAAGTGCGGTGTGTTTCTAAAGTAAAGCACCCGTTCAAACGATCACGGCCAGTCCTACTTGAATGTCTACATGACCAACTTCCAGGATCTAAGTCCTCCAGACTCTCTCACGCACTACTTTAAGCCTCGTATGAAATTATTATATTATTAGTGGACGACCCTCGGAAGTGAATATATATCAATTGGTAAAAACAGGCGATTGATATATATTGTTTAATGGCTACCCTCAGATGAATATTGTCATTGGGCGCTCCAGGCGGTTGATATATATTATTTGATTTGGACTACCCTCAGATAATTTACATTTTTAGACTACCCTCAGGAACCTTGTTTCTCTAGACTCATCTCATGCACTAACTCCTATATTCCTAGGATGTTCCGGTGCATATGGAATCATGTATGCTGGATTCAATTCAGTCCCCAATCATATCACGAATATATAAACATGAATATATTCGCATAAAAATTAAATCACACAACATGTTATGTAATTATCATTTCACGCATCAAAATTAGCTCTCTTGGGCTAATGTTCAAACACAAGCAATTCGATTGGAATTGTATAGCTTCAAACACATAATTTCCGAAAATATATTTGCGGTATATTGTTTCGAGAATAGTTAAACCCTCGGTTACTATTCCCGAAAGATCACAAATCAGCGGTTCACTTAGTGAACGAAATTCTGGCCATTCATTTAAATTCAATCAAAAGCATGATTTACACCCAAAACAAACCCTTTTACCATTTTGAATATGAATGACCGCGAACATCATTAATTCATTTTACCTTAATTGGTGATGTTTTGGACAGATCAATCAAACCTGCTAGCTGACAGGCTCATTTCAATTTGAAAATCTTAAAAATGGAATAAAATACGGTAGGAGAGAAAATCTGCCTCGAGGAGTTTGGAAAGAGCTCCGTCCTGATCAGCGTAGCTTGTAAAAGCGTCAGAGCATTTTTACCTCTCTTCTTTTACAGAAAGTAGCAAACGGTGGATCACATTAAATCAGAGAAGCTTAGCTTCTCTCTACTTTGAAAACTTCTTTTATTTGGTTCTCCTTCTCCCATTCCGTTTTCTTTTTAGTGAGGTTAGAGATGGTCCCTTTGTTCCTTGCATCATTTAGTGCTTAAATCAATTTAATTAATTAATTCCCTATTTCTCCAATTTTGACATTCGGCACTATCTTGCGTTCATTTCATCGTTATCTACTCATACCACTTATGGTACGTAGTACATGCTATGTGCCTTTCGTTGCATCAAAAATACGTTTTTCACGGCTTTTGAGAAGCGCGATGCCTCGGCGTGCGACTCATTGTCTCGGCAAATTGCGAGAAATTTTCACGTTGCTAACTGATTCGCGAGACGATTCCAGCGGTACAATCCATTTAGATCATCAGAGGTCCTGAAATTAATTACGGACTTTGCTTAGTAATTATATGAATTTTATAATCGAGTACGATTTTGCCGCGCGTATTCAGAGGTGGAATTTCACCGGGTCTTACAGTGGATTACCATCAATAATGCTTCCTTGATCTTCAGCTCTTGACCTTGTAATTGGTCCATACGAAACATTTGAGGATGCGTGAATAACTTCGGTGAGGCCCACGAAAGGACTGTAATGTGCCTAAATGGTGACGTCTATGACTCAGTGGGGTGTGATCTTGTGGAGCTTTTCCGCCCAGGTCCACTGAGTCCGGCTTGAGAGTACGGCCTCGACCTCGACCTATTCCAGGCCTATCCAGGCTTGATTGTGAAGTAGTGGGACTGTCTGCACCACTGAGGTGATATTGGTTCCACGGCCCGTGGTACCTCGCACGCACTCGAGATCGATATCGGGTTCCCCGGTCCCCATGGTAGGTAAGGGGAGGAACAACCGAACTGCACGTCCCACTGATGATCGGGGCCTGTGTCCCATAACTCGGGATCACCGCCTCTCGAGGACAACTCGTCCGTGTCCAGCCGGTGGCAATGGAAACATGTCCTCCGCCTCATGTCTGGAAGCCCCGGGGGTCTCTCTCAACTCGAGACGATTGACTCCTAGCTCGCCCCGATAGGTTCTACCCTAATCCCCAAACCTTGCAGAGTAGAAGTCTTCTGCTTCATCTCTAAGTTGGAAGAAGAAGGTTGACTCAACCTCCTCTTATCTTTAACACCCTCATCCCGGATGCTCCGTACGTCGTCTACCTCCCTCTCAATGGACATAGCTATCTTGATCATTGAGTTTAAGTCTTGTAGGAGAAGTCCCACAATTTTACCACAGATGGACAATTTCAGACCATCTTCAAACTTCCTCACTTTGGCCATGTCTGTGGCCACATAATCATCTGCGAAACGGGCTAATTCAGTGAACTTAGCCACGTATTCTAGCATTGTCATTGTTCCTTGTTTCAGTTATAGGAACTCCTGAGCTTTTGCATGTCAAGCAAACGTCGAGAAATATTTTTCCATGAAGAGTTCACGAAACGCTTCCCATGTCATCACCTCCAAGTTCCTTGAGGCTTTGACCCAATCCCACCATACTTGGGATTCACCCTCTAGCTGGAATGCAGTTAGCCTTATCCTCGTGGGCATCGAGGTGATCTCCATAGCCTCCAAGATCTTTGGTCGACTGGTTCGAACCAATGATCGCCTATCGGGTCTCCTCCTCCCTTGAAGGTTGGAGGATGATGTGCCTTGAACCTCTGGAGGTTGTTGCTTCCTCCCCTGCTCACAGCTGCACTAGCTTCGCGCACTGGTAGCTACAACACTCGCTTGTGCAATGGTAGTAGTCGCAACACCAATAGCCTCCATGAAGGCTCGTTGGTCAAAGGCCGGTGGTGGTTAGTTGTTGTTCGACACACCGCCTAGACGTCCTCTTCCTCAACTAGCCATCTACATATGTCAAATAGCAATTTAGTCTTACATAGTATCCTAAGGAAATAAGGATCAAGTATAAACTTTGAGATTTCTCTCCTTGTCTAACTAGTAGTGCAGGTGCGAACTACTAATAGACCTCAACATCCCGAACTATCCCGTTTGTTCCTTTTCCGAACCACTAAGGTTATGTTTCTAACCCTAGTGTTTTTTTTTTCCAATATACATTTTACCACGTATATAATTCACACAACACATAGCACACATTCATGTAGCATATTAAAGAAAAAAAACATGAAATGCATAATGAAGGCAATGGTCTAGACCCATGCCCATCAAGCCTTAGGTAATTGCATACCTATGCTTTGATACCAAGCTGTGACGCCCTAAAATCCGGGGGTCCGTTGATCAACTATCAACTCACGGAAAACCTGTGGATATCGCATAACCCGATACCACATCGTGTGTTCCATTCATAGGGATCCATCATTTTACAAAAACAACTGGACCGAGTCCCTGTAGATATCGTATGACCCGATACCACATCTTGTGTCCCATTTATCGGGATCTATCATTTCATATAACCGGACAGAGCCCCCCCTTCGTTCTAGGAGCTCTTCAAAAAATAACCAACTTGCACAATGTACAGTATAGTAGGAAAACAACACCTGGCAGCTGTTCCGAGTTTGCTAAGGCGAGGCAAAACCTCACTTGCAGGGTTGCCCTCGAATTCGCCAAGGCAAAGCCCACCTTCGCCTAAAATCTGGACGAATTTCACACAAAAATCCCATAAGAGTTTCGAGTTCAACTCTTAACATATTATTACATGCCAACATTCATTTATTACAAAAATAAATGTTACAAAAGAATTACATAAGTAATTATAAAGCCACAATCCGCTTTTTTACTCCTGCGCCTTGATGAGAGCTCGTCCATTAGCGCCTTGTCCCGCACTCGAAAATGTTATCCCTGCAAAGGTGAGCCACGCCTGCAGAGTAAACTTCTACGTAGGCTACTCCCTATCTAAGTGCACATGCAATGTTTACACTTAACAATTTTCACATTCACATCACAATTCCAAGCAAGATATGCAATCCTTGGTTAGAATTCTACATGCCATGCCATGAAATGAGATGAGCCTCACTCATGCCCCACACTTGAGTCTTTACGGACTCCTACCACACAATGCAACGCCAATGTGTGATAAAATCCGTCATTGATGGATTACATCCAATGATAATTTTCAAAACAAAATTCATTTGTTCACAAACCAAAAGCTTTTTAAATGTTAAGCCTCAAATGATCATTTCTTATACAAAACATGTGTCTTTTGTGGGCAGCGAATTTTTAGGGTCTCACCGCAGGCTCCGCACGCCTTTCAACACTTTTTGAACTTTCACCATTGGAGTGTCTGAACTAGTCCAAGTATTTCATCTGAGGGGGTATCTAGCCATTTTTTCTATTACCCGACACAAGTTTTTCGTATTATTCAACAGTGCGACTCTATTGGACTTCGCCTAACAGTACCAAGACCACTCATCAATTACCAAGTGAGGTGATTGATTTTAACCATGCACTCACACCCATAAAATGTGATGTTCCCGTGCATATGCAATGTGATGCACCATTGCATGTCTATGTCATGCCACATATGTGATGAATGCCATATGGACAATTTATCTCATGGATTTAACCATGCATCATGGACAATTATATTACATGCATATTCCAATTAAACACTCATGACAATGTTAATACATTTAGAACACATATATTAACAGTTCATCAAACCACAACAAACAAGCATGCTATAACATATCAAGCAACAACCATCAAACATGTTATTACAAAATCAAGTAATAACAATTTTAGCCCTCATACACCAGGGTATAATGCCCACAAAATATCCCATACAAGCAAATTCTGCACTCCAGCCTTGACAATAAAAAGTCCCCCAACAACCTCGCAAAGCAGATTCTCAAGTCTCGCCTAGTCGAAGGTCTTACCTTGCCGAGGAAAGAGGTTCGTTTAGTCGTTGTTCACTCCGAGGCGGAGGTTCGCCTAGGCGAAGAGGTTCGCCAGCGGTGGCGAATCGCCTCATCAGGGCACACCAATGCCAGACAAATCCTGGCCTCCCAAGTTCGCCTAGGTGAACTACACCCTCGCTTAGGCAAACCCCTTCGCTTAGGCGAACCTTCCTTCGCCTAGGCGAAGAGCCAAACTTCCTGGAGAAGGTACATGCCTTCTCCTAGGCGAAGAACATCGAGTTGGAACTCAAAACTCCCATATTTCTACCTAAAAAGTGAAGAATAAGCCAAGGTAGAAAGAATCCCTACCTCTTGAAGCGTAATAGCATGGGTGGGAAGCCTCCCTTGCCCAAAACCGTTGATTTCTTGAAATCTCATCCTTTGAATCTTCAGTGATGCCCCTCTTTTTTGGTACTCCATCAGCCAGAAGGTCGCCACACTCCCAACCTCGCCAGGCGATGAAGGGGCGCTAAACTATACCGGAACTCTTTACTCGCTTTTCTTTACATTGGTCAGCTCCAAGTCTATAACTGAATCAAAATATCATATACAAAGATACAAAATAAAACTACCACCGTAGTGGTGTTTACAGTGTCAATAGATACAGTCTTGAGTCCTATTTACATATACATATTGTGACGCCCCAAAACCCGGGGGTCTGTTGACAACCCGTTAACCCTCGAAAAATCTATACGTCTCGTATCGCGAGACTTATACTTGAGTAAAAATGGCCACTTGGGCCCATACACCAATACTCATCAAAATACACCTAATTATATTCCAATAGTTCAAGAGTTATTACATTACTCTTAATACAAACACATATTAAAATTTACAATTCTAATACATGTTATACCAAAAACATCAAAGCCACAACTCACTTTCTTCCAAAATCGGCCTTTAAAATGAGCCGCCTTCCTCGAACGCCCCAGACTCACACCAATATTCCCCGATAGGGGCGAGCACTGCCTAAGAGTGGAATTACCCTAAATGGGTTACTTCCCACCTAAGTGCATATGCAATGATTCAATGTAAACACACACTCAAGTAAATACGTGATCCTACTTGAATGTCTACATGCCCAATCTCATGTCTCGAAATCTCACCGACTTCACACTCGCTTAAGCCAGCATGAAACACCGCTTTCAAAACAAACTCATTGCTCTCAAAACACACTACCGAATCCCTGGGTGCATTGACTACCCTCCGAGGCGAATGTGTTGGAGAACCTTCCAAAACAAATCATAGGCTCCTCTGACGTGAAATTGTTGGACCATCTCCCAACACAATCCTCCGGAAAATCATCCATTGAAATTCCTTCCGCAACCATGTTCGTTTTTCTTTCTTTCGCGTCATGCACTCACACTCAATTTCTTAAGCATCTACTATGAGATGCATTATGCCATTTCAAATAATAATTTATACCAATATATCAATTATGCATATATTCTCAAATTTGCACTCATACCACATGTTATTCAATTTTGATCAACCAACACCCAAATTTGCTCACTTGAGCTAATCGCAATTCCATTTCCAATGGCCTACACACACAATTATATTTTATGTAATTGTGGCATCATGTTAACACATTAAGTTCATGCATTAACCTATTAATTTCCACACAACTCAAGCCATTCACTTCAAACAATTTCATGCACACAACACATGGACGTTTTTTAACCACTATATAAACTTAGATCGTTTTAACAAATTTAAAACAGAGCAAGGTCAGGTCTGCAAGCAGCCCACTCATTAGAACATCTGGCTCCACTTTGTGGAACCGACCATGGCTATTTCCGCCTCATACACACCAAAAACATAATTTATCAGAGCAAATTTATTTAAACAATCACCCCAAAACAGTCCCTTTAAACTGCCTAAACGGGTTCAAAATATTCCATCACTCCGGTCCCAAGTTTTGGGACCGATAATGCCCTCCTCACGACTCAAATCAATAACTCAACCATTAACAAAGGGTAACCGGGCGTAGGATAAACCCTACCCCACTGAGTTTGCCGAAACTCCTCGAAACCGATGCTCGCGTAGCCTCACAAGGTGAACCACTTTGCTTCTTGGCTCGAAGAAATTTGACGGTCCGAAAGTCGGGAATCCTAAAGAGAAGTTGCACACTCTCTCTCTAAAAACCCTCCATTTTTGAATTATGAGCTCTCCTCTCCCTACTGCATGTCTCAGCTCCAAAAGTGGAGAAGAAGGCTCTTTTTGTCCCACACTTTGCCACATGTCCTCTCCTAATTGGTTGAGAGGATTTCTTATCCACTCAACCCAACCACTTTGACTTTTCTACCCAATGGCATCATGCCATGTGTCCACGTGGGCCCCACCTTGAGCTCAAGTTGACTAAACCGGTGCTTGACACGTGGCACATTGTGTGCCACTCAAAGTGCGCCAAGTGTCCTGCACGACGCTCGTTTCCTCGAAAAGCGTGCAAATTCCGACTGTCTAGGAATTCAACGAAAATCGATGTGGTGGCTAGATTTCGCGAGACGATTCCAACGGTGAAGTCCATTTCGTCATCCGAGATCTAGAAAAATTTCAGATTTTACCGAAATTATGATTTTGTCATTTTTCAGAAAATTGGAATTTTCTCGGGTCTTACACATATACAAAAACTATACATTTACATTTACATAATCAAAGCGCAAAACCTATTGTGATGGACTCCTACTAGTTTGTTGGCCCAACAGTATGCGGAAGATCGCGGACGTCCTTCTATGTGCCTACACGGATTAAAACCCGTGCTAAGCTTAACGCTTAGTGGGAAGCATATGACTTATACGTATACACATGCACTAATACCCATTTACAGTAAGCATATAACAGTAATAGATATACAATAGCAGATATCAGAATTTTTCATGAATTCATATAACAAACTTATACAAATACTTGTACTTATAACAGACTTATACTTGTTCAGATCTCCCATAGGAGTTACAGAGCTTATACTTGTACGGAGGTACTCATAGGTACTACAGAGCTTATACTTGAACAAAGGTACCTGTAGGTACTACAGAGCTTATACTTGAACAAAGGTACCATAGGGCATGACCAGAGCGTTGCAACGATGTACATTACTTTACTCTATTCGTTATTCGCACTCTTATCATATAATCAAGCCACTACCTGTAATTCGCAATAAGAAATGAGTAGGACATAAATATTAAGTACCCGAAGGTACGGTACAATACTGAGGTGTCGTGAGCACAGCAGAGGCCAAGACCGAACAAAGAGTGCCGCTACATTAATCAAAGAAAATCGGGCATAATGTGACGAAGCACGGCCAAAGATCCGCCGTCGCACTAATCGTGGAGAGTACCGCACAAGGGCGTGTGCTGTCACGTAATGTGAGGTGCCATGTCATTCAATATCCTGGCCTTAGGCGCCTCCCACAAATTATATGTGTTCAAACTACTATCTTATCATAGGGGCATTAAATTTGCCAAGGTTTCTTACAGTACATCTAATTTTTCCTTTACCTTTACAAACATGAATGGATCATCTTTACATTAACAGGTCCTCATTAGTCCAATAGACAAGTCCTTGGAATAACAGAATAGCAAAACATGACAAAAACACATGTCCGTGAACAGCTACAGCCACTGAGCCATACGCCGGCGCACCGGTGTTTGGTCCAAGCCTCCTCTCGGCCACGCGCTAAGGATCCACGCCACAACAGAGGACCTCGAATTGCCTGGGGAATTTGTTGATTTCGTCCCTTTTTGCAGAAATCCAACCAAAAACCCCAAAATAATCCTAAAGCATCACAAAAAACAACTCCCAAATGGTTCATAACCCAAACATAAACACAAGAGGGGAAGTTAAGAGGATTCCTAACACCCAACAAGTATTCCTAGCTCAAGGAGGAATTTCATACACCCAAGAAAATTACCTACATGAATCCCCACAAATCCATAGAAATCCTCATTTCCAAGCTTATCTATACATATTCCTATAGGTTCCCACCCATCAACTTCCACAAACACAAGTAATGGTGGGTTAGAACTTCTCATAGCAAAACCCTAGACCAAGAATCCAAGAATCCGTACAAAAGTTCACAAATCCATATAAACCCATAGTAATCCATACATTATAAACCAAGAATCCATACTCAAAGGGAGGATTTCATACTCATCTTATACAAACTAGGGTTTTACCAACCCAACTTTCAAGAAATCTAGGGTTATGATGAATTCCTAACTAAACCCTAGAAATGGAACAAACTAATATCCGTACAAATCCATCCAAAACCATAGCAATCCATATTTGAAATCCTATTCTCCTTCTTCTTCTTCCTCTTCTTCTTCTCTTCTTGCAAAACCCTAGCTTTTCTCCCACACTTTCTCTCAAAAACGTTTTTGGCACTATGTGCCTTTCTAAGACCAAATGTGGCCTTAAGTCACTTATGCTCTTAAGGCCATGTTTGGCTCAAAACCCATTTTCGGGGTTGTCTCCCAAAATGGCTATATAGCCCATACTTATTTCTATTTGGTACTCTAATCCTATATTTACACTTAGACATATAAACTTATTTACAATTGATCCTTAGGTCCTCATTTTATAAATTTCCATTTTTGCCCTTTTTACACTTGGGTTATTTTTCGGGTTCAATCATTTAATCACTTAGTAAAATAATAATTGCGAAAAATTTCAAAATGCACTTATAATATACCCTAATTATGTTTAAAAATGACTAGGGTGTATTTCGGGGTGTTATAGTAGCCCTCATCGAGTAAATGAACTTTCACTCTTGGCTCGACGAATTCCAACGGAATGAACTCCGAGGATCAAAGAGAGAAGCTTGAATGCTCTCTTCCTTTCCTCTCTCTCTCACGTAACCAAGAAAAAAGACAAGAAAAGAATTGGGATCTCCTTTCTTTATCCCACAAGCCCCTCGCTTATATTTAAGTGAGTGGTTCACGTCGCGTCACGTGTCTGCGACTGGTCTGGGTTCGTTTATGCCCGAAACGATTTATTTCATTTCGGTTTAAGTTCAATTTATTTTAAATGAAATTTTTTTAATTTGTTTTCCACTTTCAAGATTTTTCTCAAAAATCCCGTTTTTAGAGTCCACTAGGCCACCCAATGCCTTAAAAATCGTGAAAAACCCGACTATCTTAGAATTCGACAAAATAAATTTGGGTAACTAGATTTCGCGAGAGGTATCCTACGATGAGGTCCGTTTCGTCATCCGAGATCTAAAATTTTGCGCCCGCAACCTATATCAGAGTTTATAATTTACTGCTTCCCGCCTATTTTTTGAAAAATCAAATTTACCCTGGATTTTACCGTGGCTAAGCATCGTGAGGTGGGATTTCCTATCTATGTGGTTGTATATTATATACCGGTCATTGTTGATTCGAGTATATGTAAAAAAAAAAATGAAAAAAAAAAGAGAAGAAAAAAAAAGAGAAAAAAGAAAAAGAAAAAGAAAATCATTTACACTTTTAGAAAGTGTCTATTCAAGACACTTTTAGATCCATGTGGCAAAAACTATACTAGATTTTGGAATATTTCTAAACATTTTCTATTTGAGAAATATTTTTTCTCTTTTACACTAAATGTCTAAAAATCCCGTTGAACACCAACTCTTCTTCATTTAAACCCGATTAGGTTGCCCATCTCTCTATGGATAGGAAGATCCGGCAATGGAAGCAACAAAAAGGGCTTTGTTCCTCTTTAATGTTTTAAAATTCGGAGTGCTAACTGAACTGAAAAAATTACCAGTTCACGGTTCAATGGTCGGACTAGTGGTCGAATCAGTGACATCATAAATACATAATTTATATATTATTAAAATTATATATATAGTTAAAAATTAAGAACCATTAATGTTTGTTTTTTATTTTTGACATTATATAGAAATCAAATATAAATATAATTATATTGATATTGTGACGTTTCCCAAACCGTACAGTCTTGACAACCTCACAACCCGCGGGAAATCTATACCGCCTCGTATCGCGAGACTACACTGGAAGAAATTCGCCACTCGCCATACACCAATACCATCAAAATACACCCAACTATATTCCAATAGTTCAGTTCAAGAGTTATTACATTATTTAATACAAACACATATTAAAATCTCTTACAATTCTAATACATGTTATGCCAAAACATCAAAGCCACAACCCGACTCTCTTCAAAATCGCCTCTAAATGAGCCGCCTTCTCTCTCGAACGCCTGCATTCGAAATAATATTCCTCGATAGGCGAAAGAATTGCCCAAGAGTGGAATTACTCCTAACGCATTCCCACCTAAGCGCATACGCACGATTCAATGTAAACACACTCAAGTAAATACGCCGATCCCACTAACGCCTACGCACCCACCTCATGTCTCGAGTCCTCACCGACTTCACACTCGCTTAAGCCATATATGAGAAAACACCGCTTTCAAACAAAACTTGTTGTTCTCGAAACACACTCACCGAATTTCGTAAAGTATCGGACTACCCTCCGAGCATCGTATCGAGAACCTTCCGAAACAACTACGGGCCTCCGACGCCAGAATCGCGACCATCTCCCAACACAATTCTCCGAAAATCATCCATTGAAATCTTTCGCAACCATGCTCTCGCTTTTCTTTCTTCACGTCACGACTCACACCTAATTTCTAGTTACTCCCGACGCATATGAAATGCATTACGCCATTTCAACACAATTTATACCAATATATCAATTACGATATATTCTCAAATTTGCACTCATACCACGTTATTCAATTTTGATCAACTAACACCCAAATTAATTTACTGAGCTAATCACAATTCCATTTCCAATGGCCTACACACACAATTATGTTTTATGTAATGGTGGCATCATGTTAACACATTAAGTTCATGATTAACCTATTAATTTCCACACAACTCAAACCATTCACTTCAAAATAATTTCTATGCACACAATACAATGGACGTGTTCGTCCAATTCATACAAACCGGATCGCATTTTTACCAGCCCCAAACAAAGAAGGCTGTTCGTGCGTTCCACTCACAAACATCGGTTCCACTTTGTGGAACCGAATTCCATGGCCATTTACGACCTCATACACACCAAAACACAATTTATTGTATAAATTATGACACAACCACCCGAAACAGTCCCTACAATGTCCAAACGGATTCAAAATATTCCAACAATTCGGTCCCAAGTTTTGGGACCGACCAAACGGTCACTCACGGCCTCAAATCAACTAAACCATTAACAAAACACTTAAACAAAGGGTAAATCAAGTAGGAGAAAACCCCTACCTCACGGAGTCTGTTGAAACTCCCGAAACCTGCCCACGCTGCAGCCTCGCGTGTAACCACTTTACTTCGTCTCGAAGAACTGGACATCCGAAAGCCTGAATCCTAGAGAGAAGTTGCACACTCTATCTCTAAAAACCCTCAATTTTTGAATTATGAGTTCTCCTCTCCCTACTGCACGTCTCAGCTCCAAAAGTGGAGTATCAGCGTTCTTTGTCCCACACTTCTGGGCTACATGTCATTTCTAATTTACAGTATGATTTTTATCCACTCAACCCAACCGCACTTCGACTTTCACCAAACGACATCATGTCACGCACCCATGCTGGCCCCAACTTGAGTCTAAATTGGATTGAATCGGCAAGTAACACGCAGACAATCGCACACTAAAGCCAAGTGTCCTACACGACGCTGTTTCTCGAAAACGCAAATTCGATCAGTTCTCGACCGACGAAAATCGATAATAAGAATATATTCTCACGCACGACCTTAACCCACAGTTCAACACACATCCGAGATCTAAAAATTTTTGATTTTTTTAACACCGAAATTACAATTTTGCCATTTTTCTTAAAATTGAATTTTATTTGCCCATGTATATTTTAATTTTAATTAAAATTTTTGATACTTTCTATCTTGTAATAATTTATAATTTTAAGAAAATTATACTTTTTTATTCAATAGTATAAATAATTTTTTTTACAAACATATGGATTTATTCATTATGGAAAATAACAAAAAAAACATGTCAATAAGGCTGCTATTCTTTACTAGTGACCCAAACTAGTAAAGTGGGAATGTCAATCCCAGTATCCCGCATCGAACAATTATTGAGAATAATAAGTCTTTATAAGTTTCACTCTCACACCCATTAAAAGTGGGGGGTCTTAATTTCTATTTCGAGCTATCTAAACCCAATTTAGAAGGGCGAACCTGACAGGTGGACGGTCGAACCGGTTCAATAGATCGGTGCCAGTTGATATATTGGTACTTAAATTTTACCAATATATTAGTGCATATTTTATAAAAATATTGGTAAAACAAAAATTAATAAAAATATTTTGAAATTCATGCAAATACTTTAAATTTCGGTTTCTAATTTTTTTTTTTTACATTTTTACATCATAGTTTATATTTTTAGTTCTACTTAAAATGATGTTTTTTGTTTCTATTTTTAGTTCTACTTAAAATGGTGTTTTTTTGCTAAATAAAATATATATTTAGTAAAATTATGTACTTATAAAAAAATATATATATTTAATTTTTTATTCTAACTAAAAAATAATTTATTGATATCAACTATTAAGGTTAAAATAATTTTATTAAGTTAAACAAAAAGTAATTTTATTAAGTTAAACCAAAACAATAAACACCACATAAAATAAAAATAAATTTTTTTTAGTGTTAATAGGCTTTTAATAATAGTTTTTTTTATTGTAATATTCCCATGTTTTAAATTATCGAGTAAAAGTTCAGATTTTTTATAATACAACACTTATAGTAAAACACAATAGATAAATTGAAATTATAATAAATAAATAACCTAAATTTTTAAGATTATTTGGGTCTTATAGCACCCTTTTTTTTCAGCCCATCATCTACCTAAAATTTTAAGATTTTTTGGGCCTTTTAATAACTTTTTTCAGTCCATCATCTTCCTTCTAGAATAATAGATCTAAGCCATTCATTTTCACAACCACATCTACATCATTGATTTTGGCTAAACCCTAGAACTCACAAAATATTTCGCAGCCCCCTTTCTTCAACGGCTGCTCTTCTTCTCGTTTTTTTATTCTTCTTTCTCCAAGTAGTAGTTAGACTGTTCTTCTTCTCATTTTTTTTGTTATTCTTTCTCCAAGCGGCAGCGGGACTGCTTCTTCTATTTTTTTTCTTTCTTCTCATCCTTTTTCAGCTTCCTCCCATCTTTTTTTTTTCCAAAAATTGTGGCAAAAAAATTGACGATTTATCGCCGTGTTTTTGGTGATATTTTGGTGATATTCTCGATATTTGTCTAATTTTTTGCACTACCGATTATCGGTCGATACATCAGTAGATATATCCAATTTTTTAATCTCTGACTATTTCAACTTTTTTTTTTCATAACTAAGTACTTTATTACAATATAGTAAATTGTTCTCATTAAGACTCGAACCTAAGACCCCTCTACTTCCTTGATGTCTCATATTTTTAAATTTTGAACGCTCTACCAACATGTGAACATTTCAATTTTTCTTTTTAAAAAAATATAGTATGATGATTTCAATTTATAATATATATATATATAGGGATAATCATTTAAAAAGGACAAGTAGAGAAAAATATTGTAAATCTAACATTTTTTTATTAAAATCCAAAATTGAAAGATAAAAACACATGATTTGGACAAATTTGCCCCTCCATCCACCCTATGACAGCTCATTCCTATTTCGCACTCTCCTTTTTCCCTCCTAGTTTCATTTCTTTATTTCTTATTCCCACATTTCTTTCCTTTATGTTCAATCCAACTCCTCCCTTTCATTAGTTCTCTTTAGATTTTTACACTCTACATTGCTACAATTTAGAACCCATTAAATATCGGTGGATAAACATGTTTTTTCTGTATACTTTATTTATTCATTTATGTAAATAATGAATATTTAAACATTTAATGAGATTTATTAAATATTTGGGTGATTTGAAATTGGTATAGTTTTTTCAATATTATTTACAGCCATAAAAAAAGAGTCAAAAGTAGAAAACGAGCAAATTAAAAAGGTGGAGAAACTCCCTTTAATTGAAGAGCGTCGAGTTAGCAAAGTTCACTGCACTTTGAACTCGCTTTTGGGTGCCTGTTTCAAATACTAACTTAACAACAATTGCTCAAGCTAAACAACCAATGTGTGGGTATAAATACGACTTAACTCTTCAAGTTTATTCAAATACGAACCTTATAATAATAAAAGTCCTTAATCTAAATAGTTATCGTGACATAAACTCGACTCGAATTTCTCTCAAGTTTGTTCATATACTAACTTAACAATAGTTAAGTCGAATTGAAAGAGCTAATGTGTTAACAAACTTGGACTTAACCTTCAAGTTTGTTCAAAAATAACTTAACGATTGTTAAGTCCAAACTAAATAGCTAATGTGTTACAAACTTTCCTCCATTTTCAGCTGAAACAAACCCAAAATACAACATTTAAGGATTTTTACACTTCAATCAAAGTTCATATGGAGATTTTGAAGAACTTAAATCAAAATAAGAAACAATGGAACTTAGGTTATGTTTTTTTCACTTAGGGTTTCTCGTGTTAGCTTTTCCAAACATCTACTTCAGTTTTAGGGCTATTTCTCGAATTCTTTGGGATAGTGGATTAAAAGGGAGAAATGCCAAAAAAAAAAAAAAAATGGTGTGATTTGGACGGTTAAGTATGATTTGATCACGGTATTCCTCTTTGTGTCATTTGTCTGTAGTGCTTATAAGTTCAACTGCTCAAGGAAGAGAGAAAGTGTTTAGAGGGAAAGAGAACCAAAAGAGAAAATAATCGTTGGAGGGGAAATGGGGTGACGTGGAGGAACATTGTTACATGGTAATTTTGTCTTAAATTAGTTTTTTTGAATGTTATAAAAGTAAGGGATTAGATTTGAAATATTTTTCTCCATTTGTCCCTTTTAAACAGTTATCCCATATATATATATATACATAAAAAATTGCCGGGGAGAAGGGGGAGGGGGGCATTGTAGTGGATGGTCAAGTAATTTTAGGAATAAACACCCCCCCTCCCCCTTGCTGTACATATATTTTTTTTTCTATTCTTTTCCTTCTTGGATGGATTGGGTGTTTTTTTTATCACTCTTGGATGATCTTTTTTAAACATGTATTCTGGGTTCTTCCGATGAATCGGGATTCTCGCAATTCTTGCTACGCTGAAATTGGATTGCCTAGCCTATGCTTTTGGTTTGAGAGATGAATTATCGGTTGTGGATTTATGAAACTAGTGGAGAGCAGTAGTTTACAAGATCCAAGCGAAATTGAAATAAATATTCCATGAGGTAATAATGGACTATCGATGCTCTTCAGACTAAAGAGGAAGTACTCTACACCATGGAGATCTGCCCATATGAAGGAACTGTGAATTGCCATGGAGAATCAAACATAATCATGCTACATCGAAAAAAAGAGCAATAAGAAATCAAGAATCATCCAATTTTGAGAATGACTTCTTTGTATCAGATCTGTTTCATAGCATTGCCTACTGGGCCTATGTTTGTTAGGACCTTCATTATGGTTGTTGAAGGCAAGAGAGCTTCTGGGTATGAAGGGCTAAGTACTGACAGTCCAATCATGAGAGCTTTAGCATTTGAGGCAGTCATGGCTCTTAATTTCAACTTTAATAGAGAGCTTTCCTTCACTCACCCATATTCTCGCGCGGCCATTGCTTTTATTTAATTATGTTTTGATATCTTACTCTCTTTCAAATTTTATTAAATCCTTTTCTTATGCTTCATTTTCTCATTTTCTCTTTAAAAAAAAAAAAAAAAAAAAAAATATTTAATTAGTTAAAATAAGGGTTCGAAACCCTTGACATAAGGTTAGAGTGAAGGAACTCATCCAATTGGCTACTTGTGTCTTTTTGTTAAATCTTTGCCTCCTTTAAATAATATTTCAAACTTCATTCATTTGTCATTAAAATTGACTTTGTTAATAATACTTTTCAAATAAATTTTGTTCTATTATTTTTGTTTATTTTCTCCTCCAGATATCTTCCTTAAAATATTCTCACTGATTTTTCTTGTATTTTAATTAAAACCTTTTTATCATTTTTTTTAAATTTTCTTTATTTGATTTCAAAACACTTTTTTTTTCTTTCATTTATTTAAGAAAACGATTTTCATGATTTAATAATAAAAATGATCTTGGTTTGTTTCATAGTTCCAATAAGATGGAATTTCATGGAATTAATTCATGGGTAAATAAATGGGCTTTTGATGGGAGGGTGACATCCCTGATTCGACTCTCTTTATTGACCAATTACCTTGATTACTTTCCTTGTAGGGTTCTACCTTGTTGTTTAGACGCGAACATAAAACCTTTCAAACATGCTTAGTTACATGTACATCGATATTTATTTCATGAGATTACTTCCATTTATCCACTCATGTAAGCTTTATCTATTCTATTTTCCACCTCGATTTTATGTATTTTATCTCATTTGCTTGGTACCTAATAGATTAACCAATCAAAAGTCATATTTGCCTTAACTTGATAATTAGAGACCCACCCTTTAGAGGCTTAGGAGGATGCTACAACTTGCCATTATACCTTCTTGATAAGTAACTTGACTTCCGGACCTAAACTCAATTTTACTCAGACCTGTAAGTGATGACTCCAAACCGTTTTTAAAATACCAAAACGAGACTCGCATTTTTAGTGGGAAAATATAATAGCAAAAAATACGGGGTTCACAAAATGGTGACTCTACTGGGAATTGTTTTAGAGGGTCAACTTTGAACACAAGTTTAGGCAAATATAACGTTTGATTGATTGATCAGTGGGTACCCCTATCTTTTTGTGCCTTTTTGCATGCTTTGGTGATTGATGGCACAGTGAGATATTTGCTTTGGTGATTTATCTAAGGAGCATGTTTGATTATGATTGCTAGATATCAATATATTGATCATTCCACTTGATTATTCCTATGTCTTGTTGATTTCTTCATGTTGTATACTATTTTATCTCCTTCTTGGTGTATATTCTTGTTATTACATACTTTATTCACTTTGACATGATTATGCTGGTTGATCATTTTGTATATTATAGCACATTTACAATAATTAACTCTACTAGAGTTAATTACCTCGGAGTCGAGCATATGATGCCCGATTCTGCAATGAATGAAGTTCGTTATAACTAGGCCCGTATGGGGCCTTACTGTCTTCTGGAGCGTATCGCACTTTACTTGAAATGAATGCCGTTGAGCTTCGATCGCGTAAGTTAAACATAATCACATGCCATCAAACAATGTTCAACACGTGGATGATTCTCCTAAAATGTGAAGCACCCCTCTTCCAAACTAATATGGACTAGAGTCTTAGACAGGAGAACAATTGCTCCACAATCTCGCGAACATCTACACCTAAAGGCAAATAAAGGTGGGACACCTATATGAAAAAGGTTTATAAAAAGAAGATTAACAAGAAACCCAAGCTAATCATTGTGACTTCCTTTCACTGACACCGTCTGTGGGAAGCTTCTATTCCTTTCTTGGTAACATTGACTGAGGGCACCGTTGTCCACCGATAATCCCCCCTTATAATCGAAAAATGGGCGAGGTTCCTTTTCTTGCCTCTACGCCAACATTAGAAGAGCGTCTCCTACGGATGGAAAGAGCAATGGGTGAGTAGTAAGAGACGCACTAAGGTCACCTCGAAGTAATCATGGAGGCTAACGCCTCTCTCTGACAAGAGAACAACCAGCTGCGAACAACCATCTCCTCTGCCCTAAGGGAGGTCGGACACGGGTTCATTCCAACGACAACTCTCTACCACTTGCCTCCTTGGAGATCCACCCTAAGAGGTCGCTGGTCGAGGCCCGGCAAGGGTGTACACCAGAGTGCCAATCGTCCTTGAAAAATGCCCAGAGCGCCTCTAACCCATCTAGAAAGTTCCGACTAGAAGCAGCAGAAAGAAAAGAGACCCAGTATCATCAATCTCCTCTTGGACCCAAAACCCCGATCTCGAAATATTAGATGACTTGGCTGCAACACCCTTTATACTGACCATATCCCATGTCGAGGCTCCGCGACATTTTGGTATGCCAAAGTTCCAGATGCACGATGATACCTCTGAGCTCTTTGATCACTTAATGCACTATCGACATGTCATAATCTTGCAAAACGGAAACGATGCTCTATTATGCTAGGTGTTCTCGTCTAGCCTCTCGGGGCCAGCTCTGTCATGGTTCCATTGCATGGCATCTCCCTCTGTCGCATCATTCAGGGAGTTGTCGGAAAGGTTCATTACACACTATATGTGTTTTGTAAGGCCAAAGCTTAGTGTCCCCAGTTTATTTCACGTAAAAATGAAAATAGGGGAGCCGATTTGAGAGTTTATGAAGCGCTTCAGCACAATTATCCTCCAGTTAGAGTCGGTCAACATTGAGTTCGTCATGAAGGCGATAAAAGAAGCTATCCAACCGAATACTCAGTTTTTTGCTTCGTAGTCGCTGAACCCCCTCCTTCCCAAACTTGGTTGTTGACCTTTTCCAATGCGCAAACCAATATGCTATGTTGGAAGACAAAGTGGTCGCCACTTCAAAACAATCCCTCATAGTGGTCGAAAATAGACTACCTTAAGCTCATCAACCCGACGCTCGCTCCATCATGAAGATGCCATCCTGTGACTGATGAAATGAGCCTCGAGGAGAGTCTCGAAATGACTAAGAAGGAGTCAAGATGATTGAAACCATTACGCACGATAGTCGCGAAGAGATGACAATTGGAAACCATACCAAGAAAATGAAGCACGTACCGAATTCACGTTGTCTCCATCACAACTCTTGCCTTTGATACAGATAATAGAGGGCTTTGCTTGGCCAAGACTGATGCGGGCCGAAGTAGACAGTAGGGACCGACAAAAGTTTTGTGACTACCATCGGGAGCATGGACATGTAACTGACCATTGTTGGCACCTTGCTTATCTACTTGAAACAATAGTAAGAAGAGGACATCTCAGGCAATATGTCCTCAAGCCTGAGTTCAATAGCCATAATAAGGAAACATAATTGGTTGTGGTACTAGTGGACACAAAGTCAATCATTGCAAAAATTTTGGCCACTTCGTCTCAGCCCCAATCAACCCCGGCTAAATAATAGCCCATGCCCAAAATGGTGGTCACTGGAATTCAATATAGTTTCATTGCTAACAGCATCTTACCTATTGATGGAGCCATCACCTTCTCTAAGGCCACCCTTAGGTAGGTGGCTAGACCGCATGAAGATGCCAAGGTCCTAACTCTCGAGATCGGAAGTCATATGGTGCAGAGAATCTTGGTAGACCTTAGGAGTGTCGTAGACCTACTTTACATGCCGGCTGATGAGTATACTTTATACTCATTTTAACCCTGTATTTTACTTATATTTTTAGTAGTTTAATTATAAAAATAAAGGATCGAATGCTCTAAATGTTCAATTTGTGATTAGGTCAACCATGAGCCAATATGGAGTAAAAACAAAGAGATAAAGCCCAAAAAATCAGTAAATTACATATGCAGCAGTAGCTACTGTGTTTTGATGTTTTAAGCTGCATAATGATCCCCAATGGCTACAATATTGATATGTATGGATAGGAGACTTCTCATGCTTTCCAAAGAGACCTTATTAACTCCATTTGGACTTCAAATGATCAAGTTATGACTCTTAGTAGTTGAAGGAAGAAAAGAAGAGAGCTCAAAAGTGACCAGTTGGAGAATTTTGTACATTCATTCTTTATAATCATTTCTAAAGTGTTTTTCCTAGTCATATCTATATTCTACACTTTAAGAGCTTTCCAACGGTACCAAGAACACCCAAATCGAAGTTTGGATGACAAAGTTATGGTCTTACGAAGTTGGTACAAAAACAGGGGAGCTGTAGCAACTTCGCGATGTTGCAGAGAGTGCAAAAACAAAGCATCCCGACGTCGCGACATCACGACGTTTAGGGTTGGTTTTAGGTCAATTTTCAGCCCATTTTGAGGCCAGAATTGAGGGTTTTAAAGCTCAAACCCCAAGGAAACAAAAAGGAGGTGGCTAGGGCTCGGAGAAGGGGACTTTATCCACACTTTGGGACCAAGGAGGAGGTTTGGAGTTGTTATTGAAGATTTGGGAGAAGATCATGAGATTTGTGGAAGAAAATCCAAGACTCACCATCATTTTGATCATTAGAGTTATTCTTTCTCTTTTCTCATGTTTTATCCTAAGTTTATGATGTATCAAACCTATATCATGTTTTAAATTCGTAGATCTAGGGTTTTGGTTGTATTTTGGATGTGGATCTTATATCTAAAAGTTGATTTTCCTTTTTCTATTGTTCCTCTGTGATTGTCTATCTATTTATTCATGCTTGATTATTATTTACATATTGATTTCTAGCTAATCTCAATATGGTGAGTGGTTCTCTACGAGATCTAAGAAGGGAGAAGAGAATTAAACATAGGAGAATCAACCTAATTAGTTAGGAGGTGTAGAAATCATCGGTAATTAGGAGGCGTGTGAGATTCTTGGGTCTTAAAGCATCTCTAATGCTTGGGGTTGAGATGATAAGCAAAAGACCTAGTGTTAATTGGTAGGTTATTTGCCCTCGAGAGAAGCTTATAATTAAATTAGGCAAGAGTCACCTTGGAAGCTTTTTCAAGAGACAATAGAATGGAAGTTTGACTTAGATATAGGAGGATTGTTCACCTGCACCAAATACCTTAGGATTTTATCAGCTCTTGGTATTCCTTAGTTGCACAGTTTAATTAGTTAGATTTAGATTTCAATAACTTAGTTTAATTGTTGTTTAAACCATCTTTGATCGTTTGAATATTAGAGAGGGATTATAATTTTGGTACTTAGCATCCCCATTTTCCCTGTGGATCGATCTCTGTGCATCTCGTACACTATATTACTTGACAAGCGTATACTTGCGCATAATAGGCACTCACTACATATTTTATCGCATATCCTTAATACACGTACATCACAAAATACGTCTATCAAGTTTTTGGCACTGTTGCCGAAGAAGGTGCGGTGTTTTATGCTAATATCAATACTAAGTGCTTCTTTAGTACTTCAAACATTTTTTATGTATAATTTGTGTTGTTGGTTCTCCTTAATCAACAACAAGGAATGATGCAAATGGCTAATGAGTATCATCAAAGAGTGACAAATCAAGTGAGGAACCCACATATGCACATGGCTCAAGTTCGGTATGGAGGTACCCCATATTGGAAAATTATAATATGGGTTGGCAACATTGCCCTAGCACCTCATGAAATACAAGCTATAACACTCTTCAATCTCCACAAGTCCAAAGATCAAGACTAGAAAAAGCTATGGATGAATTAAGAAGAACTCAAGCTAAATCTACCATGGCACAATCTGAATTTTCAAGATCAATGGCTAAAATGGACCACTCTCGATTTAGGTTGCTTAGGTTTCTTGATCCAAATGAGATAAGTTAACCTCCATATGAGAGAATGACAAAGTTAGAGGTAGCCATGGCTGAATTGAAAAGAGTTCATGCTGAATGTGCAACATCTCATGTTCAATTTTATGGAATTGAGAAGCGGCTAATGTTCAAATTCAGCCTATGCCTTTCAAGAGCTCTCGTTAAGAGATGGCCTTATGGTCACTTATGGTTCTCAACTTACATTTGAGAAAGAACAACCTAAAGAAGAGAAGAGTATGAGTATAAAAGAATTAGTTGCAAAATATATGAAAGAACAAGAGAATATGGATACAATGTCCTTGGAAGACTATGTGCTCAAGTTGCTAATTTAGCACAACTATCCGTTCTTAGGAACGGATGGAGGAGGGCATCATCATTGTTTCCGTAGTTCTATGAGTCAAGTTGGACTCGAGAAAAACGGAGCGACTTCTTAGGAGGCAACCCAAGTTTAATAAGTTTCCTTTTCCCTTTTCTTTTTTCTTAGTTACTTTTGAGTTTGTTTTTTTAATAAATTTTCTTGCTTGATCTTGTGTTTCTTAGTGTTGTTTTTCAAGTTTTTTGGAGTTCAAAGTTGGCTATGGAGATGGAGAATCTTGAAAAATGGAAGTTTATAGTCCATATATTCTTCCTATTTTCAAGCATGTCCCCTCATTTGGAACTAAAGTCCAATCCCTCTTAACACCTTTGCCTCAAAAGCGAGCCATATTCATTAGAGCAACTTCCGAAGACTTGATCAACCTCAGGGGAGTACTCAGTCTCCATTCTTGCTTTCGTTTGACATTGAGTACAATGTTCATTTTAAGTTTGGGGGTGATTTAAAAAAAAAAAAACAAAACCAATATTTCTCAAAAATTCAACTTTTGTATCTCCTTGTTTTAGTTATTTCTTTTTAGTTGTCTGGTTGTTATTTGCATGTGATTTTCTTTATTTCTTTTGTTTGTTTCGTGTCTCATATGAGTGAGTTTGATGGCTTGTTGGCCAGTAGAAGGTCATTTTGAACACAACTATTCAAAAAGGCCAAGTGTAAAGAGAAATTGGACCCTCAGGTTTTTAAATGATCTGAAATTGTGTGCTTGCTTGGTATGGGTGACTTAGCTTAGTCACCTCCCTTATGCTTCAAAAAGCTATTTCTCAAGGAATCTATCACACACACACACACACACACACACATACACACACACTTTTGGTCTCCTTTGTATATCTTGGTCCCAGACCCTTTGCCTTGAATTCAACTAACCTTGGGGAATTCTAGCCACCTAAGTGATGGGACACCTAATCAAAAGAGGATTGCCATCGAGCCCCAACTAAAAAGGGAAAAATAAAATTAAAAAAAAAAACAAAACAAAAAGTGAAAAAGAAATATAGAAAGCAAAAGAAAAGAAAATGATAAAAAATAAGTATGTGAATAAGAATAAGAGGGATCATCCAATCGAAATCCCGGGCATAGTCTGAGGGGCCTTTCAAAGCCTAATGCCCTGAGCCAACAGGCCGGGAGTCATTGACTTCACTGCCCACTACATGGGACAGAAGATAGATCCTTCCCATAACTTAGGGCCTTTGAGTTTGGTTGAGTGTTCAGGGTGAAGTTTGAAGGGAATTTAATGTCTGGTGCCCTTAGCCAACTAGTGGGGAGTCACCAATGGATCCCCTCCATAAGAACACTCAACTAAAACTTTTTAGCATTGGTTTTCTTTCATTTTTTTAGGTATTTAGGTAATTTTTAGGTATTTTGGTATGAATAAAAAGGGTGTGGTGCGTTCTTATCCTTTCTTAGTTTGCTTCTTCCAAATAGGTGAGTTGAGCTTAAGTTTGGGGGTACTAGGACCCAGGGTTAAAAATGTCGCGAAATATCGACGATATATCGTCGATATTTTGGGTGTCAGGCCATCCCGACTCTGCTAGGACCTTGCTATACACTGGAGATCATGCTATCACTTATACTTAGTTTCCTTAGGAAAGGTCATTGAGTACTTTAGGGGCTGATTTGCTTTGCTAACCATGCTTTGCTTTGCCATGTTCCTTAGAGAATTTAAAAGCTTTAGGATCCTAAATTTTGGTTGAAAATGCTAATATTGCTAACTTGTGTTCATAGTGATTCTTCCACTTGGCATCATGTTATCATATTCATCTCATTGTTTGTTAGTTCATGTGATTTTTCAATTTTCTGTTTTGTTTTGAGTCAGTCTCTTGCTTGGGGACAAGCAAGAATTTAAGTTTGGGGGTGTGATGAGTATACTTTATACTCATTTTATCCCTATGTTTTACTTATATTTTTAGTATTTTTATTATATAAATAAAGGATCTAATGCTCTAAATGTTCAATTTGTGATTAGGTCAACCATGAGCCAATATGGAGCAAAAACAAAGAGATAAAGCCTAAAAAAATTAGCAAACTACACATGCAGCAGTAGCTATTATGTTTTGATGTTTTAAGCTGCAAAATGATCCCCAATGGTTACAATATTGATATGGGTGGATAGGAGACTTCTCATGCTTTCCAAAGAGACCTTATTCACTCCATTTGGACTTCAAATGATCAAGTTATGACTCTTAGTAGTTGAAAGAAGAAGAGAAGAGAGCTCAAAAGTGACCAATTTGAGCATTTTGTACATTCAGTCTTTATAATCATTTCTAAAGTGTTTTTCCTGGCCATATCTAGATTCTACACTTCAAGAGATTTCCAACGGTACCAAGAACACCCAAATCGAAGTTTGAATGACAAAGTTATGGTCTTACAAAGTTGGTGTAAAAACAAGAGAGCTGCAACAACGTCGCGACGTTGAGAACCAACGTCGCGATGTTGTGCAGAGAGTGCAGAAACAGAGCATCCTGACGTCGCAACGTTCGGGGTTGGTTTTGGGTCGATTTTCAGCTCATTTTGAGCCTAGAATTGAGGGTTTTAAAGCTCAAACCCCAAGGAAACAAAAAGGAGACAGCTAGGGCTTGGAGAAGGGGACTTTGTCCACACTTTAGGACCAAGGAGGAGGTTTGGAGTTGTTATTGAAGATTTGGGAGAAGATCATGAGATTTGTGGAAGAAAATCTGAGACTCACCATCATTTTGATCATTATAGTTCTTCTTTCTCTTTTCTCATGTTTTATCCTAAGTTTATGATGTATCAAACCTATATCATGTCTTAAATTCGTAGATCTAGGGTTTTGGTTGTATTTTGGACATGGATCTGATATCTAAAAGTTGATTTTCCTTTTTCTATTGTTCCTCTGTGATTGTCTATCTATTGATTCATGCTTGATTATTATTTACATATTGATTTCTAGTTAATCTCAATATGGTGAGTGGTTCTCTACGAGATCTAAGAAGTGAGTAGAGAATTAAACATAGGTGAATCAACCTAATTAGTTAGGTGGTGTAGAAATCATCGGTTATTAGGAGGCGTGTGAGATTCTTGAGTCTTAAAGCATCTCTGATGCTTGGGGTTGAGCTAAGAAGCAAAACAATTCCAAGGTTACAGGTTATTTGACTCCTAGAGAGGCTTATAATTAAATTAGGCAAGAGTCTGCTCTTGGGAATTTTCAAGAGACAATAGAATGGAATTTTGACTTAGATATAGGAGGATTGTTCTATTTTAAATACCACAAGTTTTATCAGCTCTTGGTATCCCGCCAGTTTGTAGTTTAATTAGTTAGATTTGAATTTGATAACTTAGTTTAGCATTTGTTTTAAACCATAACGGCGCGGTTGAATGCTAGAGAGGATTATAATTTTGGTACTTAGCATCCCCATTTTCCTTGTGGATCGATCTCTGTACATCTCGTACACTATATTACTTGACAAGCGTATACTTGTACATAATAGGCGCTCATTACATATTTTATCGCATATCCTTAATACACATCACAAAATACGCCTATCACCCCCCCTCCATGGGTTATTAGGTAACCTCTCTCCACAGCCCTTGCAAAATGTTGACTGGTTATAACAGTTCACATGTCGAATCCCTAGGCAAGATCATGCTGCCAGTCATAGCCGGCCCAACAATAATGTCTGTGATCTTCAGCGTCTTGAACGAACCCTCGTCATTCAATGTTATCCTAGGCAGAACTTGGCTCCATGCCATGAAGGCTGTACCATCCACTTACCACCAGACTTTGAGTTTCCTCACCGATCGTGGATAGATCAATATCTGTGGTGATCAGAAGGTTGTCTGTTTCTGTTGTATAGTGGGAACTCGAGAAGACTCTGAAGCGACCAAATATAAATTATTGATTGAGGTTCGCGTCGATAAAGAAGAGGACCAACGAGTTATGGAGCCCCTCAAAGCGTACCCGTCTTCAGAAATAGAAAAAGAAAAGTAGGTCTATCTCAGAACCAATTTGTCCCCAGATGAAATGAGTTCTCTAATGGACTGCTTTAAAAAGCATGTGAATGTCTTTACATGGTCCCATAGTGATATGATTGGGGTTGATCCCACTCTAGCCTAGCATCAGTTGAATGTCCGCCCGAGATGTTGACATGTATAGCAGAGAATGAGACAGTTTCATCCTCAATGACAAAAAATTGTCAAAGAGGAAGTTGCCTAACTCTTATAGGCTGGGTTTATAAGGGAAGTTCAATATCCCGAATGGCTCGTGAATGTGGTTTTTGTAACCAAGAAAAACAAGAAGTGGAGAGTTTGTCTTGATTATTCTGATCTCAATGTCGCTTGTCCTAAAAAGCCTTTCCCATTAGCTCAAATCGACCAGATAGTCGACGCAAATGCTAGTCATGGAATGCTTTCTTTCATGGATGCTTACTCCGATTACAAATCCCTATGTTCCCAGCTGACTCTGTGAAAACGACATTTATCACTCTAGAGGGCATGTACTACTATAAGGTCATGCCTTTTGAGCTAAAAAATACGGGTGCCACCTACCAACATATGATGGCTCGTCTCTTCGAGTTGTTATTAGGGAAGTCTATGGAAATTTATATCAATGACATGTTGGTTAAGTAAAAAATCAGGGGGAACCATGCACGTGATCTAGAAGAAGTGTTCGAGTTGACGAGGCAGCATCGGTTGCACCTAAATCTGGCCAAGTGTGCCTTCGATGTAAGTTCAGGCAAGTTTTTAGGTTACCTCGTGTCTCGGCGAGGAATAGAAATATGCTCGTAGCAAGCATGTTCCGTTCTCAAAACCCCTCCCCTCTCTTAGCGTAAACAAGTGCAATCTCTAATGAGCAGACTAGCCGCTTTGAGCACTCTTTATATCAAGGTCATCTAACAGGTTGCGCCGTTTCTTTGCCATTTTAAAAGGAGCAAGCTTTTTAGGATGGAATGAGGAATGTACATAGGCGCTTGAAGCAATCAAGGCTTGCATTGCCTCCCCTCTCATTTTGAGCCAATCGGGCCTAACCGAAGATCTATTCATGAACTTGCCGGCTTCCACCACTTCAATCAACACAACTCTGGTCAAACAAGATGGAAACGACCAACAACGACTAGTATATTTTTTCTGCAAAACTTTGGTCGATGACGAAACCCGATACAATTAGGTGGAGAAAGTAATTCTTGCCTTAAGAACAACTGCTAAGAAGCTCTAGCCTTACTTTCAAGCCCACCAGGTCATCGAATTAACAAATTATTTGATTCGGGTGATTCTCCATAGGCCTGATGTAGTCAGAAGATTGATGAAGTGGGTGCTCGAACTTAGCCAATTTGGCATCGAATATAAAGCAAGATCAGTGCTAAAGTGGCAAATCCTAGTAGATTTCATCGCAGAATTATGCGACACCGCCATAGAATCAAGGGAGAGTTTGACGTGGATCCTGGAAACTGACGATTCGTCCAAAAGGTATAAAAAGGGAGCGGACATCGTCCTCAAATCCCCCATGACGTGCAGTTAACCTAAGCAATTCAGTTTTCTTTCCTCATCAAGAACAATGAAGTCGAATATGAAGTTGTGTTTTTAGTTTGAAACTAGCTATGGCTTTGGGCGTCGTAAAGATTGATCTCGAATGCGATTCTTAGTTAGTTGTGTCACAAATCAATGGAGAATTCATAGCTAAAGAAGACAAGTTGATTAAATACCTCTCTGTTGCTAAGACAGTTTTAGCCCGTTTTAAGCAATTCTCCATATCCCGGATCCTTAGAGGTGAAATCGAAATGGTCGACGCCTTAGCCAAATTTGGTTCGAGTGTCCCTCGTGTCTACCATGTAGGCGTGTAGATCCCAGATGCACCATTTGCAGGAAAAATAAATAAATAAATAAATCAAGGAGGAAACCTAATCTTATGATTAGCCTCCTTGTTACATCCCAAAAAAAAAAAAAAATATACAAGCAAAATCTATCATGGATTAAGGCCAAAACCAAATCATTAATTCATTATACAAAAATTATAAATAAATATAAATAATAGAATCACAGGTCAATATATATCTAATATACATCATATATACATGAGAAATAAAATTATGGATTCAATCTATCACCACCGATTCAATGATTAGCTCGTACTAATTATGGAAAGAGGAATCATACGGCGGAAGCCCGAGAAATCGCCACGATTAAATACAATGTATGATAGATATATTTTCTGTCTTGCATTCTTAGCATGTAGTAGTGCGAGGAAAATCTCTTAAGAATGTTGGGACCTTGGCCCGTACGTGGATCTGCGTGTGTGGGCGCCTTGATCGCAAAGCCCCGAATGCGAAAAACTCTACGGCGATTTTGGTTTCTGTTTCTCTCTCAAGGTGTTTTTATAGACCTGGAGGCTAGTAAAACTTCTAAACCATGGAGGCTAGTAAGCAGTGTATTTATATATTGCTAACCCTAACCCTCCTAAGGTTTTATAACACCTTAGGCTTTACTCTTGCCCAGGCGATCAAATGGGAACAACAATATCTTAATAATCAGTTAAATGAACACGTAAATACAATAAGTAGGCTTGGGGATCACATGGCCAGGTATTAATTAAGGCTCTTGATCAATGGTCTAGATTGCTTCTAGAGCATAAATCCAACACCATCAACTACTGAAACCCAAGAATAATTAGTTGAAGAAGGATATCTCAAATCCTAGATGACTCTATTGATCGCCTACTTGAAAGAGGGAACTTTACTAGATAATAAGAAGCTGGCACACAAAATTTGGACACGAGCTACTCGCTACATACTAATTGGGTAAGAGCTATACCAAAGATCATTTTTAGGACCCTATTTGGTTTGTGCACTACCCGGAACCTCTAATAGGCTTTTGAGGGGGATTCATGAAGGAGTTTGCGGTAACCACATAGGAGGGAGATCCTTAGCACATAGAGTCATGACGTAGGGCTGTTTCTAGCCGACCTTGAGAAAGAATGCTCAGTAGCTTGTAAAGACTTGCGACTTATGTCAGCGATTTGGGAGCATTGTTCATATGCCCAAGGCTGAACTTAATCCTGTATCAAGCCCCTGGTCGTTTCTATATTTGGGCAATCAATATTGTAGGCTCATTCCTACCAACCCTGACTCAAAAGAAATTCATTTAGGTAGTGACCTATTATTTCATTAAGTGGGTAGAAGCAGAAGCTTATTCTCAAATTAAGGCCCAACACCTGATGCAGTTCGTCCGGAAAAACATAATCTACAGGTTCGGGGGCCCCCGCACTATCATTTCAAATAGCGAACCATAATTTTCCAACGATTAATTCTGGCATTTTTGCTCAAGATACGACATCCACAACACATTTGAATCTGCGTTACGCACAATCCAATGGCCAGGCTGAGGTGACCAACAAAACCTTGCTCCAGTACTTAAAGAAAAGGCTAGATGCCTCTAGAGGAAAGTGGGTTGAAGAGCTTCCCCTCATTTTGTGGGCATATCAAACCACGCCGTGAATTCCAATAAGAGAAAGCCCCTTTCTCTTTGACTTATGGAACAGAGGCCGCCATCCCCCTCGATCTCGAAGTAGCTACCTTGAGATCCATAGATCCCTCTGCATTAGCTGAATCCCTGGATGCTTTGGAAGAACGAAGAGAGCTCAGCACCCCGTCTTATATTAAGGCTAGTAGCCCAAAATTCATTAAGGCTATATGCCCGTCTTATATCAAGGCTAAATGCCCAAAATCCATTAAGGCTAAACGTTTGTCTCCCGGTTTTACAATATTCCTTTCAATACTCGTTATTGGCATCACGGTATTTAGTACTTAACAAAAATAGTACATAACAACCATCAGCAAAAGGAGACAAAAAATCATCACTCTTGTTAAAAACCCAAATAAGAGAAAGTGGGTTGAAGAGCTTCCCCTCGTTTTGTGGGCATATCAAACCACGCCGCGAATTCCAATAAGAGAAAGCCCCTCTCGCTTTGACTTATGGAACAAAGGCCACCGTCCCCCTCGATCTCGAAGCAGCTACCTTGAGATCCATAGAGCCCTCTGCACTAGCTGAATCCCTGAATGCTTTGGAATTAAGAACGAAGAGAGCTCAACACCCTGTCTTATATTAAGGCCAGCAGCCCAAAATTCATTAAGGCTATATGCCCGTCTTATATCAAGGCTAAATGCCCAAAATCCATTAAGGCTAAACGTCTGTCTCCCAGTTTTACAATATTCCTTTCGATACTTGTTATTGGCATCACGGTATTTAGTACATAGCAAAACATAGTACATAACAACCATCAACAAAAGGAGACAAAAAATCATCACTCTTGTTAAAAACCCAAATTTGTCCAAACAAAGCACAAAAAAAAAAAAAAAAAAAAAAAAAAGGTTTTCATAAACCAAATTAATGCAAAAGCAAGAACAACCAAATTTAAGTTGACTCCTAACAACGAATCTCGTCCTCGGTAGCTTCACCTTCTACAGTAACTACGACTTTGGGTAAGATCGCATCCTCTGCCTCGAGTTGGACCTCCCCTTGGGAAACTTCAGATCCAGCATGCTTGGCATGATAACCCTCTTCATATCCCTCCTTAGAGCAACTCCAATGGAAGTTGCCAAAGATGGGGTGTCAAATGCTATTTTGCAACCCTGAACAGTGTTTTGACATCCCTGAATAGTGTTTTTGCTCCAATGGTAAATGCCAAAATGGGGTGTCATTTTAATAATTAAATGTTTTTTTATTAAAAAATATAATTAAACTTAACGGTTATATTTTAACGGGTATATTTTCTCTTGATAAGTAATTTAATGGATATATTTGTATAGTAACAATTTCAAATTTCAATTTCAAATTTTGTCCTTGAAATTAAGTACAAATTTCAACGTTGAAATTCAAATTGAAAATTTAACAGCCAAATAAAAATTAAAAAATTATAGATAGTCTATAAATATGATAATTTTTCTCATGTTTTTCATCCATCTATCTTACATTCTCTTTCAGTTTTCCAATATCTCATTTCTCTTTAATTATTTATCCTTTCATATTTTCGTTCATCAAGTTATATGAATCGTTTTCCTAATATTTTAGGAGAGATCCTCAATATTGAAGAGGATAATGATGACTTGGATGTGTTGTATGCTGCAACTAGAAGGTCCGAAGGATTTAGTCAGGGACGGATAAGAAGGCATCGTGGTTCTGTTTCGAGGCCACATATGTGGATTGTCGATGATTGAGTTGAAGGTCACGCAGACTCTATCGTGACTATTTGCTACCCCCCTTGTGTATATGAAAGTTTTTTGAAGGAGGTTCGAATGGAGTCTTCCTCTTTTTCTTCTGGTTGTAAATGAGGTTGAACAATATGATCATACTTCATCCAAATAACGAATCTTTGTTGGAGTTCTCGATTTGTCATCCCTTCAAAAAGATAACGTTTGCTTATAAATTCTTGCCCTCTGAGAACGGCAAATTATGTGGATGAGATACATGAGTGGGAGAGAAAGCCTGCGACCATGGGATTACGAGAAGGTTGTGAAAATTTGTTATTGCAATGTTTGGCGACCATTGCACGAGGTCACCAAACAATATCGATGTGCTTTCGATTAACACAAGCGGGAACAACGCCTCTGGCATGTTAGGGGTATTGATTGCATGCATTGGAAGTGGAAAGAATTGTCCTACCGCGTGGCAAGGTGTGCTATCTTGATCATTGTCATGAACTAACAATCATTTTGGAAAATTTGTGGCATCTCGAGATCTTTAGATATGGCAATACATTCTTTGGTCTTACTGGTTCATTAGAATAATAGTAAATGTTCTAAATAGGTCCCTTGTTTTTTACATTATTAGCAAATGGTCATGCTCCTCCAATCAACTATATAATTGTGGTGCATCGGTATAGAATGGGATATTATCTAGCTAATGGTATTTATCAAGCGGTCACATTTGGCAAAAACAATTCCTGTCCCACAGGTTTGAAGAAAAAAACATTTTGCTAAAGCACAAGAGTCGACAAGAAAAAAGATGTAGAAGCGGGCATTTGAGGTACTTCAAGCCCGTTTGCAATTGTGCGTGAATGAAAAGCATTTTTTGGGATGAAGAAACACTTGCGAGATATTATGAAAGTGTATAATAATGCATAATATGGTCATTGAAGGCCGAAGGAGATATTAGTAGCAATGGCTTTTTGATGAAAGTGATGCAAATCCGCTATACAAGTCTCACATGCGTATCTGTAGGAAATTAGAAAACTTTCAGCCGTATTATCGAATCGGGGGCCCAGTGTTACTCATTCCAGCTATGATCGGTCTTTATTGGTATTTATGAAACGACATGGCGGTAATAACCTCTATCAATTTCAAGTTGAAGTTGTATTTTTCAATTTCAATTTCAATTTCATGTTGTATTTTTATTCCAAATTTCAATTTCTTATTTGTATTTTAATTCTCCAATTTCAATTTCATGTTGTATTTTAATTTCAATTTAATTTCATGTTGTATTTTCAATTCAATTTCAATTTCAAGTTTATATTTTTCAATTCCAATTGCAACATAATAAATAATAGCTACAAATTTAAAAATAATAGCAACATAATAAATATGACTAAAAAATTAAAACCCCGCTTTTTCACCAACCTCTATCTTGAGTTATTCCAATATGTTGAGGAAAGTGGGTCCATGCGGTGTATTAGTTCCTGATTTCATCTCATTTTGCATTTAATTTCTTATTTTTGTCTTTC